>JADLZL010003332.1:0-139647 GCA_015844335.1 Chrysopogon serrulatus | reverse complement strand
AGAATCACATAAATTCATCTCCTGTACACTTGCAAAAGTTGGGAACTCTTTATAGGGACCCCATGCTTCTTAAGTTGTTGACAAGTATGAGATAGTAAAACATGAAAACCTAAATTTCTCTGCCTGGTTATTGGAGCTTTTATTTCAAAAACACAAAAACAATAGCTAAGCTACTCCTCTGTGGTTTTAAAATATCTATAGAGCCATACAGATCATAACTTGCTACATAAGTTACTTATTTTGCACTGAGCTCTGTCAGCTTTTGAGACCCGTGTTGTAGAGACTTATCATGCTCTCAAGATCAAGATCCATTTACACTCCATATATGCACTATCCCTGCACTAGGGGTAGGCGTAGCTTTTTTCATCCACATAGAAAATATGCTGCTCGTACACTGAGAGTACGCACCCAAAAAGATCTTTGGTAGGATTGTGTTCATCTATGCTCTGACATTAACAGAATCTCTGTTATGCACAAAGTTTTCGTGCAGGATGACATGGGCTATGCAAAAATAAAAAAGAGAGTTAAAATAAGAAGTGGACAAGGGTCCAAATGTTAACGAGAACAAGAGGCGCAAGATGCCTAGCTCTCTAGAAAAGAAAGAAAAGAAAAATTCAAGATAGCCCATTGTCTCCAAGCACTACAATTCAAGCAAGAGAGATATATCCTTCAAGAGCATGAGCATAAGTAGAACAGGATAGCCACCATATATTCCACACACATGCACATCTTGATCTAAGAGTATGACACTTCTCTCCTTGGGACTCTTACGCTGGCTCAGTGACGTGTAAGGTAAGTGTACTATTCCTTGCCAGACCTTCAAACTCCACATAAGCCTATTAGAGGTAGGTTGCAAGGAAAGGCATCACTCATTTATGCCTAAGTGAGATCCACAAATACCACATACAATGAGTAATTTGAGAGTACCACATTGAGGAGCAGATAAGCTAAGTGTTTGTTTCAAAAATTTTACAAGAACCTCCAGTGGGCCTAGCAGTGAGATAGAGGTAATCTGTTCGACTGTTCTACTTTTCAACTTCCCAAAGTTGTTTGGTAGACACTCTGAATCTCACAGTGCAGGAATCACCAGGAATGAGCTTATGTTGATCTCTTTGTCTTGAGCTATGTCTGAAGTTATCCAACCTTTTCTCGAGGACGAGTAAAAGCCTAAGTGTGGGGGTGTTGTTGACGGTCCTTAACATTCAAATTCAACCGTCAACTAATCTTCCAAAATGATATAAAAGCAATCCATCTACCTAGAGTAGGGCTTTAACTAATGAAATCCACGAGTTTTGGTGAATCAATGGTTTTGCAGGTAAATGCCGAAAAAGACACGCTTTTAAGCTACATCGCAACGTAGAATGCAAGATTGGACGCCTCGGTAATACAGGAACATTCCAGAAGGAGCGAGAAGACACGAGACCGAAGCGGAGGGCCAGCGGAGACCAGGCCAGACCGGCCGGTCTGGCCCTGGACCGGCCGGTCTGGGTTTACCCCGATTCGCGCCCCGGTTCGCCCGGTTTATTCCACCGCCTTTGAGGAACGATCTCCACCATCCGCCAAGGTCGGTTTGATCCAAAGGCTCACGTTGATTCGCCAGGGCTATAAAAGGAGAGACACACCCCCCATGGAGAGAATCCAAGAGAAGAAGAGAAGAGCTTTAGCTAGAAACCCTAAGTAGGATTCTCGGAGGTGTCCCTTGAATGGATGACCTCTCGAGTTAGCATTCCAAGAGAGAGCTAGTTCTATACCTCTAGAAGCTAGTTCTTCAGAGATAGAGAGATAGAGTTAAAGAGAAAGTTTTGGAGGAGTATTGGCTTGTCGGTGCTACCTCTATGGCTTGTATCTGAGACTACTTTGGAGTCAACTTCTGTGTTCAAGTAAGTAACATTGTTATCTTGTTTTACTTGTTTACGACTCTTTTGAGTACTTTAATCCTTGTAGCTCTTGGGTTAGAGTAGTATTCGTAGTGTAAGCGTGGTGCTTAGACTCCGTTACTCGTAGATGTACCCTATTGTCCGGATTTGGTGGTAGCTCGCGGAGGTGACTTATAGCTCCGTTCAATCTTACATATCTCACTATCCCGTCAGTAGGCCTAGCAGGAGAATAGTTGGTAGCTGAGTATAGCTTTGCCTGTGCTTTTCTATCCAACTCCCTAGTAAAACATCTTAATCATAATTTGCTTGAGCCTGAACAAGAAGCCTTAGTTGTCCCCTCTATATCCCTACCTTCTACAGCCTTGTTTGCTACTCAGGTGGTTAAGTGTAGTTTAGAAGACCCTCACACATCTTTCTTTGGGTTCGATATTAAAACTGGGTATACTTATCCGGTGAAGTGCTACAACGTATCCGTGCGCTTGCGGAATTATTCAGTAGGCATTAACAGATACCAACATACGCTCGACTTGCCCATTCGTCCGGGGATGCGCTACGGATGCCCAGTCCACGCGTATGTTGTTGTCGTCGCAGAATCAGAGAAACTTTTTGCCGGTGAAATTGGTACCGTTGTCCGCGATGATGGAGTTCAGAACCCCAAATCGGTAGATGATGTCGGTAAAGAACTTCACTGATTCTTCCGCCGTGATTTTGACGATCGGGCGGGCCTCTATCCATTTTGAGAACTTGTCAATCGTGACGAGTAGGTGCATGTAGCCCCCCGGGCACGGTTGTGAGCGGGCCCACCATGTCTAGCCCCCAGACTGTGAAAGGCCACGTGATGGGGATGTTCTGGAGGGCCTGAGCTAGCAAGTGTGTCTTGCGTGCATAAAATTGGCATCCTTTGCAGGTGCGGACGATCTGATTAGTGTCAGCCACGGCGGTCGGCCAGTAGAAGCCTTGTCTGAACGCTTTGCCAACGAGCAACCTTGGGGCCGTGTGGTGGCCACACACTCCCCCATGAATGTCCGAGAGGAGCCTCCTTCCTTCCTGGATTGGGATGCAGTGCTGTAGCACCCTTGTTGGACTCTTCCGGTACAGTTCTCCTTTGATTATGACGAAAGTCTTTGACCGTCGTGCGAGATGGAGAGCCTCCATTTTGTCGCTGGGGAGTATTTCCCGGATCAAGCAGTCTAGGTAGGGAGCTCGCCAGTCGGGGGTGTCGGGAGTTGTCTCCTCGACTGTCATGATGTCTGGGTCGGGTTCTCCCGCGTCATTGGGCTCGGAGGCGTTGGGTAGTGTTGGCACTTCTAACATCGCTACGAATTAACAAGATTAGAAATGCATGGTATTAAATTAGCTTGTCATTAGCAACTAGCTACTTCTTTATCACTAGCATTCCTAAGCATAAATTAAGTTGTCATCCCTAATTATAATGCTGAGGAGCAAATATAGATTTACATGTATTATTCAATATGACTAGGCGAGATATGAATATAAACTAAAATAGATTCTCGCAGTTTTACGGATAATTATACCATTGTAGCATTTTACCTAGGGAGTTCTTCCAGGTTGTCGATTTATATTTATACCACTGGGAAAGCTTGTTATAAACTCTATCTATTATATTGATAAGAAAATATATACAATGAATAAGTGATATTACCAATGTCATCTACTCTACTCATAATAGGCAGAGGTCACAAGATAAATATAGATAAATATGGGTGATAGCGTAATCAATTATCATAATTATAGATAATCATCAGAGCATTTTCTAGTCATAATCATAGTTAGCCAATGGATAAACTAAGGAGATAACTGCCTAAGGTAATTCTATAACTGCATCAATGAATAACTCAAATTAGTGCAATTACATCTAGTAATCATCGCTAAGTCAGACCTATATCATAATCACATGTAAGGGGGCATCAACTAGGAAGGATGTGAAACAAAGTCATTATCCAACTTCGCGACCGTGCCCTGCTGTCCTACATACGGAGGGTGGATTACAGAGGAACCAACGTAGCTGTCACCTACGCGGGCTACCACACGTCCCGGCATGTCAGGGTGCACTCATAGACAAACAAGATATCTAGACACCACATCTACATATTGTCCATCATCTACCCATTGTACACTTGGATAAACGCTATACGAGCAATTACATGAATTCAATAAGCTCAAACTAACTAAACTGGACATATAATCAAAGTAGACAATGTCTATTGCAACATATGAACTATTAAGAATAATGTCGCCCTAATCTGAATAATGAATACAATAAAAAAGAAAGAACTAGAACTATACCGAACTCCTCGCGCTCCGACATGCACGGGGGGGCTCCAGATCCCGATGAAGAACTAGATCTCCTCTACTTCTAATCTAACTAACTAGAACTATGAACTAGAAGGCTCTTGATGAACTTGAAGGCTTCTTGATGCTTGATGGCTTGAGGCCTTTGATGAATAACGAATTGGCTCTCTCCAGGGGGGTCTACCCATATATTTATAGTCCTGGGGATGAACGTGCGACGCAGGATCAAAACCGACTTAACCAAGGGCCGAGATGCATCGAGAGGCGGTGGAGGAAGCTTCTAGAAGGGGGGGCTCGGGAACCCTAGATGGGGCGCCGGCCGGGCGCCATGGTGGGGCCGGCCGGCCCCACCGGCGGCCTCCCTGGCCCCGGTTGCTTCGGGTATCTTCTAGATCCTTCCCATGTCCCAATGTTGATCTTTTCCGTGGCGGATAAGTTTCGTGATTAATATGCACTTTAATCTCTCCTTTCAGCTTTTCTAGAAAAATCTCTAGAAAATATAGAATATGCAAAACTCGTAGAAATTGTCGGTTAAAACCCTAGACTAGTGTGTATTTGTGTTTGTGTATCCTCTTGTGTCTAAAGTTCTAATGAATGTTGACATTATCCACCGTCAAAAAACTCCCCCCAAGCTTACCTTTTGCCAGTCCCTTGGCAAACAAACTAAGCCTAATTTTTTATTATATTTGGATCAGAAGTTGCTACAATATTGTTATACTTTCCAAGTACAGATGCTTTCAAACAAAGATTTTCCTCCGATTTAAACAGTACATGTTCTAACCTTCAAACTTATCCATTTTACGTTTAATTATAGGGCTTCACAGCTCTTGCATAAGTCTTGAGCAATCAAAAGATAGAACAATCAAGTCAAGCGCTATGTCTCGAATTCTTCGCAGTGCTAATATTCTAGAGTTTTTCATAGGTTTTCAAAATAAAACTCAGAGCTTCATTGTATGACACCCTCAAGTCTCTCAATGTATGTGGTATTTATGGTTCTCGCTTAAGGCATATATGATGTTATGCCTCCTACAGCTAAGGATATATATGGTAGATCTTATAGGATCGGCAATAACAAGAGTAGGCATACTTGCAATGCATATGTTGTAAAGTCAACTAATGGATCCACAGAGAATCGAGGCATACAATCAAACCAAGATGTGTATGTGTATGGAATATGGTGGATAGGTGTATATATAGTATTTGTGGCTAATTCTAATTCTACTTTTGCTCTTTGGAAATAACTCTCTTGAAACTTTTCTCAGGAAAAACATGGGCCATCTTTATTATTTTAAATCAGGGAGGCGGACATCTTTTACGCGTTGCTTTAATTGCTGGGACATTTGTCCATTTTACTCCCCCTTTTTTTTCTTCTTTCTTCTTTTTTTAATTTTGCACAGCCACATGCATCCTTTGAATACAATAACCAATTAGAGAGATACAGTAAGGACTTAGAGCATTAAAGACAAGGGTTTTCCTATGGGGTATATATTTTTGGTGTTCTCTCCCAGTGTAGGAGAGAAACATTTTTGTGATGAACATGGATGGAAAATATGTGAGTGAATGCGCTTACTCCTAGGGTAGGAATAATGCATAGGTGGACTAGAGTGTGTAAGTGATCTTGGTTTTAAAAGCATGACAAGACTCTCATAAGGCATTCAACACAGGTTGACTGAACTCAATGCAAAGCGCATAGCTTCAATGTAAAAAAGTTTTCTATCTTCTAAAAATATTATTTCTGGCTTTGGTAGGAATTCATATTTTATCATACAAGAGCTCATCATATAGATTTTAAATTTTTTAAAATAAACCTCCAGAACTTAGTAATGCTAGGAATAAGATAAATAGCAACTCATCCTTCATGAATCATATCGATCAACCACCTAGATTCAACAAAAATTTATGCCTCCACAATTTAGGTTCGAGTAAATTCTCTAATTAAAATAGCAAAGTGTTTAAAATTTAGGAAGATTTAAGTTTGGCAACTAGGTACTTGACTAGCATGACAATAGAGCAACTATTCATCATCTCCAAACAAATTTTAATGTTCATCAAGTTTTTAATTGGCTCTTAGCCTAGACTGCTTTTAAATATACTCTAATATATATAACTAAATATTTATTTGGTTTTGAATAATTATGTATCTTTTTATCGTTTTGAATTAATAACCTAACAAAAGACTCTATAACTTTCGTGGACCTTCATGTGCCTACATATTTTTGGTTTTCTATGACTATATAAAGTAAACTTAATAATCGCCTAGGTGTAGTCACCTGATAACTAGGGGATGCTCCTCCCCCAAGCTGGATGTTTGTAATACTTGGTGTAGATGTCCTTTGGGGCGAGCTAGCTAGTAGCAGACCTTGTGGTTGCCACTGATAGACTCTCTCCTTATCACGATGTTGTTCCTGCATGAATACACTCCACAAAAAAGGGAAACCAAAACTCAAGGCTCGAATTTAATAATAGGTTAGCGGTCAGCCAAAGAGTAATTGATTTTCTTCATGAGCAAATTTTTATGTTGCCGATTTTTAGCGGGATTTTATTTTTCTCTTATTTTTGAATTTTCTGTTTATGATGCAGGAATTAAATATGAATGTTATTTTTATTATTTTTATTTTTATGCCACCACAAGTAAATATTCCTACGGGGTCCCATAAGTTTAATTACATGGGGCTTATGTATGTATGATGCCATAGATGATGCAGTAAATATTTTTTGTTGTTTTTATATTTTAATGTGCAAACATAATTATGCTACTATATATTAAAGCAAACTTACTAGTGAACTTAAGTAGATAACTACCATTCTAACCTTATGGCTAGGGTACGGAATTTAAAGTCTACCGACAGGACTTTAGACAGAGGAGAATTCTTACTTAGTGGGTTCATTGTCTGAGGTCATCTCAGTCAATTCCCCGTCTCGTGGTGGTGCAGCACGTGCTTCTTCTTTCTCCTTCCATCTCTTTTCTGTTTCTTCTGCTTCTCTCTTCTCTAGCTCCAGCTCTTCAGCTTTATTTTCCTTCTTCCACTTTTCTAGATGTGCTAGGATCTCTTCTTTTTCTGCCTTGACGATTTGGTCTATTCTTTCAGCTTCCGCTTCCCACTCACTCCAGGGTGGTGCTTGCGTGTTCTCTTCTTGCTCCTATAGCAGTCTTCATACTTCACAATCTTGCCAGGAAATTCCTCCCAGCTACAGTGAGGCTGGACAGCCTGACAGCGGCCTTGGCGTCTTCTCCTGTCGCGTTGCTTCCTGATCTGTTCCTAGTTAACAAGTGTTCTAAATTGACAGCGTACCTTTCCAGTGGGCAAGTTGAAGTGAATCTGTCCGGACCCGATGTAGATGTTCGCATTGGCGGTGTAGAGAAATGGTCTTCCTAGAAGGATCGGGGATTCATCGTCTCCCTGTATATCAAGAACCAGAAAATCTACAGTATATATTGCCCTTGAATTCTTACCATGACATCCTTGACCACTCCTTCAGGGAACCTTAGTGATTGATCCGCCATCTGCAACTGAATAAATGTTGGGTATAAAGGTAAATCAAATAGATCATCATATACCTGTTTTGACATTACATTGCAGTCTGATCCGGTGTCACAGATGGTGTTGGCGAAGGTGGTGTCTTTGATTGTGCATTCAATGATTGGTATACCTGGATCACCTCTCTTTATTGGAAATGGCTTGGGTAGCATATGATCATTTTCTGTATTGAGAGCAGTGATTAGTTGAGTAGTTTCCTCAGGTGCGTGCTTGATCTCCCTCCATCTTCTATTGCTTCTATTATTCTTTTTCTTCGGCACTGATTGATGTAGTTGCTCTTCTTGTTGATAGAATTGCTTCGGGGCTGCAGGAGCTTTCAGGGCGCGGTTCTTAAACATGAATCTTTCTTTCTTGTCCTTAATGGATAGAACGATCTTGGCATACTCCGTATAGATGATGGCTTTGGTTGTGCACAAGAATGGTCTGCCCAAAATTATGGGTGCCTTCTCATCTACTCCTGTCTCCATGACCACGAAATCAACTGGAACATATGATTGTCCCACTCTGATGACCACTTCTTCTAATAGTCCCTCAGGGTAGCAAATGGACTAATCTGTAAGCTGCAAATGCATGTTTGTGTACAACAGGGGATCATTTAATATTTTCTCATAGATTACCTTGGGCATAATGTTAACACTAGCACCGAAATCGCAGATAGCCTCTGGAAAGTTGTGACATCCTATAGCGATAGGAATGACAGGCCTTCCAGGGTCTCCCATCTTCTCAGGTAGAGAATGGTCAATCCACTGTACGTCTGCAGGCTCAATATGATATTGGGTTACATTGTGAATATCAACAAGGTTAGCGGTTTCTAAATTTTCCGGTTGGCCTGGAATCTTACCTTTCTCAAATGGAGGAACAGCAGCAGCCAGCTAAGCTAATTATGATTCTAACATTTTATTAAAGCTATGCTGATTCTTTATAGCAGAAGCAAAGGTGTCTAATCTAGTATTTATGTTTTCTAGTGCTTTATCATTAGAAGCTATCTTTCTAGTCATTTAATCTAACACTTTAGATTGGTTAGCAACTAAATCTCTTAAAGGTGGAAGATTGTAATTATTAAAATTATTACCTTGGTTGTTACCTTGGTAATTACCTTGTCGTGGTTGCTGATTCCACCCTTGGTTTTGTTGAGGACGATAGTAGGTGTTGTTGTTAATGAAGTTCACATCCTCTTGCAGTGTAGGGCAGATGATAGCCAAGTGCCCATAGTCTCCAGATTCTTCACATGTCATATGGGAATCATTGATGTGCATGACTTCCTTCTTCTCTATATCGAGCTTCTTCATAATGAGGTCTAGCTTGGCAGTGACCATGTTAGTTTTCTTGAGATGATGGATTCCTCCTCCTTTCTTGCGGGGCTGAGTATGTTCTTCATTACAGCTTGAATTTGAGGCCATCTTCTCAACAAGTGCTTTAGCATCTGAGAGCTTAAGTGACAGGAAAACTCCTCCAGCTGCAGCATCAATAGACTCACGGGTGCTAGAGACAAGCCCGTGGTAGAAAGTCTGCATTAATAGCCACTCCTCTATCCCATGATGAGGACAGTCTTCTATGTAGTTCTGGAATCTTTCCCATGCTTCAGTGAATGATTCATCATGTTGTTGTTGGAAACTTGCAATTTTCCCATGCAGAGCGTTTGTCTTGGCGGTAGGAAAGAATTTTGCCAGGAAAGCAGTTGAGCACAGGTCCCATGTGGTGTTCTTGTCTTTGTTGGTGTAGAACCATTGCTTAGCTTTCCCCAATAATGAGAACGGGAAAAGACGGAGTAAAATAGCATCTCTTGGTACTCCTCTGATCGTGAAGGTGCTGCAGATTTCTAGAAAGTGTTGTAAGTGTGCACTTGCATCTTCATGAGCTTTTCCACAAAATTGGCTGGCTTGAACCATGATGATGAGAGCAGGCTTGAGCTCAAATCCATTCTCCCCATTGTTGACTGCTGGTCCAGTCCGGATGTTTGCTGTTGTTGGGGCAGAGGACTCACGCAGTGTCTTCTCAGCCATGTCTTTAAACACAGGAGCTAGGTTTTCTCCTAATTAGTCTTCTGTTTGTTCTTCAAATTCTTCTTCCAGTGTTGGAGCTGGCTCCTCCGAAGAGCTAGCTTGAGCAGCAATGGGTGTCCTTGATGGTGACTCGAATTTGTCCCTTGCTTTTACAAACTTCTTCTTTCTAAGGAGTTTCTCTGGATCGTCAGTGAAGTTCTTTGGAAGAGAAAAACCATTCATTCATCACCCTGCATAAGATAAGCAAATGATAACAACGAAGGATGTACCTGTTTGAGTTAGAGATCGATTGGTAATATGACTTTATCCATTTTATATATATGTTATCAATATTTTCTAAGTTTATTGTGCCTTCCCCGGCAACAGCGCCAAAAATGCTTGTTGGCACTTCTAACGTCGCTACGAATTAACGAGATTAGAAATGCATGGTATTAAATTAACTTGTCATTAGCAACTAGCCACTTCTTTATCACTAGCATTTCTAAGCATAAATTAAGTTGTCATCCCTAATTATAATGCTGAGGAGCAAATATAGATTTACATGTATTATTCAATATGAATAGGCGAGATATAAATATAAACTAAAATAGATTCTCGCAGTTTTACGTATAATTATACCATTGTAGCATTTTACCTAGGGAGTTCTTCCAGGTTATCGATTTATATTTATACCACTCGAAAGCTTGTTATAAACTCTATCTGTTATATTGATTAGAAAATATATACAATGAATAAGTGATATTACCAATGTCATCTACTCTACTCATAACAAAAGACAGAGGTCACAAGATAAATATAGATAAATACGGGTGATAGCATAATCAAGTATCATAATTATAGATAATCATCGAGCATTTTCTAGTCATAATCATAGTTAGCCAATGGATAAACTAAGGGGATAACTGCCTAAGGTAATTCTATAACTACATCAATGAATAACTCTAATTAGTGCAATTACATCTAGTAATCATCGCTAAGTCAACCCTATATCATAATCACATGTAAGGGGCATAAACTAGGAAGGATGTGAAACAGAGTCATTATCCAACTTCGCGACCGTGCCCTCGTCTGTCCTACATATGGAGGGTGGACTATAGAGGAACCAACGTAGCTGTCACCTACGCGGACTACCACACGTCCCGGCATGTCAGGGTGCACTCGCAGACAAACAAGGTATCTAGACACCACGTCTACATATTGTCCATCATCTACCTATTGTACACTTGGATAAACGCTATACGAGCAATTACATGAATTCAATAAGATCAAACTAACTAAACTAGACATATAATCAAAGTAGACAATAACTATTGCAATTAAGAACATATGAACTATTAAGAATAATGTCTCCCTAATCTGAATAATAAATACAATAAGAAAGAAAGAACTAGAACTATACCGAACTCCTGTGCTCTAGATGCACAATCGGGGCTCCAGATCCTGATGAAGAACTAGATCTCCTCTACTTCTAATCTAAATGACTAGAACTATGAACTAGAAGGCACTTGATGAACTTGAAGGCTTCTTGATGCTTGATGGCTTGAGGCCTTTGATGAATAATGAATTGGCTCTCTCTAGGGAGGTCTACCCATATATTTATAGTCCGGTGGGATGAATGTGCGCCGCAGATCAAAACCGACTTAACCAAGGGCCGAGATGCATCGGAGAGGCGGTGGAGGAAGCTTCCGGAAGGGGGGCTCGGGGAACCCTAGATGGGGTGCCACCCGGACCATGGTAGGGCCGGCCGGCCCCACCTAGGCGGCCTCCCCGGCCCCCTAAGCTTCTGGTGTCTTCTAGATCCTTCCCACGTCCCAATGTTGATCTTTTCTATGGCGGATAAGTTTCGTGATTAATATGCACTTTAATCCCTCCTTTCAGCTTTTCTAGAAAAATCCCTGGAAAATATAGAATATGCAAAACTCATGGAAATTGTCAGTTAAAACCCTAGACTAGTGTGTATTCGTGTATCCTCTTGTGTCTAAAGTTCTAATAAATGTTGACGTTATCCACCGTCAACAGGTAGCAGCCCCGGGGATGGGGTAAGCGCTCTGCTCTCGGGCGGGCCCTCCGAGCCTTGTCTCAGGGTTGGCGTCTCGCTCTCGGGTGGGACCCCCGAACTCAGCCCCAGAGCCGGCGTCCCAGCCTTAGACGAAGCCCCCGGGTTTGGCCGTGACCTTACAGGCTCTGACGCCTTTGAGTCATCATATCGGACCGAGGGCTTGTGCTGGTCGTTGGCAAAAACCCCGGGTGGGATTGGTTCCTTGTTGGAGGCCATTTTGGCCAAGGTGTCCGCCGCCTCATTAAATCGTCTCGGGATGTGGTTGAGCTCTAGGCCTTCGAATTTGTCTTCCAGTTTGCGTACTTCCTGATAGTCCACCACCATCTTTGGGTCGTGGCAATCGGACTCTTTCATGACCTGGTTGACCACGAGCTGAGAGTCACCGCGTACGTCAAGGCGCCGGATCCCCAATTCGTACGTGATCCGTAGCCCATTGACAAGCGCCTCGTATTCCACCACATTGTTTGAGGCGAGGAAATGCAGCCAGACCATGTATCGCATGCGGACACCCTGAGGCAAAACGAACACCAGTTTGGCTCCTGCCCCTTTCTTCGTCAGCGAGCCATCGAAGTACATGGTCCAGTATTCCACCTCCACCTCAGCCGGCGGGTCTGGATTTCGGTCCATTCTGCGACAAAGTCGGCAAGGACTTGGGACTTGATCGTGGAGCATGGGGCGTATTCGATCCCTTCACCCATTAGTTCTAGTGCCCACTTGGCTATCCTTCCCATGGCGTCACGGCTTTGGATTACTTCCCCGAGAGGGTAGGTTGAAACCACAACCACCTTGTGGGTGCGGAAGTAGTGGAGCAGCTTCCTCTTCGTGATAAGGATAGCGTAGAGGAGTTTTTGTATCTGTGGGTATCGGATCTTGGTGTCTGACAGGACCTCACTAACGTAGTATACTGGTCGTTGGACCTTAAGGGCGTGTCCTTCTTCACGTTCTACGACGATCGCGGTGCTCACAACTTGCGAAGTTGCTGTGACGTACAGCAAAAGCTCCTTCTTATCCTTCGGTGTGGTTAGGATTGGTGGCTTTGTCAGGGCCTCCTTAAGTCGGTCGAGGGCCTCTTGGGCTTCGCTGCTCCAGACGAACCTCTTGGTTTTCTTTAGGAGTCTGTAAAGGGGCAAGCTTTTTTCTCCGAGCCTCGAGATGAACCGGCTTAGGGCAGCGAGGCAGCCTGTCACCCGCTGCACCCCTTTTAGGTTTTGGATGGGTCCCATCCTCAGGATTGCTTTGACTTTGTCGGGGTTTACCTCGATTCCCCGTGCCGACATGATGAAGCCGAGGAGCATGCCCCTCGGGACCCCGAAGACACATTTTTCGGGGTTCAATTTTACACTCTTCTTTTTTAGTTTGTCGAAGACTAGTTCCAAGTCGACCACGAGGCTGTCCGTGTCTTTGGTTTTGACTACTATGTCGTCGACGTACGCTTCGACAACCTCTCCGATGAGTTTGCCGAAGCACTTGACCATACAGTGTTGAAACATCGCGCCCGTGTTTTTCAAACCGAAAGGCATCGTTACGTAACAGTAGGTGCTGAACGGGGAGATGAATGAGGTGGCGAGTTGGTCCAACTCCTTCATGGCGATCTGATGGTACCCTGAGTACGCATCGAGAAAGCATAGGGTTTCGCACCCTGAGGTCGAGTCGACTATTTGGTCTATGCGCGGCAAAGGAAACGGATCCTTTGGACATGCCTTGTTAAGGCTCATGTAGTCAACGCACATTCTCCACTTTCCATTTTTCTTTTTTACAAGTACAGGATTAGCCACCCACTCAGGGTAGAGCACTTCTTTGATGAATCCCACATCTTGGAGCTTCGCGACCTCCTCTCTGATTGCCCTCCTCTTCTCCTCGTCGAAGCGGCGCAAGCGTTGTTTTACTGGCCTCGAGCCAGCCTTGATCCACAAGGAATGCTCGGCAATGTCCCTCGGTATGCCTGGCATATCCGAGGGCCTCCACGCGAAGATATCCTTCTTCGAGCAGAGGAAATCGACGAGCGCGCTTTCCTCTATTTGGGAGAGAGGGCGGTGCTGACGGTCACCGTCTTCTCTGCGGAGTTCTCTAGGTCGATGAGGATGTTCTTGGTGTCTTCTATGGGCTCGAAGGTCCCAGATGTCCTTTTTTTGGAATCCGGGAGGTCTTTGGTGAAGTCGCCCAGAGCGGCCATGATTTCCTTGGAGGATACCGCGGCTGCGGCTGTTTCGTAGCATTTGACGTCGCATTTGTAGGCGTGCGGGAACGGCGTCCCCACAGTGATGACGCCCCTCGGGCCGGGCATCTTGAGCTTCAGATAGGTGTAATTGGGAATGGCCATGAACTTTGCGTAGCACGGCCGTCCCAAGATGGCATGGTAGGAGCCCGAGAACCCCACGACTTCAAAGGTGAGGATCTCCTTCTGAAAGTTCATGGGGTCCCCGAAGGTGACAGGAAGATCAATTCTCCCTAGGGGCATCGCCTGTTTTCCTGCTACGACGCCATGGAATGGGACGCACGCCACTTCCAGGGACGTCCTCTGGAGGCCCATGGCCTTGAAAGTGTTGGCGTAGAGGATGTTGAGTCCGCTCTCGCCGTCCATCAGGACCTTGGTGAGCCGCGTGGTCCCAACGATTGGGTCGATGACGAGCGGGATTCCCGGCTGTGGGATGTGCGTCGGATGGTCCGACTGGTCGAAGGTGATAGCTGTGTCGGACCACCGTTGGAAGGTGGGGAGCGCCGGCTCGAGGGAGTATAGCTCCCTCTTGGTGAGCTTCATCTGGCGCCTAGATCCGTAGGCGTCTGGACCGCTGAAGATCATGAGGCACACATTTGGTTCTGGGAACTCGTCGTCGAGAACGTCCTCATGTTCCCTATCAAGCTCGGGCTTCTTCTTCGGAGGTGCCGCTTTCTTGTATTCCCCCGACATGAAGCGCCGCATGAGTTCGCAGTCTTTTAGGGCATGCTTTGCCAGATGGGCGTGGTTGGTGCAAGGTTCTTCAAGCAGCTTCTCGAAGTGGTTACCACGGGCTCCTTCCGCGGGCTTCTTGAACTTCCCCGCGTTCTTGTGCTCGGCAGCTGCCATGAGGTTGTCCCCACGTCTCTGCTTGTTCTTCTTCTTGTTGCGCCTATTGAAGGCCCCTTCACCGGCGTCCTTGGCCTTGCCTTTCCCCTTCGTGCGGTCAAAAATGGCCCGGACCGCCTCCTCCCTGGAAGTGTGGTTAGTGGCAATGTCGAGTAGCTCCCGAGTCGTGAGTGGTTTCTTGCGTCCTAGCTCGTGGACCAAGGTTTCGCTGGTTGTTTCAGAGAGAAAAGCCCCGATGATGTCGGCTTCCGCTACACCGGGAAGGTCGGTGCACTGCTTGGAGAAACACCGGATGTACTCACGGAGGGTTTCACCAGGCTTCTGTTTGCAGTTCTTTAAATTCTAGGAGTTCCCGGGGCGGACGTACATGCCCTGAAAGTGGCCCACGAAGACCTCCTTCAGATCCTCCCAATCCCGGATCCTACCTCTCGGGAGGTGCTCCAGCCACGTGCGAGCCGACTCTCCTAGGTATAGCGGGAGGTTGCGGATGATGAAGTTGTCATCATCGGCTCCCCCGGCTTGGCATGCCAGCTGGTAGTCTTCGAGCCAGACGTCGGGGTTTGTCTCCCCCGTGTAGCATGGGACAGTAGTCGGTGCCCGATAGTTGCGAGGCACCGCGGCCTGCAATATGTGTGAGCCAAAGACCCTGGGTCCTCTCCTCACGGGACTTTGGCTCCTGTCCTCGTCGTTGTCATGGCGCCCGCCTCTCCGGGAGCAGTATTCCCGGTGGCCTCCATCCTTGTCGTCATCGTACGTGCTTTTGCGCACATTGAGGGCGTCTCTGATGTCTCGTTCGTCTTCAACGCGCTTTCGAGCAGGGGGCGCTGACCTTGCGGTAGTTGGTACACCGAGGCGTCCCTTTTGCGCCTTATGGATGGCGCTCGCTGGCTGGTATCTGCGCCGCGCCGATGTGAGGCCGAGCTTTCGGCCTGCTGCACCGCGGCCCTTTCAAGCAACATCTAGATTTCTTAGTGCGCCCGCTGCTCCGTCGGCGTCGTGGGTTCCGGCAGGCTTCGGTGGAGTGCAGCAGCCACCGTGAGATTCTGGCTTGCTCACGGAAACATCAGGATTCTGTCGTCGTCTTTCTGAATCCACCGGGTGACTTCACGCGCTCTGCTGCGTGCTCGCCCCCCGTCTCCACGGTGGTGGATCGCGGCATGGATCGCGGCCTGTTCTTGTTGGAGTGCCTCGCGCTGCTGCTCAAGAGCTTGATGCTCCTTGTCGAGCGTGAGTTGGTCCCTCTCTAGTTCCTTTTGTTGGGCCAACATTTGCTCCCGTGTGGGAGTAGGCGCTCCTCCGGCTGGGGTTGTGTTTCCGGGGGGTGCCCAGGGGAGAGGCGTCGCCTGACTCCCAGCCCTGTCTGGCTGCTCGTGGATGTCGGCCATGAAGCACTCTTGGGACGGGTGGTGACTCCCAGAGCTTGAGTAGGTGTCTGAGAGGTCTAGGTCATCGACGATCGGATCGTGGACAGATTGCAGGACGTAATCCATCATCCCCATGAATTCACTATTCACGAGGGCGAGCCCGATGTTGGAAAGGAGCGCTTGTATCTGTCGTGCTACGAGATGGCTGGCCACCGCGGCCGAGTTGGCCATCCCGTGAGGCCACGTTGGCTGTAGTCCCCACATGCACGGGTACGACAAGGGTAGTGGCGGTCCTCCTCCGAGCTGGGACGTGACTTTCACCATTGAGATGAATAGGTCGTAGAGGGCTTCTTGAGACAGCAGCGGGCCCAAGAAGTCGCCGAGTTGACGTTGTAGTTCGGTGTAGACCGGATCGCGTCCTCACGCCCCCTCGAGCATTACCGCCCTAGGTTCTGATGACGCCATGATCCCTGCGGTAGCACTTGCCGGTGCAGGGATTGTAGGGCCCCGTGAGGGGATCGGTGCGCAGATCACCGGGGTGGCCTCTCGGGGGCGAATGAAGTCGAGGCTACCGAAATGAATCTACAGGCTTGGGGTGCGGCTAGCAGTCCAGCGACTATGGGCGTCATCGCCTGGTCCTCAGCGAGGAGGATGAAGTCCAAATCTCCAAAGCGGGCGTGAGCGCCCGGAGCGAAACTGACGTGGGATGGAGCCATCGAAACTGCTGAAAGATCGGTCGTGACACGCAAAGGCCCCTACCTGGCGCACCAACTATCGATGTTTTAGGAACACTAACAAGTAAATTTATCTAGATTGCGTGCCTCAGCTCGATGGCCTTGCTCAGGTGGACACAAGGAAGTATACTGGTTCGGCTAGGAAGAACCCTACGTCCAGTTTGAGAGAGTCGTGTTACTTGAGCTCTTGTTTGTAGGAGGGGTGTACAAACATGTGAGAGAGAGAGAGTCGGGGTCTTAGGTCTCTGAGTGAATTGAATGCTAGTGCTTGTGGAGTGATTGTTCTCTCCTGTGTCCTAAGTGAAGTGCCCTGCCCTTCCTTTTATAGTCCAAGAGAAGGGAGTGGCGTACAAGTCCTAGTTTTCCTCATTGGGTGTGTCCCGAGTTTTACTTGGCCGAACGGGAGGAAGGGTCCCGTCCTTCTGGTCTTGCTTTCCTTCTTGGTTGAGACGACTTCCGTACGGGCTTTCGGGTCTGGCATGGTGGGGTTGTCCCGCTGTCTCCATGTGGTTCTTATTTCACCCGGGTCCTGTCTGACGGCTGGTTCATTCCCTACTTCTGACGGTACGATAGGCGTGTCGCAGCTAGCCTTGTGTGGGTCAACTGCCACGCGGTGCCACTCCTGCGGCGTCTGACACCCATGGAGAACCGTGGGTGTGGGGGTCCTGGTACCGCCGGTCACTGTTTCCGTTTCATCATTGCGTGGTGGCGTGCTCACGTGCCAGATGTTATCCTGTGCCGTGTCAGGTTGTACTTTGCCCAGGGAGCAGTTGGGTTCATCCTTATCCTTGAGCAGGCGTAGTCTGGGCAGTGGCTCTGCTCTTGGGCGTGGCGTCGTGCTCTCGGGCGTGTCGTAGTGCTCTCGGGCGAACCGTTCCTCGCTCGGGAGGCGTCGTGCTCTCGGGCGAGTCGTGGCGTCTCTCGGCGCTTTGAGAGATACCCTCGAGTGAAGTGAGGGCCTCTACGGGGAAGCTTCAGCGCTCTTTCTTGGGCTTATCTTGGGCCATTCCCTTGCATGGGCTGTGCTTGTGTTTTTCTATGGTGGCCCAAGGGTGCTGTTTTTTATTGAACCCCATCACTTCTACTCTTCATTAATGACATCATCTTCACTAGCTCTAGTGCACTGCTAACTACAAAACATGGTTGATCGGCTGCGTGCTGAGTTTGTCATTTGGGACATTGGCGAATTGCACTTCGTCCTCGTCATCGATGTCAAGCGCACTAAGGACGGGGAGCTATGCCATCAACATACTCGAGCGGGCTAGCATGAGCAACTGCCATCTGATTTCTACTCCAGTTGAATGCAAGGGGAAGCTCTCTGCCGATGGCGCCGCCATCGTTGCTGTCATATCAAAGTCTCGCTAGGGCCCTATTACTTGACAGTGACCCACCCCGACTCACGTTTGCTTTCCAGCAGGTGTGTCTACCTGTGCACGACCCCTGCACTCCTCACCTGGTGCTGCTGAAGCGTATCCTCCACCATGTTCATGGCACGACGTCACATGGCCTACACCTACGCGCCTCCAACAAGCTCTCCATGATGGCATACTCCAACACTGACTGGGCCAGATGCCTAGACACTTGTAGGTCAACATAAGGATTTTGTTTTCAGTGATTCCCTCATGTGTCATGGTCATCCAAGCGCCAGCAGACCGTGTCGTATTCGAGAGCAGAAGCTAAGTACCATGCTATGGCGAATGCCGTGGCCAAATGCATTGGCTATGACAACTCCTCGGTGAGCTCCATTGTAGCACCTTCCAGGCAACGATGGCATATTGTGACAATGTCTCCGCTGTTTACTTACCATCCATCCCAGTTCATCATAAGCACATGAAGCACATCGAGTTGGACATCCACTTTGTTTGGGAACGCGTTCAGCTTGGCGAGCTCTGTATTCCACATGTTCCTATAGCCAAACAGTTTGTCGATGTGATGACCAAGGGCCTTCCCATGATAACATTTAAGGCTTTTTCTCTCAGCCTATGCAATGTCCCAATCCAACGTCTAACTGTAGGGCTGTTGAGGATACAGACCTTGGACCAGCTACGGTCACCATGTCGCCCACGTCCACTCATGCACGATGGACGCACAATTTGCCAATGTGATGACCAAGGGCCTTCCGACAATGACATTCAAGACTTCTGCTCTAGTCTGTGCATTGTCCCAATCCAACGTCCGACTACGGGGGGTGTTGAGGATACAGACTCTGGACCAGCTACGGTCACCACGTCATTGGTGTCCATGTCATGCACGATGGACATGCCTAATGCTTATGCGCGATAGAGACGGTTGTGGCTTCCCTGTGTGGATGGACAAACCGTAACATATATACACATCTGCAACTGTATATACAGTCAAGAGATCAACACGAAATGATTGTTGGCTCCATTTTCTAAAACTACTGCCGAGCCCAATGCCCAAGCCACTCGCTAAAGTTATGCTGCTGGCATCCGCAAGTGCTTGCAGCTGCAGTAAGGGCTCCTAGGTGACTTCACCTTGACCTTGACCATAGATGCATCTTTTGATGCGCTGGATGCCTTGCTACTACATGGTCTTGTCCTCAGCGTTGCCATCAGCCGAGTGAGTCAGTGCGGGAGAGAGATGCGCTGGGTCTAGGCTACCATTGGGACAAAGCTTCCATAGGGTTCTCCACGCCTCCTCGGTTGGAGGCAAAGACGTGGATTCTATCTTGTGAGCGGGTAAGCGGCGGCACTAGGTATCTTGAGCAGGCCCACTTTGACCGCTCTACAGATATGTGGGTTCACAGCGCATGCTAACCACGGCACACAACCCATGCCACTTGCATCCCAAACATTCAATTAGGAGTTGAAGGAATGGGCATGTTATTAAACCAATAACAAAATCTATACCCATGGAAAAATTACTATTAGGTTTGCTCCTTATTATCCTTCTATTATATGGACAATATCGGCCGATAAGTGTTAAAATGACGCGGAAGCCATGAAGCAGGAGTGCATGCAAGCAGTTCGAAGTGTTCTAGTGAACCCTAAGTTGCAACCAACCAAGCATGTTGTACAGTGTGGCAGAGGGCGGACATCCCTGTGCCTACACAAAAGGGTCAACACAAAAAAGAGAAGGTGTAGTGCACGGAGAAGGTCATGGATGTCGCCAGCCTACGCATGAGGCACCGGCTACAAGTGAGAGTCCGCGTGTATATACAACTATCAATGTTTGCAGAGGTGGAGACAAGAGGGCCCCCCCCTAACATTGAACAATTTTCATTAGTATGTCTTGTTACTTTTCAGTTTGCACTAATCACTATAAATTATAAGTAAACAAACCTTCTCATCAACCAGTTCTATATTATGTTTTCTCAAGTATATCTCTTGATTTTCTATCATTAAGTGGATAAATATAATGTGAACTGGTCATCTATGAATAATGTTCCTTTTTTTTATCTTCAATCTAGATATTTTTCTGTGAAGGAAGAATATATTAAATTTTCAAGTGCATTACATTGAGTTGATACAAAGCTTTAAAAATAATTCTTCACATTGATACAAAGCTTTAAAAATAATTCTTTAGATTGATACAAAGCTTTAAAAATAGTTCTTCAGATCGGGCATCTATCTGAAAAGAAGCATGCAACCATCAAAAGAGGAAAACCATACACTTTGGTGACTGTCAACCCGGACACTAGAATGCCACCCATGTGCTTCGAAAGAAATAATAGTGACAATATGGACATTTGACATTTTTGTAGGATATATAAAGAGATTGAAGATAATTTATTATAGATATTTAAACCAACATCAAAGTTGATAATATTTTAAACTGATATGAGGGGTAACAATGGTATCGTACATTTTGTCAATAGTCGATGTGTCAACACCTATATCTAAATCCTGGCTCCACCCCTGCATGTTTGTGTGTATTATTGTTGTATGATTGTACATGACCCCAAGCATGGTTGATTTTATTGGTTTGTTATTATAGGTTTCACAGTTCTTCATAGCATGTAAATTGTCTAGTTGGGACACGGTACTCTCAAATGGAGCTTGAATTTGAGATTTGTAACATGTGAGAGAATGGCCAGCTTTACCAATTAAATGGTTTTGCTTTTTATGGAAGAGTTCTATGTGAATGAATTTGGGGGCTGCAGCAAATCTACTACCTCCGTACCAATATTAATAAACTTCAAAAGGTATCCCAAGTCAAACTATTTTAAGTTTAACAAAAATTGTAGAAAAACACAAATGTTTATCACACAAAGTTAGTATCACAACATACATCATCACATATATTTGCATAATGTATTTGTCATAGCACGTATGTTGCTTAATCAGTTCCAGTGTCCGCCGTGTTGGGTTTTTGTCATAGGACATGGTCTTGTTGTGGTATACCACCTAGTTGGTTCTAATTTGTGTGATCCCTCAGCTGTTTTCCACCAACTAGGGGCCACCACTAAAAATATGATGTCTTGTACCTAAAAGACCCTTATTCACAGGACTTTCTAATACCAACCATTACTTCTATATACGAACTCAAAAGAAGAAACATTTTATACTTTTGGAGTGATAGAAAATTATATAATACAAAATATATAGTACCCAGTAGATATGATTGGTTATCTCCTAGATGCATGAGGACATAGTATAATACCTCCAGTAGACATGCAACATATTATAATACTATGTAGGCCCTAGTGGATAGAACTCAATATCTCCTAGAAGCATGACGAGTAAGCATAACACCTCTATAGGCATGCAATGTATTATCTATCCAATAGGATTTATAGAATACAACTTATATTATATGAACTACCTAGGGGATATAATTCAATATCTCTTGCATGATATAGATGCAACCTTTAAATATGGACGATCCACAAATCATTGCTATCTTTATCAGGTCCAATTGCATCTTCATTGGCTCACCGTCTGTACCTATATATAAGCCTACCATCCTTATAGAAAGCTCTCACATGTCACACATAAAACATTCACTCAGGAGTTAAAGGGCAGGGATCTCTACCAAACCAAAAAACACAAGCTATACCCATGGCAAAACTACTCTTGGGATTGCTCCTTGTCCTTGCAATTATAGGCACAACATCGGCCGATGAATGTGAACAAGATGCAGCAGACATGAAGAAGGAGTGCAAGCAGTTCGAACTGTTCCCAGCGAACCCAAAGTTGGAACCATCGCCAGAATGCTGTGCTGTGTGGCAGAGGGCAAACATCCCATGCCTATGCGAAAGAGTCACCCTGGAAATAGAGAAGATATGGTGCATGGAGAAGGTCATGTACGTCGCCAACTACTGCAAGAAGCCCTTCAAACCTGGCTACAAGTGCGGGAGTAAGTGAACACTATGTATATACAAACAACTGTCCATGCATGTTGGTGCGTATTGTTGTATGATGTACATGACTCTAAGCATGGTTGATTTTATTGATTTGTTTTTACAGGTTTTACAGTTCCTGAGAGCTTGTAAATGGAGTGGTTGGGACATAGTACTCTCTAATTGAGCTTGTATTTGAGATTTGTAACGTGTGAGAGACTATGTTGAAAATAATGTGTATTGAGTACTTTGTCTTAAAAGGGTTTCAGATATGATAATGCTCGGTTTATCTGGCCACTTCCCTGGTTTGGCTTTTTGTGGAAGATTTCTATGTGAAAGAACTTGGGGGTTGTAGCAATATGACACTACCTTTGTTTCGATATTAATAACCTTCCAAAGGTGTCCTAAGTCAAACTATTTTAACAAAATTTGTAGAGAAA
Organism: Chrysopogon serrulatus; assembly: GCA_015844335.1. NCBI lineage: Eukaryota > Viridiplantae > Streptophyta > Magnoliopsida > Poales > Poaceae > Chrysopogon > Chrysopogon serrulatus. The sequence continues at coordinate 116,952 of JADLZL010003332.1, read as the reverse complement.
CACAAATGTTTATCACACAAAGTTAGTATTACAATATACATCATCGCATATACTTCAATAACGTATTTATTTGGTATCATAGAATATGTAACTCTTTTATATAAAGTTGGTCAAACTTATGATAGTTTGATTTTAGATGATTCTACAAATTAATTTATCTTGGGATGGAGGAAGCATATCCAAAAATGAAGAACAATGAGTTATATTGGAACATTTTTGTTTTTTCATAATAGTTAAGATTATATATCTTCTTGTAGCTCACAAAGATAAAATCTGGTAATGTCAAAAAGGTCATCTTGAAAGAAAAAAACATCAACCTCCTCTCACAATTCACTCTATCTCACTGAGATGGTAGCATGCCTACGAGCTACTTAATAGCAAAACAAAAAGAACCAAGTTTAACCCAGGTTGAAGTGCTCTGGTACTCCTCTAAGACATTAACATATATAAATAAGCACCAAAACTAATTAGGACAAATATTATTAGTGATTTTAATTTAATAGAAAATATAGTACTGTTGTAATAGGAAAAAACATAAACATTATTGCACGTTCAGTCATGTGGTCACAACCACTAGAGAAGAAGAGGTGACCGCCAGATTAGATCCCTATGGTTATGGTTCAGGATCTATGGGCTCTCTGAGTTTGTGGTCACTGATGGACCTCAAAGGAGGATCAGACACGACAGCAGCTATGGTGTACTTATGGATCGTGATCTGATAGTGGGCAAGGCTATGGATGGAGGTGTGGCACCACACCTACAACTAGTGGTATTGGGAAAGCGTTATCATTCTTAGGAATATTGGAGAGGATCAAAGTACTTTGGGTTGGGATGACATGGAGGTTGATAAGACTATCCAGAGCGACCATGTCAAAGCGGAGGCGCAGTCAAAGTTGAGGTCGAATCTAGCTCATCCTCCCAGAGTAGCCCACACTAAAATTGTTGCCCAAGACGATGCATATGGAGTCCATTTTTTTATGTTGTCCATATGTACATGAAGCTAAGAGATAAAATTTGTAATGGCACTAGTGTCTCACTAAAATCCATTAGAGTCAACAAAACCATCAAGATAAGTCTAAATCCATAATCCGCCACAATGCTAAGACACCATTTTTTGATCTATTAGGCCATGCATCATCTTTGAGCCCATTAGGGTGGAAAGCATGGAATATGCATGCCCCAAAGACCTAATAATTAGTAGCCACTACCCATGTTAGGGTTTGGGTTTTTCTCATTACATCAGTTTGTCATTGAACAATCACTCAACGAACAATCACAATTCACCAGTTTATGAAACCCCAATTTTGCTTAATCGTATCTATACTATTCTTCAATAGCTAGCATTCCTTGGAGTTCTTGCTTATGTTCTCAATTCGCATCCAACAATTAGCCTTCTAGGCAAGGTCAACTAGGATGACACAATCGATAACTAGAGCAGACGTGGTACTCAAGTTATAGGGTTTTGATCCTGTGATCTGATGCTTGATCCATATGCCAAAAGTCTAAGCCAAATCGACATTTGCCACCACATGATGAAAGAAAGGGAACCCCGTTCTGAGCATGTGGTACCAGATCATCATATTGTACCCTCTGGTTCACACCTTTAGTTATTGTATTTCTACTATTTTCACCTTCATCCCCTAGCCCACCAATACATTTTTTAAGTCTCCTAACACCATTCATGGCACATATGTTGCTTAATAAGTTCCAGTGTCCTCCATGTTGAGTTTTTGTCATAGGACATGGTCTTGTTGTGGTATACCTCCTAGTTGATTCAAATTTCTACGACCCCTCCACTGTTATCTACCAACTCTAGAGGCCACCACCAAAAATGGTGTCTTGTACTAAAAAGACCCATATTCATAAGACTTTCTAATACCAACAATTACTTCTATTGTAACACACATGGTGGGGAGGGTGGTTGGGCTTGGTGGATCGAAGGAGGAAGAGGAGGGGGAGGGGAGGGTACGCATGCTTGAGGAGTAGTGGTGCTATGGCGGCGTGCAGTGGTGGCGGGTAGGGCGGCGGCTAGGGCGGCAGCGGCGTTGGGGAAGGAGAGAGAGAGAGAGAGCGCGAGCGCGGGAGATTGGAATAAAGGACATTCGCCTAATTACTTCTTAATTGATCCAATTACAATCTCCTAATATTTATAATCACAAGTGGACTCTAATGGGAAATTCCTTATTGAACACGAACTTCCCATTTCCCTACTCTTAAATTTCTATAATAATAATAATAATAAAGGTAACTTGCGGTGGAGACGGTGGAACGGCGGTAGCGACGGCGGCCGCTAGGCAGCCGGGCACACGCCCCCCATGGTGCCCCACACCGCCACTCCTAGGATGGGCCGTGGGGCCCACTAGCTTCAGCTACATCCTTCTCTCGTGGGTCCCTTTTGGCCCATCAATTCCATAATTTGTCATTGTCTTTATTAGACATGTGACAGAATTCCCCCTTCTCCGATCAGCGCATCCTCGCGTTGAATGTCAGTCCAATCAGTGATGCTGCATGGAGGATGATTGGTACTCCAAATTCCGCTCCAAAGCTGAAGTAGAAAGTGTCCCAAAGTGTGTCTAGTGTTGTTATCTGAATCTGATGTGAAAAAGAAGCATTATTTAAGGTTCCCGCAGCACCCACTCACATGGCGATCGAATCTCCGGAAGCTCCCAATTGTATCATCAGTGCCTGCACTAGAATCTATCCCCAAGAGGATGCTAGACAAGTATAAATTCTACATAATTTGTGGAGGACTAGCAAATTCATATGTTTGTCCCACATCCACTTGCCCTTTGATACGCCTACACCCTGTTGATTGAACCACCATAATGGGTGATATATAAAAGTGGTGCATCCCACCAAAAAGAAGGTCGACCGAGATGTAATCTGTTGAAGACATCACATGTGATCCATTATCTGTCAGCCCAATATTGATATTATCCACCTATACAATGAGTTGGCCATTGTCATCATAAAAGATTATTGTCGCTGCATAGATCTTCTGACTCGACCACTGCTGTAATAATAGGTTGCTAGCGGAGAAAGCCTGGACTGATAGTGTCGATGTGGCCAAGTGAAATCCCACTGCTAACTGCTCTAATAAAAATGGGCTAGACACTACAAATATCTCATGTGAAGAGGTGTCTGGAATATAATAGTGGTCGTCATAGTAGAAAACCCCATCACGTATCGACCAAGCAGGTGCTGCTCTATAGACTCTGATCGTGGCGCTGATCATCTACAGTTCCCTATCATCCAAAGCTGCCAGATGTAGGATGGCCAGAATGTCAAAGTCTACACAAGCCAATCATGGAGCTGGCAATGCCAGAACTACTTGGCGCCCATCCCAGCTGCTGTGCTCCTCATCCATCAAACTATGATCGCCGTGATCCTTGTTGTAGCTGACATCTACGTTGTAGGCTGTAGTGTCGAGGGTGACGATGTCTAATTCGGAAACATCTGCAGCTGACAAGGGAGAATCCACGTGAACAATTCTCAATCACTGATAGCTTCACTACAAGGAACTCGGTCTGATGCCACGATGATCCATTGCAACACCACATGTTTGGTTGCCATTGGGGGGTCATATTGCAACCATGGTGCAACAATGGTTGCCAAATGTACCTTAATTGCAACTTTTCAAGAGTTTAGTTGCGCTTGGTGGGTCGTATTGCAATGGGTGATTGTGGTTGCATTAGTGTTCATTTGTGTTGCAATTACTGGACATTCTTGCAACTACCCAGAGTTCCATTGCCTTTGCAGTGTGTTATTGCCACGACTATTTGGGTTGCAACAATTTTTGAAATGTGTTGCAAATGCTAGATGTCTTTTACAACGACTGCACTACTACGGTTGCCATAGTGTCATACTATTACTACACTGTTTTGGGGGAACCAAAAGCGTTTTGAAGTGTTGCCATTGGTACGCACTAATAGCAACGGTGATCCTAAGTGCATGAACTATCTTATTGCTATTACCACGGTTACATATGTGTTGCGAAACATTAAAGTACACAGTGGGCTTTGATTAGTGTTTAGGCTGGGGCCCAATAGCAACCTAATCATCTTCCCATGACCAACGACGACCTCTTCATCACAGCGCCGCCCTAAGCAGCAGAGAGGCACGCACGCGACGAGCGGCGGCTGGCAGCGGCTTGCCCATCTTCCATCTGGTCGCTGAGGTGTGTGCCCTAGGACGACGGCCCCTAGCAATTGCTCGTCCACGTTGATCGTAAGTTCATAACGTTAGAAGTGCCTCTGGGATTGCAATATGATCATAATTAATTAAGTTGTCTTTTTAATTGTGAGTGGTGCAATGTCATCGTGCAGAATAATGGCGCGTGAAGATAGGAGTTGGATGCGCTTACCTCAAACGTCGGCTGTGTGGATGCAGAATTTACGAGAATTTTTGAACAACACATTTGGTGACAGAGGTGGCAGTGCTAAATGTCCATGTCCGAGATGTGTTTGCTTGACTTACAAAGTACGGTCTGAGGTTCAGATGCATTTGCTTTCTAGAGGGTTCGATGACAACTTCATCAGAGAAGGTGAAGGTTCAGATTTTGGATTACACAATGAAGTCGGGGGAGGTTCAGATTTGGGATTACACAACGTAGTCGGGCAAGGTTCAGATGCAAGTCCAGAAGCTGAAGTTCAAGCACATCATGACGCACCACTAGGTGATACGTAAGTAGTTAACGAAGATGATGCACCACCACCTATTGAAGACGAGGGGCATGGTGCCACTGGTCTGGTTAGATCCCTAATCAGAGGCGCTATACATGGAGAGATCAGGGATGATGACAATGAACCTCCAAATGAGCACGCTAAGATCTTTTTGAAACTATTAAATGAGGCAGAGGACTTGTATCCCGACTGCCCAGATGCTAGTAAGGTCTCTTTTATTGTGGAGCTTTTTCAGTTAAGTGCCTGTATGGTATTACTAATCGTGCATTAGAGAGGGTACTCTATCTGTTCTCAAGGTATCTACCTAAAGGCCATTGTGTTCCAGATACAATGGAGAAAGTACAAAGGGTGGTTCGAGATCTAGGCTTGGACTATGAAAAGATAGATGCATGTTATAACAATTGTGTGCTATTCTGGAAGGAGCACGCTAATCTGGATAAATGTCCCAAATGTAAAGAGTCAAGGTGGAAAACGCCCGATGACGGTGCACGTACGGGGGAAACAGATGGTGGTGCTGATACAACAGGTAAGAAGCGTGTCCCAAGGAAAATATTAAGGTACTTTCCTCTTACCCCTCGGCTTCAAAGATTATATATGATAGAGAGTACGTCATCAAAAATGCGATGGCATAAGGAATAATTGGTGGATGATGGCGTTTTGCGACACCCTGCTGACTCAAAGGCATGGAAGCACGTGGATGCCAAGTACCATTGGTTTGCAAAAGAAGCTCGTAATATTAGGTTGGGTCTTGCTTCTGATGGCTTCAACCCCTTTGGCATGCAAAATGTCACATACAGCACATGGCCTGTTGTCCTAATCCCTTATAATTTGCCTCCTTGGTTGTTTGAGAAACAATGTCGATGTTGATACCTAGTCTAAAATCTCCTGGGATGAATATTGATGTATATCTGAGGCCCCTCATTGATGAGCTTAAGGATCTTTGGGTAAAAGGTGTTCTTACTTGGGATGATAAGGTAAAGAAGAATTTTAAGCTACATGCTATTCTGCTTTGGACAATTAATGACTTTCCTGCATATCAATGCTTTCTGGTTGGAGCACAAAAGGCAAATTTGCATGTCCATACTGCCACAAGGATACAGATTATTTATGGTTGAAACATGGTAGGAAGCTTTGCTACATGGGACATCGTCGTTTTTTGCCCATGGACCACCCATGGCGCAAGAACAAGATCAGCTTCAACAATGAGGTAGAAAGCAGGGAGGCTCCAATCCCACTGTCTGGTGAGAAGGTATTGGAGCATTTTGAAACTTTTGATCAATTGATATTTGGAAAGGATGCAGGGAAAAAGAGGAAGCGTGATGAAGATAACAGATGGCACAATTGGAAGAAGAAGAGTATTTTTTTTTAGCTCCCTTATTGGTCTTCTCTGCTCATACGACATAATTTGGATGTCATACACATTGAGAAAAACATTTGTGAGAGCATATTGGGAACTTTGTTAGAAATTGAAGGTAAGTGTAAGGACAGCGAGAATGCCCGGCTTGACATGGAACAGCTAGGGATAAGGCAAGATCAGCATCCTGTGATTCACAATGAGAAGTATACTTTGCCAGCAGCCTTGTATTTTTTAGATAAGGAGGACAAGAAAACTTTATGCCAATTTCTACATGAAGCAAAGATGCCTGATGGTTGTAGCTCCAACATTAGGAGATGTGTTGATGTAAATGAATGTAAGGTGTCTGGACTCAAAACTCATGACTACCATATAATTCTACAAAAACTCTTACCCTTAGTCATCAGAAAGATTTTGCCAGAGGATGTTGTCATGCCATTGATTCAGCTTAGTAGGTTCTTCAGTGCTCTTTGTTCAAAGGAGCTGGTGGAGGAAGATCTCGACAAACTTAGCAATTCAATTGTGGATACTCTTTGCTGGCTTGAGATGATATTCCCACCTGTGTTTTTTGATATAATGGTGCATTTGCCAGTTCATCTAGCACAAGAGGCTAAACTTGGAGGGCCCATGTGTTATAGATGGATGTATCCAGTTGAGAGGTATCTACGTACTCTTAAAGGCTATGTGAGGAACAAGGCACACCCAGAAGGTTCTATAGCTGAGGGTTACATAGTTGAGGAGTGTCTTACATTTTGCTCTAGGTTCTTCAACGTTGACACCAAGCTGAATCGCGTTGATCGACATGAAAGCACAATCTAGCGAATGAGCCGCCACTGGACTAAGCATATTTAATGAAATAGATTACATGAGGAGAGGTCAGAATTTGCATGTATTTGATGCATATGAGATTCGAAAGATGAAACACTATATATTTAGTAACTGCGATGAAGTCAGCCATTTGGTCGAGTAAGTTGCAATATATTATATTTTATAATTTTTTAATTATTATTGTAGTGTCTAGAATGAAGTAATTGGTTATTTCAATGCAGGCAAGATAAGGAAGAACTCAAGAATACTAGTACAAGGAATGTTAACAAACGACACGAGGAACACTTTGTAAGGTGGTTCGACGACAAGGTTAGTACTATATTATTGATAGCTTTGCATTCCATATGTGATGGTCAAGATGATGTGCTAACTAACATAAACATTATTCGTTCTCCAATGGTGTTCACAGATCACCAAACAATATGAGAATAGGGAAGCAAGTGAGCTCATGAATGCCCTGGCTACAGGGCCAGACCATCGAGGTCGTGTGTTCAGTAGATGCTACATCAATAATTGGCTTTTTCGAACTACTTCCATTGAGAGAAGCCTTGTGACACAGAACAGTGGTGTGCTTGTGAGGGGTGATGGTACTACTGGCAACATGACATGGTATGGTGTGATTAGAAGAATGATCTCACTCGAATTCCCTACACAAAAAAGAAGTTATATTGTTCCAAAGGCGACTAGTATGATGTGCCCGTACCAGTTACCGATAGAGAAGTAGAGGATACAACAGGGATAAATATGGAATTATCGACATCGAGACTTCCGGTACCGATATTCAAATGAACCTTACATTCTCGGCGACATAGGCTGAACCGGTGTTTTATGTCAACCTCATGAAAAAGCCGGGATGGTCAAGTGTTGTTGTGATGAGACCAAGAAATTTGTTTGCTATGCCTAAAGAAGAAATTCAGGGGTGACCTTGATGTCGGTGCACTTGACGTGGGAATCGAACATATGAATTCATTAGACCAACTCAAGAGTTGTCAAATTGGACTAGAAACAGACAAGGAAGGCACAATTGGTGATGCCTCCGTTATTAATCAAAAGTCGAAGAAAGCGAGGAAGATTTATTTCTGTGTTCGATTCAATTTTTTGTTTATTAATTTGTGATGTTATAATCGGGCGCGTGCCGAAGCAGTTCCCGAACCAGATGATGCGGTCCTGCTTGATGATGAGGAGGATGACCAAGATGACACCTACATTGATGATGGCGTAGTTGCACCAATTGTGGTGGAAAGCGTGGAAGATGATTTCTTTGTTTAAATGCATATTTTATTTAATCTTCTGATTGTGCTAGAAACAAGTTCAATAATACAGCACACTATTAATGAGCAATACTCTTTCAGCTGGACTACCAATATCATGCATGATCATAAACTACCAAGCAATAAAGAGTGACATGAGTCATGCACATACAATCATACATCAAGAACTATCTCACAATGTCATATAATGTATAAGAACTATTGTAAATTCCATCAAAACACACCCATGCATGCTCACATTGTCATAACCAATATATAAGAAGTTCTACCTCCATGCTTACTCTCCCAGACGCCCCCCCAGCACCTAGAAGCCGGCCAGCAGCCCTCCTGGCAGCAGCAGGTATTGCTCCATGAGCAAAGTAACATCTCATGCATATTGTTATTAATCAACAGCACTAAGTGGAGACAGACAAAGCCACAAAATGTATAGCAACATATATGAAGTACTCATTGGCAAGCACATACATATTTAAAAGGTACCAGTACTTAAATAGGTCATGCCAACAGAAATTTAAAAAGTACTACCATCCAGACCAACATAGCCACCACAATCACACATATTTACATACTACAGCTGCTACTGCATCACATGTTCTACTACAGCTACATAGTTCAGTTGTCCTCAGCAGATGGCCAAAGGTATCCATACAACTAATAATCAAGTGACAGCTTGAGCCACATCTGCTCCATTTTGTGAGCAAACCTGGACCTCAGCTGCTCCTGCATGTTGTCAGACTGCAACAATATCATTACCAGTCTTCAGCTGCTCTTCATGTCTTGAAACATCTGGTCCACCTCTTCCTGGAACTGGTCCCTTGTAACTTCAGCCCAATAGCGGAAAGTAGCTTCAGGTTCTTCCTCATCTTTTTTCTGCACCTGCAAACGATCATATATGACCTAAATTTGTGATATATATAACTAATTATGACCATGCAGAACTAACATTAATGATATATTGAATTTTCAGATTATCTAATGCAACAATCTTGTTATAAACATAATGTACTTATGTCAACATGGACACACACACATCTATAAAAATCCTTTTCTATTTATTTGATTTGAACCTACTCAATTGAAACATCAATCATATATAAAGTAACAAATTAAAGCCTCGGGGCTGTAAACATATAATCCAAAACTTTAATTAAACAAACATTGCATGTTAGGCATTCATTACTAATACAGATTTAACAACACTAATTATAACTACAAGTATCATATCGAAAACTAAATTCAGTATGCCAAACATATGCTCTATCCAAATCTAGCCATAGTAAACATTAAATTTCAGATTGCCAGTTCAATCCCAAAGTGAAACCCTAATAAACTATACTAATTAACGAACAGATTAGGCCATAATGTCAATTTGAATCCAAATTAAGCTAATTAACAACACTAATTTTGTGAATCCCCAGAAATAAACCCTAACCCCTAACCCGAGCGCGGCGCGCACCAATGCTAAATCTCACCTTGGGACTGGGCGCGGTCACGGTGGAGCATTCCATGGCCCACTTGCCACTACCGCCGATGAGGGTCTCCTCCGTGCCAGCGGCGGAGGGTGGGGTGATCACTGCCTGTGCCATGGAATCACCAAAGGCCTCCTTCTTTGAGCTAGTCAAAATCGCCTTCATCAAGCGAGATTTGGTGTAGGGCCTCGGCTTCACCTTCTCCTCCGCCTTCTCGGGGAGACGGTTCCCACCGGAGCCGCCGTCGCCGCCGCCGCCGCTCGTTCGGGGACCCTTCTCCATGCCTCGCCGCCACTCAAGCCGCCTCGTCTCGCCGCCCGCAAACCGCCTCGCCCAGCGCCAAGAAACCGCCTCGCCTCGCCCCGCGCAAACCGACCTAGCCTCGCCACCGCGGAAAAAGCCCTCGCCTCACCGCCTGTGGAATCGAAAGAGACGATATGAACGAAAACCGTGGAACCGCCTCGACTAGGACGCCAAGCGTATTAAGGGCCGGCTAATTACGAAAATGCCCCTCACCGATACACACTAAAATTAAGGGACCTTTTGTGCATTGTTTCACTAACCCAGTGGCAATTGGGCCTTATTTTAGCCTGTACGAGCTGAGTTTGAACCCCACCAAATTAGGGTTTTTTATCATTTTCGTATTCAAAGTTTTTTAAAACATAAAGTATTATAATGTTTGTGGACAAAATTTGAAATAGGATCGCATGATAATCCCTCTATTTTGAACCATATATATTTGATTTTATTAAATATTTTTAATTATCTCCAAAATTTTGATCATAATTGAAATGCTTCAACTATTCGAGATGCTTGGTATGACTACTACTACTCTCAGATTCACAGGATCAAATCCAGCACAACTTCTTTTTTGTAATTTGTTTTGGACTTTTTCCAATAATATCTTATTTGTGTCAGCTAGCAATCAATATGAAACGGAAATACAAGTACACTTTTACAAGAAAGATAAGCAAGGAAAAAGTTGATATAAACAAGACGCTATAGCAAAACACCAGAAGGGGAACCAATCGACAATCACCAAGTCACATTACACAGGGCGAGAAACATAAATTAATTTGTTCTTCCTAAATAAATAGTAGTACTTATATATAGTGGTTCCCAAAAGAGCAAGGAACAAACTTATTAGCGTGGTTCCGTACTAACTACCATTACTGTCTTTATACATAACCAAACCAGAACACCCTCATCATCTTGCACCTCATTTCTTGCTCTTCGGCCTTTTCTTCGACTTCGACTTCGTCAGTGGTGCTATCAGGCTGTAGTTGATGTCCACAAAGAGCCGATCAAAAGCGTCATCAACTCTACGATCCATCTTCGCTGCATAGCGCTTGACACCAGCTTTGGCATCAACCCTAGCTGCGTCAACATAGGACTGTAGTAGTTGGCTTGCATCATCTTCATCTATAGAGACCGGAGGTGCAATGTACAGACCATAGGATGAAGAGTGCTCTTCATCGTCACTATCATCATCAACCTTTAATTGCAAAAATAACAGTTAGTATTATTTAAGAGAACTAGCCATGCATAGCAGTCATCATAATAAATTTCTGTTACCATCACAGTGACAGATTATTAATTGCACAAATAGAACAAACAAGACTAAATGACATGCTGACTGCAAGCTGATTTTAAAAAGCAATCTCCATCAATCTAATACTAGCATCTCAACAGCAAGCTTTCATAATATATGTTTCATCTCTTCTTTCATGATACAATTTTAATGATCATTGTATAATTCCAGTTTCTTGGATGATATAAGCATATCCCACATAATTGCTACCATTCTTGCATTCAGGAGCCATTAATCGGGGGAAAATTCAAAGGCACTAATTCTTTGAGCAATGATAATCAGTTTCTTCAGGGGTCATTGATTTGTGTTCAACATTTAGTTTCGTAACATCTAATCCTAGCATCTTGAATTGGAACTCAAACTACCTCTAATCCAATCCCACTTGGACAGTTGAATTTCAATTTCAATTTGAATACCAGAACTAGGGATTCAAGGGAGCTACAGTGCAGGGGGGAAATTGATCTTACCTTTTCCTTCGACGAGATCTTGCAGTCGCGGCTCGCTGCTCCTTTGCCCTTCACCCCAGTCACCGGAGTCTTCTTGGACGGGTTTGATGCCTCCCCTTTGATCCGCTTCCCTCCAGTGGACCGAACATCGAAGGAGACCCGCATCGCGGCCGGGTTCACATCGGCGTCGGAGTCGAAGTCAGAGTCGATGAAGATGATCTCACGAGTGGGGGCGAACTGGCCGCGTGAGTTGCGCGCTTGGGTCCAGGCGCTATGACCGCTCTTCTTGCCTGCCATGGTGGAGCCCGATTTGACGCCGATGCCTTCGTCGCCGTATTGGGATGACTACACCCTAGCCGCTGTCGCCCGTGGGAGTTGTGAAGGTGAGGGAGGAGTCACGGGTAGGGGTCGTGCAGGGTTTTGAGGAAATCAAGTGGGCCGAGCCAATTTTTTTATAAAATTTAAACTTTATAATTTCTAAACACCAATTTGTATCATGTTGCCATGGATGTGATGAATATTATTATACACAAAGAAACCTATTAAAATTCATTCAAACTGGGAACATATGTTGTGGAGTCGCAGTGAGTGAATATTACTACTACATCAGGTTCGATTGTGTCGAAATAGTAACTACTAGGAAAGAACATGTCATGACGCCACCAACACCACCACTACTACTCCCTCTGTCTACCAGTAGTAGTACTAGTAGTTGTAGTTGTAGTTGTAGTAATTGTAGTAGTAGTAGTAGTTGTATTAGTAGTAGTAGAGGATGTTATTGTTGTTGTTGTTGTTGTTGTTGTTGTTGTTGTTGTTGTTGTTGTTGTTGTTGTTGTTGTAGTAGTAGTAGTAGTAGTAGTAGAAGTATTTCAGTTTTGTCAAAAATGTTAGAGAGAATTAGCAATATTTATATAATCAAATAGATATATTATGATAATATAATCAAATAGATATATTATTTGATATCATAAAATAATTAGAGATTATTATTAGTAGTAGTATTACATGAAACCTGAACAGAAATATCCCGAACTGAACCACATCCTTTTCTATATTTATTTCAATTGAATTCATATTTTCTTCTATGATATTACTGTTTACACATTTTTCGATCGTATACTTTGTTTAGCATGTTTAAAAATTACCATATTCATTTAAAATTCAAGGACATCACACGAGAGAGGTAGTTACATAGCCCGCTACCCCGATCAGATAGATGTAACCAAATTTTCCCAAACAAAACTTCGGCGCCGCGCGCAAGACGTTGCACGAAAAAATTGCGCTAAATCCCCTTCCACCCCGCCCTATAAAGCGTGACTGGTCCCACGTTCGCCCTTCATTAGTGCTAATCAAATCGGGAGAGACTCAGGGAGACTAGACTACTCGCATAGTCGCAGCCGCCGGGTGGTAGTTAGGGTTGGAGGCGTAGAAAGTAGAGGAAGGAGATGGCGAGCCCTTGTCGCACCCGGTTTTCCGAAGAATACCAAGCGCTAACTATATGTGTGCCCAGGATGTCCACACAACACATATAGTAACAAAAATAGAGATTATCAAAGACAATGCTTTATTATATATCGAAACATATTTAAAACAAAGCTTACATCTATTATAGAGCATAGCGGAACTATCCTTAATCTTCTATCTTTGGGTCTCCATACTCCACGAGGGACGGTTGACTGGGGGGAAAACTCGCCTAGCAGCCTTGAAACAGCTTTCGGGGAAACACCTCACTTGAAACGCCATCCGGTACCCATCCGGGATTTTGTTGATTGTAAAGCAAGCGTCAGCGCACCATGCTCAGCAAGCATAACATGAGGGGATGCAAGGCTCAAAAGGCTAGACACGGTTCAACTGCGGTAAGCACTTTTAGTTGATCATAATTTACTTATAGGACCTAAGTTACTAGGTTATGCTTAGCACCCAAGTGAATATATATAATTATCATCATCAAGGATTAATCATCATCATCATCCATAACCCCCACCGAACCATCTATCTCAAAAAAGGATCCAGGCCGCTCGTGACCGTGAGCTCGGCTGATATATCAGTTTACACTCTGCGCAGGGTTGTACACTTTCACCATGAGTCGTGTTACCCATATGCCCGAGGTGATCAGCCTCTTGACTCACTTCCAAGGTAAGTCGGCAGGGTTCACTACGAGGCCTTTCCAAAGACACCCTAACAAGTTAGTAGCCGCGAGGTTTCAACAGCTAGGCGAATGGAGCCCCCCTTCAAGACTAGTGCACAAATGACCGCAGCCCAGCAACACATCTTGACAGGCAAGAAGCCATTCTGCAACCTAGGCCCCCCTCTTGTGCCTTTCGGTAACCACTAACAAGCTAGAGAAATCTAGTTACTTAGCCAAGACCAGAGCCATATAGTCCTCATGGTTGTACGGATGTCCTGGGTGGCCGCTTTAAGATTGAGTCCTTATGGAGGGCCGACTAGAGCACCCAACAGGCCCAATGCTCTAGCCCCCTTCTGTCCATGTTGCTCAAAAGCAACACTTTAACCATCGATTCCATAAGTCATCATTAATTAGAATTAACATTATAAGGTTTGGTGATTGCAAGCTAAGCAAAGCTATCCATATGCATCAACCCAGGTAACAAGGAACATGGTACAGAAGTACTAGGTAAAGTCCTTATGGGTTTATCATATTAGACACATGCGTATGAAAGTGATTAAATGGTTATTAGGTAGCAAAGAACTCATGTTACACTTGCCTTCCAAAAGTAGGACAAACTTTCCATCCTTTCCTTCCGGATCATCCTTGCACAGCTCCACCTCTAACGATAGCATCAACCAGCACAAGCATCTTAAACAAACCTAGAAACAATACACCAAGCATTATAAAAGAAACACATAAAGGTTTGAAACACGTAGGACTTGTAACTACGATCGCTTGAGCACAAAACAACCGAAACGAAAGCCACAATTAAAGGATATGAAAGTTGAAAGGTATAGATGGAAATGATTGGATTTAGGTACGCAAGGTGGGTTTTATACTAGAAGGAACATACACACCAGAACAATAAGGATTGGTTATGTGTATAGGTTACTTGGGAACATGTCATTATTAACCAATGCACTATGGTAGATTCAAGATCAAAGGAAAATAGGATTATTGTTAATGGTGCATTGGTTGAGAATACTCGGTGGCGGATAGCGGCGGGTAGCAACGACTATGAAAATGATAAGTCAGAGACACATTGCACTAATTAGCTTGGATTGGAACTTGTTAGGTGATCATGTGCAACTAGGAGATACACGATCATATAAGAGGACTCAGAGTGGGGAACGCGGCGGATCACTGAGGCATCTCGGACACGCACGTCGGTGGGCAGCGGTAGTTATGATGAGCGGTTGCATGCTTATCGAAAGGACCAAAGGGTGGTATATTTTGTGAGGTTTCTAGGTATTGTATAGAGTATATTGTGGCAAAAGTGCATGATGTTTTGACCGTTGGATAGTCGGGGAACGAGATTGCAAGATGGCATGGCATAGTTGTTGGCAATTGGCATGGTAGGAGCAGCGACACGATGATGTTTATATATTTGGTGATGTGGTTTATATGGACAAGACAACTTTCAGATATGTGTGATGTTATATGATAAACACTATGGTTGAAGGGCTTGACCACCAGAGTAGCGAATCATTGGGAACACGCATGCCAACCGGCATAAATGCGGCTGCGGGGCAGAGGGGACAGCAAGCACAAAACTGAATGGTATCTCCTTCATGTTTGATCATGTGGCCATGAAACTTTACAAAGGTGTGTGCAAGTATATAAATGATAGTCTAGACAAAGGATACATATTGGGGTTCAATGGATCAATGGGAACACCATTGCCAAAAAACAGGGTCACTGCTGTTTGGACAACAAGGGTAGTGGACGCTTTGGCTTCGATATCTCGGCCATCGGAGATTGCACAGCCAAACCAATTTGTGGGATCATGTGCAGAGATGTCATGAGCATGTGGGTTCAAGGGATAGTGTATTTGGGCTGTGGATTAGCAAGGAACGCCAACACGACTCAGAGTTGCAATCTGCCAAGACAGCAGGAGCAGCAGGTACGGAGACGGCGATATCTCTAGTTTCTCAACTCCTATGGCGAAACCATTTTACAGAGGTGTGTTCAAGGATGTAATCTACAACTCCACCAAAGGGATTGATGTTTGGATGAACAAAACAGCGAGGAACGCAACTTCCGTCAACGACAGCAAATCTGCCCGCAAGGACAGCAACACATACACCGGGTAAACTTCATCGGGGATCAACCATACGTCATCTATGTACTTGATATGCAGAGATGGATACAAGAATAACATGGGGATGAAGATGGAGGGTTCTCACCATGGGGATTGGTGTGGTGGAGCGAGGAGAGGCATCAACGGTGGCCGGTGACGATGATCTAGTGCATCGGGGCATCCTTCTCGCGTTGCGGTTGATCGGGGCAGCCATGGGGGAGGATGAGGAGGAGCAGGGGCGTCCCTCCTCTGTTCTTGACGTGGGGAATGAGGGGAGAGGCGTGAGGGGGCTGTTGGGGTGGTATATATGAAGGAGAGGTGAGGGGAGACCAAGGGTTGGAAGCCAAAGGGTCTTGCTTTGATATTTTGATGCCTTGCTTGATATTTTTGTGGGAGATTGAGAGGCTCCAAGGGGCTGACGTGGGAGAGGGTAGAGGAAGAGTTAGAGTGCTGTTTGGGCTTGGTCTTGGTCCACTAAAGAGAGGAGGATGTTTGGGCTTTGATCTGAGGCAAGAGTTAAGGCATGGTTTGGACCGGGTTCGGCCCGAATCGAGGATAGAGTTATAGAGTAGGTTACTTGGAGTATTTTTGGGTTGTGGGCTTTGCTTGAGAGGGATAAGGTAGATGACAAATAGTCCATGAGGGTATTGCCAAAGGTGAGGAAAGAAGAGCAAGTCCAAATTGAGATCAACTTGAGTGCCCGATATTCGAAAGTGATTTGACTTGAACGAGGTGATGGTTGAATGGTGTGAGCAAGAAGAGATATATAGATTGGTCACCTAGCATAGACTTTAGGCTTTAGAGAAGACTCAATCAAAAAGATTAGGAGCTCAAATGTAAGGAAGAAAGGATAAAAGAAAGGGGGAGCAAGGGTATGACTAGTTAGGGTTTTAGAGAGCATGAGTTTGGATGTTTGGCAAGATGAATGGTTGATGCTCCATCAGGATTTTTAGAACAAGGATCAAGGATCAAGGTGTATGGATTCGAAGGATTTCATCATGGGTTTGAGGTTATTGAAACATGGTCAAAGATCAAGATATATTTTCTTTGATTCAAACCCTAGGCGCATTTGAAAAACTTTAAATTCATTTTTCATACATAAACACTATGCAATGGCATGAAGTGCAACAAACATGTTATATTAAGTGGTAAAAGTTTTAGAAAATGTTTTGTTTCACTCGCTAAATTGATAACAAACTTAACTAAAGCTTGGAAACTTTTAGAAAAATATTAAATCCTGGATTTTATTTAGTGTTTTCTATGCACATCCCCAAAATGAAAATTTTGGGGTGTGACAAACTACCCCCCTTAACAGGAATCTCGTCCCGAGATTCATGAAAGAGGCACTCATTACAAAGAGCCAAATCACGCATCAACATAATAACAACACAATTCAACCGTCTAAGAAAACACTAACATGTTGTTGACCTTGATCGAGAACACACATCGTGCTAATGTAAAAAACTCTGGGGGTAAAAATTACCTAGAGGGGATTAGGATAAACGAGCTTAAACTCTTCAATCTCCATGTTGATGCTTCTTGTTGATGTAGACTTTCATCTTCATAGACTTGGAAAAACGAGAGGCTTTTCGTTAAATAGTATTTTAAATTTTTCAGAAAACATCAAGGTGGAGGAAGTCAAGATTAATTTTTACTAGAATAAGTTTGTAAGACGACCATTTCTAACTAGGTTGAGCGTCCTACAGTCAACACTGCTTTGATACCATTTTGTCGCACCCGGTTTTCCGAAGAATACCAAGCGCTAACTATATGTGTGCCCGTGGATGTCCACACAACACATATAGTAACAAAAATAGAGATTATCAAAGACAATGCTTTATTATATATCGAAACATATTTAAAACAAAGCTTACATCTATTATAGAGCATAGCGGAACTATCCTTAATCTTCTATCTTTGGGTCTCCATACTCCACGAGGACGGTTGACTGGGGAAAAAACTCGCCTAGCGCCTTGAAACAGCTCGAGGAAACACCTCACTTGAAACGCCATCTGGTACCCATCCGGGATTTTGTTGATTGTAAAGCAAGCGTCAGCGCACCATGCTCAGCAAGCATAACATGAGGGGATGCAAGGCTCAAAAGGCTAGACACGGTTCAACTGCGGTAAGCACTTTTAGTTGATCATAATTTACTTATAGGACCTAAGTTACTAGGTTATGCTTAGCACCCAAGTGAATATATATAATTATCATCATCAAGGATTAATCATCATCATCATCCATAACCCCCACCGAACCATCTATCTCAAAAAAGGATCCAGGCCGCTCGTGACCGTGAGCTCGGCTGATATATCAGTTTTACACTCTGCAGAGGTTGTACACTTTCACCATGAGTCGTGTTACCCATATGCCCGAGGTGATCAGCCTCTTGACTCACTTCCAAGGTAAGTCGGCAGGGTTCACTACGAGGCCTTTCCAAAGACACCCTAACAAGTTAGTAGCCGCGAGGTTTCAACAGCTAGGCGAATGGAGCCCCCCTTCAAGACTAGTGCACAAATGACCGCAGCCCAGCAACACATCTTGACAGGCAAGAAGCCATTCTGCAACCTAGGCCCCCCTCTTGTGCCTTTCGGTAACCACTAACAAGCTAGAGAAATCTAGTTACTTAGCCAAGACCAGAGCCATATAGTCCTCATGGTTGTACGGATGTCCTGGGTGGCCGCTTTAAGATTGAGTCCTTATGGAGGGCCGACTAGAGCACCCAACAGGCCCAATGCTCTAGCCCCCTTCTGTCCATGTTGCTCAAAAGCAACACTTTAACCATCGATTCCATAAGTCATCATTAATTAGAATTAACATTATAAGGTTTGGTGATTGCAAGCTAAGCAAAGCTATCCATATGCATCAACCCAGGGTAACAAGGAACATGGTACAAAAGTACTAGGTAAAGTCCTTATGGGTTTATCATATTAGACACATGCGTATGAAAGTGATTAAATGGTTATTAGGTAGCAAAGAACTCATGTTACACTTGCCTTCCAAAAGTAGGACAAACTTTCCATCCTTTCCTTCCGGATCATCCTTGCACGCCTCCACCTCTAACGATAGCATCAACCAGCACAAGCATCTTAAACAAACCTAGAAACAATACACCAAGCATTATAAAAGAAACACATAAAGGTTTGAAACACGTAGGACTTGTAACTACGATCGCTTGAGCGCAAAACAACCGAAACGAAAGCCACAATTAAAGGATATGAAAGTTGAAAGGTATAGATGGAAATGATTGGATTTAGGTACGCAAGGTGGGTTTTATACTAGAAGGAACATACACACCAGAACAATAAGGATTGGTTATGTGTATAGGTTACTTGGGAACATGTCATTATTAACCAATGCACTATGGTAGATTCAAGATCAAAGGAAAATAGGATTATTGTTAATGGTGCATTGGTTTGAGAATACTCGGTGGCGGATAGCGGCGGGTAGCAACGACTATGAAAATGATAAGTCAGAGACACATTGCACTAATTAGCTTGGATTGGAACTTGTTAGGTGATCATGTGCAACTAGGAGATACACGATCATATAAGAGGACTCGAGAGTGGGGAACGCGGCGGATCACCGAGGCATCTCGGACACGCACGGTGGGTGGGCAGCGGTAGTTATGATGAGCGGTTGCATGCTTATCGAAAGGACCAAAGGGTGGTATATTTTGTGAGGTTTCTAGGTATTGTATAGAGTATATTGTGGCAAAAGTGCATGATGTTTTGACCGTTGGATAGTCGGGGAACGAGATTGCAAGATGGCATGGCATAGTTGTTGGCAATTGGCATGGTAGGAGCAGCGACACGATGATGTTTATATATTTGGTGATGTGGTTTATATGGACAAGACAACTTTCAGATATGTGTGATGTTATATGATAAACACTATGGTTGAAGGGCTTGACCACCAGAGTAGCGAATCATTGGGAACACGCATGCCAACCGGCATAAATGCGGCTGCGGGGCAGAGGGGACAGCAAGCACAAAACTGAATGGTATCTCCTTCATGTTTGATCATGTGGCCATGAAACTTTACAAAGGTGTGTGCAAGTATATAAATGATAGTCTAGACAAAGGATACATATTGGGGTTCAATGGATCAATGGGAACACCATTGCCAAAAACAGGGTCACTGCTGTTTGGACAACAAGGGTAGTGGACGCTTTGGCTTCGATATCTCGGCCATCGGAGATTGCACAGCCAAACCAATTTGTGGGATCATGTGCAGAGATGTCATGAGCATGTGGGTTCAAGGGATAGTGTATTTGGGCTGTGGATTAGCAAGGAACGCCAACACGACTCAGAGTTGCAATCTGCCAAGACAGCAGGAGCAGCAGGTACGGAGACGGCGATATCTCTAGTTTCTCAACTCCTATGGCGAAACCATTTTACAGAGGTGTGTTCAAGGATGTAATCTACAACTCCACCAAAGGGATTGATGTTTGGATGAACAAAACAGCGAGGAACGCAACTTCCGTCAACGACAGCAAATCTGCCCGCAAGGACAGCAACACATACACCGGGTAAACTTCATCGGGGATCAACCATACGTCATCTATGTACTTGATATGCAGAGATGGATACAAGAATAACATGGGGATGAAGATGGAGGGTTCTCACCATGGGGATTGGTGTGGTGGAGCGAGGAGAGGCATCAACGGTGGCCGGTGACGATGATCTAGTGCATCGGGGCATCCTTCTCGCGTTGCGGTTGATCGGGGCAGCCATGGGGGGAGGATGAGGAGGAGCAGGGGCGTCCCTCCTCTGTTCTTGACGTGGGGAATGAGGGGAGAGGCGTGAGGGGCTGTTGGGGTGGTATATATGAAGGAGAGGTGAGGGGAGACCAAGGGTTGGAAGCCAAAGGGTCTTGCTTTGATATTTTGATGCCTTGCTTGATATTTTTGTGGGAGATTGAGAGGCTCCAAGGGGCTGACGTGGGAGAGGGTAGAGGAAGAGTTAGAGTGCTGTTTGGGCTTGGTCTTGGTCCACTAAAGAGAGGAGGATGTTTGGGCTTTGATCTGAGGCAAGAGTTAAGGCATGGTTTGGACCGGGTTCGGCCCGAATCGAGGATAGAGTTATAGAGTAGGTTACTTGGAGTATTTTTGGGTTGTGGGCTTTGCTTGAGAGGGGATAAGGTAGATGACAAATAGTCCATGAGGGTATTGCCAAAGGTGAGGAAAGAAGAGCAAGTCCAAATTGAGATCAACTTGAGTGCCCGATATTCGAAAGTGATTTGACTTGAACGAGGTGATGGTTGAATGGTGTGAGCAAGAAGAGATATATAGATTGGTCACCTAGCATAGACTTTAGGCTTTAGAGAAGACTCAATCAAAAAGATTAGGAGCTCAAATGTAAGGAAGAAAGGATAAAAGAAAGGGGGGGAGCAAGGGTATGACTAGTTAGGGTTTTAGAGAGCATGAGTTTGGATGTTTGGCAAGATGAATGGTTGATGCTCCATCAGGATTTTTAGAACAAGGATCAAGGATCAAGGTGTATGGATTCGAAGGATTTCATCATGGGTTTGAGGTTATTGAAACATGGTCAAAGATCAAGATATATTTTCTTTGATTCAAACCCTAGGCGCATTTGAAAAACTTTAAATTCATTTTTCATACATAAACACTATGCAATGGCATGAAGTGCAACAAACATGTTATATTAAGTGGTAAAAGTTTTAGAAAATGTTTTGTTTCACTCGCTAAATTGATAACAAACTTAACTAAAGCTTGGAAACTTTTAGAAAAATATTAAATCCTGGATTTTATTTAGTGTTTTCTATGCACATCCCCAAAATGAAAATTTTGGGGTGTGACAGCCCTTCGGAGGGACGGGTGACACCGGCGACGGGGACACCTGCTTCGCCGGCATCACCTCCGGCAACTGCTGCAGCGGAGACACCATCACCTTCGTTCACCACACCAACACCTTCGTCGTTGGCGCCCGGACCTGACGCTACGTACACGATGTCACGACCCAGGGCAACGATGTCGCTTTTTGGGCGGACACCTTCGTCCAGGACATCGACCCCTTTGGCCAACGTCGGAAGTGATGGCAGCCAAGGAGTACAAGGTCGGCAGCGTTCATTTGAGGACGGCGACGGCAGGTAAGATGTGTTTGGTTCATTGCTCATGATGTAATTTGGAGTGTGTGCGTTAATATAAATTTGGAGATAGTCTGTTGCCTTACCTAGAACTTATTTTCTGTCATAGTGTCTTCTAGATTAAGGAGGGAGGTAGGTATCAATTTGCAGGCTAATTGTTGGTGCAATCTATAGAATATATATTGCATGCACTTGTTTTGTAGTAGAGCCATTTATGTTAGTGCAAATTGCAAAGCAATTACTGAGGTAGAGATATTGTTTCATGCATGACATGTGGTGATATGGTTCGCTCTAATTAATTTCTATGTGACAGCTCGGAAGAAACATGGACTATGTTTTTCACTTGCAAGGATGCATTGGGGGGGGGCAAGAATTTGCATGTTACACAATCACAAAGGATGAGCTCATGTTTGGCAACTTAATAACAATAAAATCAGGTTTGGGTTATGCTGCCAGGGACTACCTGTATTATAAGAAGAGATGTGGTAATGCAGCAGCTACACTAAAAGAGATCAAATATGATGATGATGCAACTGCAATGGTAACATGTAATTCGGCAGAGAGGGAGGTCAGATTTGTTCTGTCTAGGGATCAAATAACAGAGAGAAAATGTGCAAATTACACCCATTAAATTGCCTAGAAATTCATCAATTACTGAATATGACATAGATGGGTCAGTTGATGATTATAAGAAGTGGCTCAATGAAATGCATGAAGATGGAAAATTCTTGGGTAAGTGATATATATGCCTCAAAGGTTATTTAACTTTCATATTATATTGCATGGCAACTCATCACTAATATCATCATTGTTGTAACAAAATTCAAAGATATATTGAGGGATGACACAGTCTGTTCTTACAAAGAATAGTTGAAGGCGCAAGGAGAACTAGATGATATTTGTAATATAATATCTTTTACCAAAATAAAATATCTTTTCTTCACAAACATTTATAGATTACACATGTGATCTTTATATACTATTTACAAGTGCATTTGACAGCCCTAGGATTCAGAGGGATGTAATAATGTCAAGTCAATGTTGCAATCCAGCAGCACCTAAAAACCAACCATCTCATGCTAGGCTTGCAACAACACTGGGAAATAGTAAGGAATACTTGTGATTTCATTTCGATGTTCAAATCCATTTGTCCCTTTGTAAATAATATTGTTTAATGTCTTGCATTATACATGGTTTGTTGGACAAGGTTCTGCAAAGAGGAAGACATGAGGTGCCATGAAAGGATTGGCAGCAAGCAACAAGAGATTCAAGTCTGCCTATGGGAAACTTAAAATCCAGTTCTCAAGACTTGGAGGAGCTGCAGGTGAGAATGCACGGACATTTACTGATGAAATTGTACTGTTTACAAGGAAACATGCATGACTTATCGTAGTAAGAACATGGAGAGATATCTACGATGATGTGAAAAAAAAATAGCATCTGAAATCCTGGTAAGCTTCAGAATTATTTTGGTAGCGTACACATTTTTGTAACCAAATTATTTAATATCTGACCAAGTATGTGATTATGTTCATTAGACTAAGTGGGACATTGAGGACACCATGGACAACAAGAAAAAGATATGGACCATTGCAAATGAGAGATACAAGGGATGGCGCTCCACATTCAGTGCTACGTACAGGGCATACAACACCTATGAGGAGAGGATGAGGAACAAGCCTGAAGATTTGGACATCGTGGAATGGCACTATCTGGTCATGTATTTTGGGAGTGAACAATTCCAGGTTTGAGGTAGTTGTTTTAATATTGTAGCCAATTACACTTGCTGAATGAAGTACTCCTATGTTTGAAGAATGCATTATTATTTTTTAAAATTCTTCTCCTTGTGTAGAGGGTTAGTACCAAGAATTCTAATAATCGGATGAATCGAAAGATAAACCATGTGACAGGATCAAAGGCTTTTTCTCAGTTAAGCTATGAGCAGGTAATAACTTTATATCTACGTGTATATTCTTCCTTGCATGATGAAAGGTCGCTAATTTGTTCCATTCTTGAAACTTTAGAGGGACCCTATAACTGGTGATGAGCCAAACGACTTGAAGCTTTTTATGATGACACACTGCTAGAATGGACAATGGGCAACCCAAGAATCTATGGATGTCTATGTGAATACATAACTATTGTTCAAACCATACCTAGTGATGTACAATGAAGGCCTATGTTTACATTATCAATTAACTACGTTTGTTTATGTATCCTTGTTAGGAATATGCTAGCACCAAACTTTCTGAGAAGGAAGCAAATCGAGATGCCATCCCTGATATTGAGCAAAACCATATTTTCCAGTCAGCCTACAAGGAAGCAACACAATGTAAATCAACCAAGATCCATGCTAATGGATACATGGCAAAGTACCCAACTAGAAAGCAGCTTCTTTCTGAGGATTACCAGAACCGTGTCCGTCATGACGAGGCAATGGCAGACACGTTAACTAAGCTGCTAGAAAGAATGGAAGCCCAGGAGGCTGAAAGGGAAGCTGAAAGGGAAGAGCATAGGTGTGAGATGGAAGAAATGAGGAAGGCTAGGGCAGCTGAGAGAAGCACTTAGGCAAGAGTTCATGGCAATAAACCCAGCAGGTCCTGGACAAACTTCAGTAGACCAGGTATAGTCCATTTACTTCATTGTACTCCCAGTAGCAGATGACAACGTCCAACATGTTTTGCAGTGCTCAGATTTTTTTACATTATAGTTTATATTTCTTTCTAAAATAGGGAAGATTTATGTACAGATCATGTGCTTTTATATTTTTCAATTTTTAGTTAATGTGATTATATGTCTTAGATTTATACCGACAACTTGCTTAGTCTTTCCATTGCTTTCCCTGATCAAATGAAATCGTGTGCTCAAGTTTTGAACAAAACCATGCAAATTTAACAAACTCACATGCTCTATTGATTGTAGCCTATAAGTGGGCAACATGTTGGAGACAATGTTGTTGCAGCCAGCCTTGGTGAAGGGAATGAAACTACACAAAGTGAAGTCTTGGTTAATCAGTAGGTACTTTGACATTGGAAGTTTACTTAATGTTGCCATGTCATATATATTGCATATGATGGGGGTCTAATTTTGCCTCTTACTCTTGATTTGCAGGTTAACGAAGATAGCAGCCCAACGGAAACAGAACTCACACCTACAATCACCCCACAATCACAGCTCGCACCTGCAGAAGGAGGTAACAGTTCTAGTTGAGTAACTAGAAGTTCCTTGAATAAGAAACAATCAGGAAGGAATGGGCCAGTGACTTATACAACTTCAAAAGCACTGAGGGATGCTGCAGCTAAGAAACGCGCTAGAAATTAGAATCAATAAGATGCCAATACACAGGTGATTTTCTTAGCTCCACTATGTGTCAATATTACTATTTCAGATTACCTGATGCAAGCCATTGTTATTGTTCTTTTTTAGGACCAGTGAGGTGCAAGAGAGATGGGACGATGGAAGTCAACCTTATTTGATACAGATCTCCGTAGCTTCTTTAAGTTTAATGTGCTGAAAAGCACTTTTGCAGTTTCATTTCTTCAAAACAGTTAGTAATATGTGATGGAGACTTATGTGTTTTACTTGTGCGTGTGTTATTGTTGACGGTGGATTTTAACCGGCATATGAGTACACACTAGTCTAGGGTTTTAACTGGCAATTTCCACGAGTTTTACATATTCTATATTTTCCAGAGATTATTCCAGAAAAGCATAAAAGAGGGATTAGAGTGTATAATTATCACGAAATTTATCCACGCCGGCAAACATCACCATCGCTCGGGAAACGCCTAGAAGACACCGAAGCGGCGGGACCCGCCCAGGCCACCTGGTGGGGCTGGCGGCCCCACCCCTCGGCACCGGCCGGCGCCCTAGGTCAAGCGGCGGCGCTCCCCTTCTGGAGTCTTCCTTCCACGCTTCCTTGGAAGTCAAGCAAAGCATCCCTATGTCGATTTAAGGTTGGTTTGATCCGACGGTGCACACAACATGAAGACGCAGATCGATGACATAGCAGTTCCTTGCCCCCTACTCCACCTCAGCCTATATAATGACGCCCCAAGGCCCCTTCAAGAGGCATTCTACACCCCGGTGCTTCATATTCTCTACATAAATTAGAGTTAGGGTCCCTCTAGTTGATCTAGTTCTAGTTCATCTAGTTGTAGCAATTAGGAGAGACTAGTTCATCTAGATCTAGTCTTGTTTAGAGATTAGAGAGATTGAGTAGAGGCGTAGAGATTCTGGGGGAGTTTCGGCCTGTCAGTGCTTCTTCGTGGCTGTATTCTTCTGGATTCAGCTCCCTCGCCCGGAGCTGCGTTCTGAGGTACTTTTATATTCATCATTCCGATTCAAGTAAGCAGTTGTTCTTATTTGTTCTTAAGTTCACAGCTCATATTGAGTGCTTTGATTTTGGTCATTACTTGGTTGAAGTAGTATTTCATAGTGTGGGCGTGGTGCCTAGGCTAGGTTTACTTGTGGATGTCCCCTGATTGGCTAGATTGTGGTAGTCCGCGTAGGTGACAGCTGCGTTGGTTCCTCTGTAGTCCACTTCCTGTTAATAGGACTGATAGGCTTATAGGTGCTTGGTAGGAGATTACTCTGTTTCTTCTCCTATTCGAGTTATTTGCCCAGTTAGAACGGTATTATACAAAGCTTACCGGTTGTCAGAACTAGAGTTCAATAGCTATTTCCTCTTTCTTGATATTATCTAGCCTAATTGTAGGGTTAAGTCTATATACTTTATCATCATCACAACTGTTCCCTATGGATACGATATTTAAAACCTCTGGGTAAAATGTGACACTGGTATGATATCTGTGCGCTTGCGGATAATCTTACTTAAATCTTGTTTAGTGGAGTACAGTTAATTTATACCAACAAGCATTTTCGGCGCCGTTGCCGGAGAACGGTTTGCTGATCTGGACTTAGTTTAGCTTAATCTTGTATTATACTTTTATCTTTTCTTATTTTATCCCATTCTCTTCATTATTTTTGTGTTCATCCTTATGGATGCTTTTAATTCTATTCCTATCTGTTTTTATGGCATGCGCGAAAGCTTCAGGCCACCAAAATCCAATGAACCTATCATAACACCTGGCTATGAGCTGCGCCCATGTTTAATTAATATGATTCGGGATAAACCCTTCTCGGGAGAAAGTAATGAAAACCTGTACTCACACTTACGAGAATTCGAGCAGACCTGTGCATGCTTGCGCATTGCTGGCATGTCCGATAAGACTATTAGATGGAAGCTTTTTCCGTTCTCCCTTGACCGGAAGAACCAAACGTTGGTATAATCGAGCCGTAGGGAGTATGCATGGTGATTGGGAAACATTATACTCTGAATTTTGTTTATATTTCTTTCCCATTCATAGAGTAGTTAACCTTTAAAAAGAGGTTCTAACTTTTAGGCAACTAGAACAAGAATCTCTTAGTAAATCATGGGAGTGTTTTAATGAACTTGTTACATTTGGCCCTGACCTTGGTTTTCCAGACCCTGTGCTTATTCAATATTTTTATTTGGGTCTTACCAAGGAATCTAAGGAATCCCTTGATTTAGCCTCTGGAGGAGCTTTTCTTCACTTACCTATAACTGAAGCAAGGCCTATGCTAGAAAAGGTTGTTCAAGTATATTCTGAGCTCCCCGAGGAAGAGAAGAACTTATCACCCGAACTAGAAACGGAAGTCTTGGTAGATAAAACACAGTCATTCTATTCCTAAGATTTAGCTATCGATTCTAAACCTTTGAAATTCCACTTTGATGATTTAGACTTCCAGTTAGATAAGATGCTCGTAAATCAATACACATCAAATCTTCTTAGAAGAGCATCTTGGGAAAAGTGTCATCAACTTCCTTTTCCTCCTGAAAGACACTGAAAAGAGTTCAAAGATGGCATGTCGAGTGATGCCATAGAAGGAGAGCCAAGCCACTTAGGAGTAAATTCTATCTTCTCCCCTTCTATGCCCATAGTAAATGTCTTTAAACCCATCCTTGACCCCAATGAATCTTCTTATACTGTTTCTACTAAACTTCATAATGACCCTAGAAATCCATCAAGACATCCCAAGAATAAGAGTCATGAAGATAATAGGAATAACCAAGAAAAGCATTGACAATGGCAGGAATGCATAGAACATACTAGAAATGCATATGCTATTATAAAAGAATGGAAGGAAGAGGATGAAGCTTTAGCACTAGCATCTAAGCTTGGTTTAAATTCAAATGGTGAGCTTAAATCAATTTTTTTAATAAACAGAACTCACCCAAGTTTAGAGAAAGCTTTAGATGAGACCAACCTTGGAGACATCGATTCATGGGAAATCCTAGAAAATAAAACATCCAATAAATGTCATAGGCATAAAATAAGAGAGGCAAACTTGTTGCCTATAGACAACCATGAAGAGACGCCCTTGGAATTTGAAAAGGGAGATCACATCGATGAGCATGGGAATTATTTCATTAACACCCTATCAGATCCATGGTCATATAAGAAATCTCCTGGATCAATGAGTCTCTATAACATTATCAAACATGAGATCTTCAACCCTTTTATTTTACCTGTTCATAAAATCATTAAAAGCGTAATTGTAGATGCATATGTTTATCATAAATATTGTAGATTTTGTTGTAATCTTGATATAGGTGCACAAAGACTAATGTTCTAGAGGAAATCACCTCACCAACTCAACGTACAATAATTAGAAGGTTTTCCAAGAATAACCTTGTGTCCTAAAATAACCACTCTTGAAAAAAATAGCATAGCTATAATGCCCTTGTGAATTCATGAAATTGTTCCTTTGGATGTTTTTTGTCACTAACCATTTCAGATTTAAAGTGAGAAAATGACTAATGGCAGCAACAAATATGTCCAACTAATTATCCTGCAACATTAATTATATCCATCCAAACTTAAATCTGCCTTGCAAAATTTAAACTTAGGGGAATGGACTTATTTAGAAAATCTTATGTTGCTAATATTGGTTGTATCTACTTTTTAATTCATGTTCAATTATTTACCATTTCATCTCTAAATGAATAAATGTCTATAAGTGTTTTCATATTACCTTTGTTTGCTATAGTAAGATTTGGTTTGGAAGTACTGCACATACTTTCAAAGGTTTTTTTGAATTAAGCGTGGTGCTTAGGTTAAATAGCCTTCCTTAACTAAATTAGACATGGAGTTTAGCTTGGTTATTGAACTAGAAATTGTTGTAGTAGACATTGGATATTTTTATTGGGCTAACCCCTGCAGAAAACTTTTAAAGTTAATTTGGGTAAGTCATGAGATAAATTCGAATTAGAGATGAGACAGGGCATATGCTTGAAAAAGAAGACATAGCTCATTCATCATAAATGATAGAACTGTAAGTATTAATGATTCATTCACTTTATCTTCTAATGCAAGTTACTTTGCCTCAAGCCATGTCTGTATAAAACATGATCTATGCAAAAATAATATCAATACTCTTTTCATTAGCATAGACAGAACAAAATAAAATACTGGACAAGCAACCTGTGTTTAAAATTTGTATATTCTTTTGGGTATGTGTTGTCCACTAATCTATTGCAGACATAATAATGACTGGAGTAAAAAGAGTCAAAAGATCAAAGAAGCAAAAGATAGCAAAAGAATGAGTGCAACAGAGGAGACAAGATGTCCATGAACAACTCAAGATGCAAGAGAAAGGACTACCAGTCATTTACCCTTCATCACTTAGTGTCGTCACGCTCTAATAATGAAGGTAATATTCTAAGGTAAGTGGTCACTGCTCTTCTCTTGATCTTGGTGCACATAAATACACAAACATATTAGAGTTACAACTTAAATTGATTAACCTAATTAACTCAACATGCTTTGTTCTTTAAAATTGTTCATGGCACCGTTCTCTTAATCTCAGTCTTAACCAAACAAGCTAAAATATTATATTCGATCTTGGAAAGACGATAGTCATACTTATGTGAAAATTTATATAGAGATAGACAATCCTTCTATTGGTTAAGCAATTTTATTCTTTCTGTCATGTGAAATTAAATGTAACATTAAATGCTTAATCTTTTGATCTTACCACTCATGTCATAAATAAACAAATCATGTAACACCAACTTTATCTTGTTCAATGTGCCTAAGGATAGAGAAAAATAAATAAAGGAATAAATTTGGTTCTGTTGGTGTTTTTCCACCAGCAGAGCCTATGCACTTGATCTCTACCTTGGTTTTGCAAACAGGGACAACACATCGAGTAAAGTTTACAAGTAAAAGTTACGTGAACATGCACACCGAGCAAGATCTTTGCCAGCTACTATTAAAGCTCTACTTCAACCTATGGGCCAAACCAAAGAACAAAAGCGATATCACCATCACTAGAGGTATGCAACCATCAAGACCTCCATCTCTCAAGATGGAGAGATACACAAGAGTGGAAGAATAAGTTCTGTCGGTAAACTTTAAATTTTATATCCTTGCCATAAGGTAATATGGTAGTTATCTAATTAATTAGTATTCCTATCCAATTTCACTTTAACATATTCATCTTTATAAATATTAAAAAGAAATAAAAATCTTTATTGCTTCATTTATTGCATCATAAAATATTAAAAGTTCCACTGAATAAACTTGTGGTAACCCCGTAGGAATATTTACTGTGGTGGTATAAAAAAATAATAATAATAGCTCCTGTATTTAATTTCTTGTATTATAAAAATTCTAAACCCCATAAGAATAAATATTCTCTGTGGTGGCATAAGAATACAACTATATATCATGCACACATATTTAATTTCTGCATAATTAAACTAGAAAATCCTAAAAAAGGAGAATCCTACTAAAACTTGTCAATCTGAAATCAACTCATAAGAATAATCAATTGCTTATTGGCTGATCGCTAGCCTCTTATTAAATTCGAGCCTCGAGTTTTGGTTTTCTTGTTGAAGTGTAATTATGCGAAAACAACATTATGACAAGAAGAGAGTCTATTAGTGGCACCTAGCGGGGCTTTTCTGGCTTTAGCTCACTCTAAAGATCATCAACACCAAGTATTGCAACCATCTAGCTTGGGGGAGAAGCATCCCCTAGTTATCAGGTAACTATACCTAGGCGATTATGGAGTCTATTTTATATAGTCATAAAAATACTAAAAATATATGGGCACATGAAGGTCCATATCTTAAGAGTCTTATGAGTCCAATAGAAATAAAAAGATGAATAACAAATTAAAATCAAAAACAAAATACTTATCTATGTATTAAGATGTGATCATAGAGTGTGTCTAGTTAGTAAGAGTTAAATAAAAACTAGAGAACATTAAAATTTTATCTTGGAGATGATGAATAGTTGCTCTACCGTAATGCCTTTCAAATGCCTAGTTTTCAACCATGAATTCTTCTGAGTTTTGGACATGACTACTCTGATATAAGAATTTACTCTGAACCTGAAACTTGTGGAGGCATATGCTTGAACTAAGTCTAGATAATTGATTGATATGATACATAAATGTCTAAGCTGCTATTTATCTTATTCCTAGCATTACTAAGTTCTGGAGATTTATTTTGAAAACCTAAAATCTTACATGATGAGCTCTTGTATGATAAAGTTTAAATTCCTACCAAAGCCATATAATACATTTAGAGTTAGAAAAACCTTTGCGCATTCATGCTGCTTGCTTTACATTGAGTTTAGTCAATCTTTGTTGTATACCTTATGAGAGCCTTGTCATACTTTTAAAATCAAGATCACTGTTGACGGTCGTTAAGTACCAAATATAAGCATCAACTTATGCATAAATTGATATAAAATGAATTGCAAAGCATAGTTGTAGGTTTTGATTCTAACAAGTTCCACGAGTTTTGGTGTTCTCACTTCTTTTGCAGGTGTTTGCAGTTTTTCATCAAATAAAAGTACCTCATCTAAGGAATTATACTGCACCATTGTGACGGGCTCATCGAGACGATCGAAACGGACATATCAATTGCCTTTTGTTTTACCTTTTAGTTTAGCATGGGTGACATTCCTATCTATCAATATGCTAAACTCACGAGCGCAAGCTTTAGACCACCTAAATCTTCAGAGCCTATCTTAGCATCTAGTTATGAGCTGCGCCCGTCTTGGGTAGATTTGATTCAGAAACAATCCTTTTTGGGAGAGGGTGATGAAAACCCCTACTCACACCTACGAGAGTTTTTACTGATATGTGCATGTTTTCGTATTGATGGCATGTCTAATAAGACTTTACAATGGAAGCTTTTTCTGTTCTCTTTGACTGGAAAAACTAAACATTGGTACAACCAAACCGTAGGAAGAGTACAAGGAGATTGGGAAGTGCTATGCTTTAATTTTCTCTCTAAATTCTTTCCCATCTCTAGAATTGCTAGCCTTCGAGGAGAGGTTCTAACTTTTAGGCAATTAGAAGGAGAATCTCTCGAAGCATCATGGGATCGCATTAATGATCTCCTTACTATTGGGCCAGACCTTTCCATTCCAGACTCAGTGATTATTCAATATTTTTACTTAGGTCTTAGTAAGGATGGTAAGAAATCCATTAATCTATGTTCTAGAGGAGCTTTCCTTAATCTGTCTGCTAGTGAAGCAAGGTCTATACTTGATAAAATTAGTGGAAGGACTCCCTGCCCTAGCATTCATAATGAATTCCCTGAGAAAGAGAAGGAATCATCTTCCAACCAAAAAGAGGCAGTTTTGATAGCTAACTCACATATTTTCCAATCTCAAAATTTAGCTATTAGTCCCAAGCCATCCATACTTCAAAATCCTATAAGGGAAGAAGAAATTCAACCCTTGGAAATATCTTTTATTAAGGATGGTCTTTGCGATATTAGAAAAAGTTTAGACTTCCAATCCCATAAGAGACCTTCTAGTGAATATAATTTAAATTCTTTTGAAAAGAAACCTCTTAGGAAGCGTCCTTATTGGGAAACATCCAAGGATAGTATGACTAGCGATGCCATAAAAGGAGAGCCAAACTATTTTGAAGATAATCTTATCTTTTCTCCTTCTATACCTATGTTAGATATCTCATTTATCTTTGACCTCAAAGAGTCCCCTGACACTCGAGATCCACTAAGACAACTAGAGTATATGAATCATGAAGGACTCGAGAAAGATCAAGAAGTGCCACTAAAAACACAAGAGTGTGTAGAATGGATGGACAAGGAAGAAACCTTAATAATAGAATATAGCCCTGACCTAACCCATCCAAGTCTAGAGGAGACCTTTGACAAAACTCATCTTAGAGATACCAATTCATGGGAAGTCTTGGACAATAAAGTGTCCAATGAATGTCATAGGCATGAAATAAAGGAGAAAATATCTTCATCTATAGACACTCATGAAGAAACACCCGTGGAGCTTAAAGAGGGAGATAACATTAATGAGCATAGAAGCTACTTCATAGACATCTCTTCGAATCCATGCTCCTATGAGAAATCTCTAGGATTACTTGGTCTCTCTAATATTATCACACACGAGATTTTCAACCCCCTTATTCTACCTATTTATAAAATCATTGAAAGGGTGGTTATAGACATATATATTTATCATAAATATTGTAGATCTCGAGATAGATACACAAAGACAGCTGCTTTAGAGGAAACCACTTTACGAACCCAAAAGTATAATAATTAGAAGATTTTCCATGGATAAATTTATAACCACTCTTAAAAGATAATATGAGTTTGCACCTTTTGCTGTAATACCCTTGTGAATTGAGCATAGAGTTATAATTATCAAATTATTCCTTTAGGTATTTTTGTCACTAACCATTCCAGGTTTGAAGTAAGAAAATAATTGATGGCAGCACCAGGTATGTCCAACCAATCATCACGCAACATTGAATTATGTTCATCCAAACTTAAATTTATTTTGTAAACTTCAAGCTTGGGAGAATGGGCTTATTTGAAAAATCTTAGATAATGTTGCTAATATTAGGTTGTCTCTACCTTTCTAATTCATGCTAAAAATGTTGCATAATAATCATGCTCTTTCATCTCTGTCTAAATAAAATCCCTATAAGTGCTTTCATATCACCTTTGTCTACTATAGTAAGTTTTGGTTTGGAAGTACTTTATGCATGGGTATTTCTAAAGGCTTTTTAAATTGAGCATGGTGCTTAGGTTAAAATGCCTTCCTTAACTAAACTAGACATGGAGTTTGGTTTGGTTATCGAACTAGAAATTATTGTAGTAGACATTGAAATATTTTATTGGACTACCCCTGCAGGAAATTTTCAAAATTAATCTGGGTAAGTCAAGAGATGTATTCAAATAGGAGATGAAGTAAGACACATAATAAACTTCAATAACTTTCTAGAGAAGACACAGCTCATTCATCATAGATGGAAGAACTGCAAGCATCAATGATTCATTCACTTTGTCTTCTTCTGCAAGTTACTTCTTACCTTGAACCATGCCTGTATAGAACATGGTCTATGCTAAAATAATCTCAACACTATCTTTTCATTAGCATAGACAAAACATGATAAAATTCTAAACAAACAACCTATCTTTTAAAATTCTATACCCCTTCGGGTATGTATTGTCCACTAACCTGTTGCAGGCATAAGAATGAGTGAAGTGAAAAGAGTGATAAGATCAAAGAAGAAAAAGATGGCAAAAGATAAGAAAGAAGGAGTTCAACAGAGAAGACAAGATGCCCATGAACAACTCAAGATGCAAGAAGGAAAGGACCACCAAAAGACATCCATCATCACTTGGTGTCATACTCTAAGAATAAAGGTAACGACCTAAGCAGGATACACTTCAAGGTGTGAAAGCAATATTCCTCAACACTCTACAAGTGAAAGTTCTGAACCCACAAACATGCACATGAGCAAGATGCTGCTAGATTCCACCATTAATGCTCTACTTCAACCTACTTGTCCAAACAAATAACAGAAGTGACACCACTATTAGAATCATCATCACAAGAGGTGCAACCATCATTGTCTCCATCTCCAAAACCGACAGATGCACTCAATGAAAGAACAGGAGTGGAGAAGAACAAGTCCAATTCAGAGGACTTAAAAATCCGAACCATCGCCGGAAGTTAACATCGGTAGTTATCCATATTTACTTTCTTGTATTGTATATTTCTCTTTAGCATATTTACTTTTCTACATTAGCATTGCATATAAAATAACAAAAATAATTAGTTATTCATTAGATTGCATTCATGCATCTCAAAAACTTGAAGCCCCATGTGAAAACCCTTGCGGTGTAAAAGCTGTAGGAGTACTTACCGTGGTGGCCTAAAAATAAAAATAAAAATAAAAATAGCATTTAAAATTATCTCTTTGCATTATAAAATAGAAAATCCTAAAAAAAAGTGAAACAAGAATCCTGCTAAAAACTGAAAGTCTATATTATCTCATAAGAATAATCGATTACTCGTTTGGCTGACCGCTAACCCCTTGTCATAATTCGAGCCTTGAGTTTTGGTTTTCTTGTCGGAGTACATATTTTGTAGGACAATAATATGATTAAGGAGTGAGCCCAATCAGTGGACTACTACTTGGTAAGCTTACTCTAAAGATCATTGAGCAATCACCATAGCAAACATCTAGCTTGGGGGAGGGCATCCCCAGTTATCGGGTAAGTATACCTAAGCGATTATCGAGTCTGTCTTATAGTCATAAAATTCTAAAAATATGTGGGCACATGAAGGTCCATGTCCGTAGAGTCTTTTGTGAGTCTATTAGTTAAAATAAAAAGATGAATAACAATTAAAACCAAATAAAGATATTTTATTAAGGTGTGATCATAGAGAGTATGCTTAATAAGTTTTATCTAGGTTGTTAGGAGTCAAATAAAAACTGGAGAACAATATAATTTTGAATTGGAGATGATGAATAGTTGCTCTGTCGTAATTCCTTTCAAGTGCCTAGTTTTTAACCTTAAATTCTCCTGAGTTTTGGATATGACTGCTTTGATATAAGAATTTACTCTGAACCTGAAACTTGTGGAGGCATATGCTTGATCTAAGTCTAGGTAATTGAGGGATATGATATAAGGAAGTTGAGCTGCTATTTATCTTATTCCTAGCGATACTAAGTTCTGGAGATTTATCTTTTAAAAACTTAAAACCTTACATGATGAGCTCTTGTATGAAAAAGTTTGAATTCCTACCAAAGCCATATATGACATACATTTAGAATAGGAAGCTTTTGCTCATTTATGCTGCTTGTTTTGTATTGAGTTTAGTCAACCTTTGTTGAATACCTTATGAGAGCCTTGTCATGCTTTTAAAAATCAAGATCACACACACACTCCACTTACATATGCATTATTCCAACACTGAGAGTAAAGCGCAATCATTTTCTATTTTCATCCAGATCCACTTTAAAAATATTTTCTCCTACACCGGGAGTGAACACCCAAAAATAAACCCCATACGATAAACCCCTGTTTAAATGCTCAAAGTTCTTCATTATTATCTCTCCAAATTATTATTCAAAGGATGCATGTGGCTATGCAAAAGCAAGAGTTTAAAAAAAGAGAGAGAAGGGAGTAAAGAAATTAAAATAATAGGTACTCAAATGCCCACCTCCCTGAAAAAAAGAGAAAAAAAGAAAGAATAAAGATAGCCCATGTTTTCCTATGAATGTTTTAAAATTCCTAGAAAAGAGATTTATTTCCCAAGAGCAAACGTAGAAATAGGATTAACCACCATATATATACACCTATCCACCATATTTCATACACATGCACATCTTGGTTTGATTGTATGACTTGACTCTCTTTGGATCCATTGTTTGACTTTACAATATATGCATTGCAAGTATGCTCATCCTTGTTTGTGCCACTCCTATAAGCTCCACTATAATCCTTAGTTATAGGAGGGCATAACATTATAATGCCTCAGTGAGATCCAAAAATACCACATATATCAAGAG
The DNA here is from genome assembly GCA_015844335.1 of Chrysopogon serrulatus. Classification (NCBI taxonomy): domain Eukaryota; kingdom Viridiplantae; phylum Streptophyta; class Magnoliopsida; order Poales; family Poaceae; genus Chrysopogon; species Chrysopogon serrulatus. Next base: position 80,059 of record JADLZL010003332.1, on the reverse strand, counting down.
ACTTAAGGGTGTCATGCAATTAAGCTCTGAGTTTCATTTCAAAAACTTACAAAAACTCTGGAATACTAGTTGAGTGAAGAATTTGAGACATAGTACTTGACTTGATTGTTCTATCTTTCAATTGCTCAAGACCCATGTGAAAGTTGAAAAGCCCCATAGCTACAGGTAAAATGAGTAAGTTTAAAAGTTAGAGCAGTTTTGTCTAATCCAGAGGAGAATTTCTATTTCAAAGCATGTGTACCTTTGAGGAGTAAAAGCATTATAGCAACTCCTGATCCAAATTTATTAGTAATTAGGTTTTGCTCAGGGACTGGCAAAGGGTAAGCTTGGGGGTGTTGTTGACGGTCATTAAGCACCAAATATAATCATCAAATTTTGCATAAATTGATATAAAATAAATTGCAAAAGCATAGTTGTAGGTTTTGATTCTAACAAGTTCCACGAGTTTTAGCGTTCTCACTTGTTTTGCAGGTGTTTGCAGTTTTTCATCAAATAAAAGTATCTCATCTAAGGAATTATACTACACCATTGTGACGGGCTCATCGAGATGATCGAAACGGACATATCATTTGCCATATTTGAAGCCCAGAATCAAAAGATATCAACTCCAGATCGAAACATGCGCTATTGGGCCCTAAAAGGAGTAAGATGACACACAAACGAAGCTGGGCCCAATTGGATTTGGGCCCAGGCCGCCCAGCATTTGTCCCCAGGCCGGCTGGCCTCCCCCAGAGCCTGTTCACGCCCATCTTCTGGAAGCTTCTTCCACCGCCTCTTAGGACGCATCTCCACCGTACCTTAAGTCGGTTTGATCCAACGATCGTCGTTTCTCCCACCGGGCTATAAATCTGAGGGCGAGCCCCCATCCTAAAACCCTAATTCATTTGTAATCTCTGAGAGGGGTCCCTCGAATGGATCAACCTCTCTAGGATCTAGACTTGTAGATAATAGTGAGATGGAGAGTGAGGGAAGAGTTCGGAGGAGGTGCCGGCCTATCGGTGCTCCCTCTACGGCTTGTACTTCAGCGGATTCAAGTTCTTTATGAGTTTGTCTTCAAGATTTCTCTGGTAATCATCTTTTGATCTAAGTTTACTTTGTTTATATTATTCATCTGGTTTGCGACTCTTCGGAGTACTTTATTCCTGTTCTAGAGGGAGTAGGGTATTAATCATAGTGTAAGTGTGGTGCTTAGGCTAGGATTAATCGTGAATGTCCCCTAATCTTCCGGATCGGTGGTAGATCGTAGGTGTGACAGACCTATTGAGTCCTCTGTAGTCCACCTCCCGTTGATAGGTTTGGCAGGACGCGGTTATCGAGTAGGGCGCGAGGTTTACGTACTCAATGCTGCTCGAATAATGTCTCGAGTTGAATAGTAGAAGACATAGTTTACCTAAAAAGTTAGAAGAAGAGAACCATAGTTATCCTCTCTACACTCCTATTATCATCAGCCTACTACACTTCTATTATCATCAATCTACACTCCCATTATCATCAACCTACTATACTCTTATAGATCACTATTATCAACCACATTAAACCTTAGCTTAGTTTCTACCTTAGTATAATATTTACCTTTCTACTTTTATCTTTAGCCACCTCTAGTTGAGTTAGACCGTAGTTAATCACACACGTTTTCTTGTGGATATGATATTTAAAACCTCCGGGTGAAGTACTACAACGGTATTATATCTGTGCGCTTGCGGATAGTTATATTTTCTTGAGTGCATTTAATTAATGCCAACAATCACTTACGCACTCCACCCACATATGCATTACTCCTACTCTAGGATGTAAGTGCAGTCATTTCCACTTTCATCCAGATCCACCTTAAAATGTTTTTCTCCTACACTAGGAGTAAACACCCAAAAATATACCATATAGGACAGCTCCTATTTAATTGCTCTAAGTTTTTATCATTATCTCTCCAATTATTTACATTCAAAGGATGCATGTGGCTATGCAAAAGTATTAAAAAAATAGAAGAAGAAAAAAGGGAGTAAAAGATGGACAAGTGTCCCAACAATTAAAACAATGGGTACATAGATGCCCGCCTCCCTTATTCAAAAAAAAGAAAGAGAGAATAAAGATAGCCCATATTTTCCCGTGAAAAGTTCTAAGGAGGGAGTTATTTTCAAAGAGCAAGAGTAGAATTAGGATTAGCCACTAGCCACTAAATACCATAAATACACCTATCCACCATATTCCATACACATGCACATCTTGATTTGATTGTATGCCTCGATTCTCTGTGGATCCATTGTTTGACTTTACAACATATGAATTGCAAGTATGCTCATCCTTGTTATTGCCAGTCCCATGTAAGCTCCACTATAAATCCTTAGTTGTAGGAAGGCATGACATTATTAATGTCTCGGTGAGATCCATAAATACCATATATAATAAGAGATTTAAGGGTATCATACAATTAAGCTCTGAGTTTTATTTTAAAAAACTTTGGAATATTGGTACTGTGAAGAATTTGAGACATAGTGCTTGACTTGATTGTTCTATCTTTTGATTGTTAAAGACTTATGCAAAAGCTGAAAAGCCCTATAGTTAAAGGTAAAAAGGGGTAAGTTTGAAAGTTAGAGCAGTTTTGTCTAAACCGGAGGAAAATTTATGTTTAAAAACAAGTGTACTTAAAAAGAAATAAAAAGCATAGCAAAGACTCCCGATCTAAGTTTATTAGTAATTAGACCTAGATTGTTTGCCAAGGGGCCGGCAAAAGGTAAGCTTTAGGGGAGTTGTTGACGGTGGATAACGTCAACTTTTATTAGAACTTTAGACATAAAAAGGCACATGAGTACACACTAGTATAGGGTTTTAACGATAATTTCCACGAGTTTTTGCATATTCTATATTTTCCGGAGATTGTTCGAGAAAAGCATAAAAGAGGGATTAGAGTGTATAATTAGCACAAAATTTATCCACGTCGGCAAACATCGTCATCGGGCTTAGGAAACGTCTAGAAGACACCCGGCGGGGGGACCCATCGGGCCACACGGTGGGGCTCTGGCCGGCCCCCCCTCGCCGGCCCGGCGCCCTAGGTCAAGCGGCGGCGCCCCCCTTCGGAGGCTTCCTCCCACGCTTCCTTGGAAGTCAAGCAAAAAGCATCCCTACGTCGATTTAAGGTCGGTTTGATCCGACCGGTGCACACAACATGAAGACGGATCGATGATGTGGCGCCTTGCCCCCTACTCCACCTCGGCCTATATAATGACGCCCCAAGGCCCCTTCAAGAGGCATTCTACACCCCGGTGCTTCATATTCTCTACATAAATTAGGGTTAGGGTCCCTCTAGTTGATCTAGTTCTAGTTCATCTAGTTCTAGTTCATCTAGTTGTAGCAATTAGGAGAGACTAGTTCATCTAGATCTAGTCTTGTTTAGAGATTAGAGAGATTGAGTAGAGGCGTAGAGATTCTGGAGGAGTTCTGGCCTGTCGGTGCTTCTTCGTGGCTGTATTCTTCTGGATTTAGCTCCCTCGTCCGGAGCTGCGTTCTGAGGTACTTTTGTATTCATCATTTCGATTCAAGTAAGCAGTTGTTCTTATTTGTTCTTAAGTTCACAGCTCATATTGAGTGCTTTGATTTTGGTCATTACTTGGTTGAAGTAGTATTTCATAGTGTAGGCGTGGTGCCTAGACTAGGTTTACTTGTGGATGTCCCCTGATTGGCTGGATAGTGGTAGTCCGCGTAGGTGACAGCTGCGTTGGTTCCTCTGTAGTCCACTTCCCGTTAATAGGACTGATAGGCTTATAGGTGCTTGGTAGGAGATTACTGTTTCTTCTCTCTATTCGGGTTACTTGCCCGCTTAGAACGGTATTATACAAAGCTTACCGGTTGTCGAAACTAGAGTTCAATAGCTATTTCCTCTTTGTTGATATTATCTAGCCTAATTGTAGGGTTAAGTCTATATACTTTGTCATCATCAAAACTGTTCCCCTGGGATACGATATTTAAAACCTCCCGGGTAAAATGTGACACTTTGGTATGATATCTGTAAATAAACTGCGGATAATCTTACTAAAATCTTGTTTAGTGGAGTGCAGTTAATTTATACCAGTAGTTATCATCTATTGCTGCTGAGTTTATGGATGATTTGTATGAACAAATTATATTCTGGTTTAATGGATGTCTAAATGCTTTATTCATCATATATTGTTGGCATGGAATTGTTGTTTGAAGCTACCAGATGTAGCGATGCAACAAGGTTTGAATTAATTATTCAGCGTTGCAATATATGTATATCAACAACAAAAAATTGGTGTTGCGAAAACCTGAACATATATAGACACCAAGTGTTGCAAAAGAACCTTTACGTATAACAACACACCTATACTAGTTGCAAAAACAATAGCCAGTACGACAACCAAAATGATCGTCGTGGCAATATAGGCGCCAATTATAGCAACCGCAATTGGTTTCATAGTAACAGGCAGGGTGCTTCCTGGAACCACCGTGTTTATTGTAGCAATTGACAATCCATCTCTCTCGACCCACAAACGTCATGGCAATAGAGAGCATGACATATGGCTACCACATTGCGGAGTGTGGCAATAGCGGGAAAGACTATAGCAACCATCTAGACGTGGGGGCAATAGCAGGGGCAAACTGTAGCAACCAAATTTCAGTCGATGCAATCAAGGGTCTATGATGTCGCAACCATGTACATGTGGTGGTTAAAAGTGCACCATTTTTGCAATGTTATTTGAACATTGCAATATCAGTTGTAGCAACGACCACTGACGTTGCAAGTGTAGCTATTGCTACTCTTTGAGTCTGTGGTGATACATATGTAAGACAACGACAGACGTGTTGCAATAGATCAATTTGCAACACCCATGGTTGTTGTGTATGTTCTGAATTGCAACATGACAAGGTGTTGTAATAACCATAACTTGTGTTGCAAAAGAGGATCAGCGCTTGCAACCCACAAACAAAATTGTTGTGTGAGCCTTTTGCTACGGAAGCAGAGGCAACGCCTCCCAACCAAAAAAAATGTTGCCATTGTGTCTCTTGCAACACTTTAGGGTCTCTTGCAACACTTTTCCTCCGTTGTCTCAGGGTGAATTCCTTGTAGTGCTTTTATCATTGAGATTTTTAGGAACCATGCAGAAGCAATATCTGTTAGATGGAAAGCTGCATAGTTTACCTTTTCCTCCTTAGGAACATTGTACAGATGAAATAGAAGCTGCATCCTGGATATCCATGGCAATGGGTCTGTCGCTCCATTATATGTTGGTGTAATCATATGGATGTTGTGTAGCGAGCACCAAAGTGGAGCATCTGGAACAACTCATTCCATGATCATCGTCGTGGCCTCTTTGATCAGAGCCATTGCCTCCTTTTGAAGTAGTGGTGCCGGTGCAGGAGCCATCATGTTGAGATCCTGAATTCGCATGATGTGCAAATTCCCATCTATGCCAGCACCATTGACGGGGGCTAGTGAGGTCAGAGATGTTGGTGTAGATTTGTCCCTTGTAGCACGACGTACCTCCATTATGCGAAGACGGTCGTCGAGGTTGTCGAGGCGGCGGTTCATCTCATCGATGTGGTTGTTGAAGGTGACGGTGAAAGCATCGAGATACAAGTTGTAACACACACGGCGGGGAGGGTGGTTGGGCTTGGTGGATCAGAGGAGGAAAACGAGGGGAAGGGGAGGGCGCGCGTGCCCGAGGGGAGGCGGCACTGGGGAAGGAGAGAGAGCGTGCGGAGATTGGAATAAAGGACTTTCGTCCAATTACTTCTTATTGATCCAATTACAATCTCCTACTATTTATAGTCACAAGTGGACTCTGACGGAAAAGTCCTTATCGAACACAAACTTCCTGTTTCCCTACTCTTAATTTCCTGAAGTAGTAGTAGTAGTAATAGTAATAATAATAACAACAACAACAATAACAACAACAACAACAACTTGCGGCGGAGACGGTGGGACGGCGGCAGTGGCAGCGGCTAGGCAGCCGGCCACATGCCCCCTAGGGTGCCGGACACCGCCCCTCCTAGGGCCGGCCATGGGGCCCACTAGCTTCGGCTGCATCCTAATCGTGGGTCCCTTTTGGCCTATCAATTCAATAATTTGTTACCGTCTTTATTAAATGTATGATATCTATATACGAACTAAAAACAAGAAACATTTTATACTTTTAGAGAGTGAAAATTATATAATACAAAATATGTAGTACCCAGTAGATATGATTTGTTATCTCCTAGATTCATGAGGGTATAACATAATATCTGTATGCATGAGGATATAACATAATATGTGTAGTAGACATGCAACATATTATAATACTATATGTAGCCCCTAGTGGATAGAACTCAATATCTCCTTGAAGCATGAGGAGTAAGCATAATATCTCTACTGGCATGCAATGTATTATCTATCTAATAGAATTTATACAATATAGCTAAATATTATATGAAGTACCTAGGGGATAGAATTCATTATCTCTTGCATGATATTGTTGCATCCTCTAAAGATAGATGATCTAAAAATCATTGCTATCTTTATTAGGTCCAATAACATCTTCATCGGCTCATCGTGTGTACCTATATATAAACCTAGCCATCCCTATTAAAAGCTCTCACATGTCACACATAAAACATTCAATAAGGAGTTGAAGAAGAAGGCTCTCTACTAAACCAAAAAAAGACAAGCTTACCCATGGCAAAACTCCTCTTGGGTTTGTTCCTTGTCCTTGCAATCATAGGCACAACATTGGCCGATGAATGTGAACAAGATGCAGCAGACATGAAGAAGGAGTGCAAGCAGTTTGAACTGTTCCCTGCGAACCCAAAGTTGGAACCATCGAAAGAATGTTGTGCTGTGTGGCAGAGGGCAAACATCCCATGCCTATGCGAAAGAGTCACCCCAGAAATAGAGAAGATATGGTGCATGGAGAAGGTCATGTACGTCCGCCAACTACTGCAAGAAGCCCTTCAAACCCGGCTACAAGTGCGGGAGTAAGTGAACACTCTGTACATACAACTGTCCATGTTGGTGTGTATTGTTGTATGATGTACATGACTCCAAGCATGGTTGATTTTATTGATTTGTTTTTACAGGTTTTACGGTTCCTGAGAGCTTGTAAATGGAGTGGTTGGACATGGTACTCTCTAATTGAGCTTGTATTTGAGATTTGTAACATGTGAGAGACTATGTTGAAAATAATGTGTATTGAGTACTTTGTATTAAAAGGGTTTCAGATATGATAATACTCGGTTTATCTGACCACTTCTGGTTTGGCTTTTTGTGGAAGATTTCTTTGTGAAAGAACTTGGGGGTTATAACAATATGATACTACCTCTGTTTCGATATTAATAAACTTCCAAAGGTTTCTTAAGTCAAACTATTTTAAGTTTAACAAAATTTATAGAAAGACACAAATGTTTATCACACAATGTTAGCATCACAACATACATCATCACATATACTTTTGTCATGTATTTATTTGGTACAATAGAATATGTAATTCTTTCATATAAAGTTGGTCAAACTTATAATAGTTTGCTTCTAGATGATTCTACAAAATGAAGAACAATGAATCATATTGCAGCATTTTGGAATTTTTTTTCCTAATAATGAATCTTATATATCTTCTTATTCCACATATAAAGATAGAATTAAATTTTGCTTCACTAGTACAGAAATGATTTTGTGAGGCGGTAGTCTTTTGTTAACCGCCAGGGTAAATACTCCCTCTGTTTCAAATTATAAATCGCTTTAATTTTTATGGTACATCTATTTTGAAAAAAGTCTATATGACTCCACATTTGCTCCCGTGTCTATTTTATCCCATGACCTGTAAAACCATGTATTCAACATTGTAAACTTCTTTAAACCAGACCTTTACCCCCTTCTGGTGGTTTTGGCTTCTGGTTTTGCCAACGTGGCAGTCCAAATCAGCTCACACTGACATGTTGGCACTTGGGCCCACGTGTCATAGAAAGGGGAGCCAAAATGCAGGCGCGCTGGCATCGCTAGCACGCGGCCGGCCGCGGCCACCACAGAGCCACAGAGGAGATGACGCGGGTGCGAGATCTTGCATTCACGAGCCGGCCCGAGAGCGCCATGGGCGAGTGCCTCGATCTACGGCCACGCCGTCTGCCCTTGCCAGCCGTCGTCGTGGTTGGTCGAAAGAGGCGACTCACAGAGAGAGGTCGTGGAAAGACGCGCGCGGTTCGAGGATAAGGGCGGACACCTGAAGGAAGCCGTCGTCGCACTCCGTGAGGTAGGCCGCCACCTTGCCCGCGCCGAGGCTCAACGACGTGGCGAGCGCGTCGAAGATCCTCCGCGTCACAGGCGCTATGCACGCCGCCACCCAGCACCTCCCACGGTGCATTCAGGACCTGTGCTCTGCTTGTTCTCGTCATCTCGCGTGGATGTGGCCTCCGTCCTCATCCAGAAGAGGGAATGGAGGGCACTACAGAAACGCTGGAGGCGGCTGGCGTGAGCCACAACGACCGTTTACTGGCACCTGACTTCGTTCGTTGCTGCGGAGCGGAACGCATCTTCGGTATGAAGCTGCAGCAACGAAATCAAGCAATCAGCTGGAGGAAACGTGCTGAGCGAGATTGAGAGGGAAATTCAATCAAGCCATGGACGGACGAGTCACGAGAGCCAGCATGCAAGTACCGATTCTTCCATCTTCTTGCCTCCGTCCACTCATTGCCCAAGACCTAATCTGTAGCGTAGGGTAGCCGCCATGGTTGCCCCTTGCCACCGCTGCAGCGGTAACCTCTGCTGTGCGCGGTGAAGAGGTGTCAATAGTAGACTCATGAATCTCTGGCTAGAAGTAGTGCAGTTGGCCTCCACTATTTTCCTTACTGATGAGGAAGATTCTTTGATTCGGTTGTTTTACAACACAAATGGCATCTACTCCTCTCAGTCCCTCTATAAGGTCATTAACGTGAGAGGTACCTGCAGTGTGGAGCAAAGTGCCCCTAGGGTCCATTTCTTTCTTTGTCTTATTTCCAAGAACAAGATCTTGACTAGGGATAATCTTAGTGTAGTGAGGAAAAAAGATGATGATAAATCCTGTCTGTTCTGTGAAGACAGTGAATCTAAAGCCCATTTGTTCTTTTGATTGTGTTGTATGTAGCCAAACAGATTTGGTCCAGTATTTCTGAGGTTTTAGGGAGATGTAGGTCATGATTTTCTTTCTATTGGACAAATGTGGCTCAGTAATAAGTCTTTTATCATAGAGAATGTGTTCTGTGCAGCGGCCCTATGGGGGCTTTGGAAATCAAAAAATAGTTTATGTTTTCAGGATACTCGGTGGAAAACGAGCAATGCCTGCTTGCAACAATCTTTGGGATGTTGCAAGGATGGGCCATCCTCTGCCCTGCCGAGAAGGTAGAGTTCCATACCATGTTGCTAGCTCTGAAAAACTTAATCACAAGAAAGCTACTGATCTCCTAGAATGCGTGAAAGACAGGAAGGATGCGTGCCAGTTGAACCTAGCGCTGGACTGGTCCTCGAGCTGTCCTCATATGAAGCTCTGGACTTCCTGGTGGACTATTTGGAGGCTCTGATCAGCAAGGAAAGTGGAACAGTTTTCCTGCTAAAGAGATGATTGGCTGATGTAATAGGCTTCCTTAGTTATGTCTTGCTGTTTCTTTCCTTCAGTTTTGTTTTCTGAACTTGCACTAGTACAACATTTTAATTGGTGGCAGTTAAAAGAGATTAACCATGACGGTTTTCTCAACCACCACCAATTAAAGTTCACGGTTAATCATGAATAACCATGGCGGTTGGAATTGGCCGCCACGGTAAATCAAATAAAAACAAAAAAAGAAACCCTAGTTAGGACAAGCCCAGCGAGCCACCAATGGGCCCTCTTAGCCCATCCACTCGCCGCCACCGCCGCTGTATCTGCCGCCGAGACGCCACTGTCGAGCTCATTCTGACCTCCATCCACAAGCCCTGAGGCTGGTTCTGTGAGCCCTAAGGCTGGATCTGCGAGCCCCAAGGCCCGATCTAGAGCTAGAGGTGGTGGACATGGTGGAGGTCACCGCTGGAGGCTAGAAGGAGAGAGATAGAGAAGGCCACCCGCTGTAGCCGCTTGAGCCTTGCGCACCGCACCATTGTCGCATGAGCGCCGCACACCACGTCGATTGCCAGGCCAGCGGCCACAAGACCCGAGCCACCGCGTGCGGACTTCGAGAGGGTGGGTGGCGGAAGCATTGGGAGAGGGAGAGAGAGGGGAAGAAGGAGATGGATGCTAGGAGGGAGGGGAGGGAGGGAAACCCTAATGGTTGCTTATATAGGTGGCAATGTTCATGAGCTGGCTGGGCTTCATGCCTTATGAACTAAGATTTATCGTGGTGGTTATTTTTTAACCACCATAGTAAATCAAACACGCCCGGCCTTATGAACTAAGATTTATCGTGGTGGTTATTTTTTAACCACCATAGTAAATCAACCACGCCCGCGCGGTAAGTGGCAGACATTTTACGAGGCGGTTGAATCTTGTGAACGTCACAGAAAATAAAAGGTAGGCGCCAAGTAAAATCTTTTCTGTGCTAGTGTTGAGCTTAATCTTGGATACTGTAATCTATTGGTCCTTGTTGTTGACAATGTATCAAGTGCAAACCAACCTCTCCGTGAAAAGTCATGCAAACTATGACAAAAAAGCCGTCTAAATTCACCCAAAAATCACACATATAGATGATATGATGATACACAACCTTGTAAAATATCTTGTCCAAACTCGACGCCACTTTTACCGAGAGTCTTCTTTGCCGAGTGCCGCTCTTGTCAAAGAGGCCCTTTGCCGAGTGTTGCGATTTGCCGAGGGCGGGACACTCGGGAAAGATTGATTTTGCCGAGTACTGGCTTTGCCGAGTGCCGCACTCGGTAAAGAAGCGTCTTCGCCGAGTGCTGGGCTCTCGGCAAAGAGCCGAGCACTCAGCAAAATAGCTATCTCCCGTAGTGTGAATTGTGTTGTTGAAATCTTTCTCGCAGAGCTGTTGGTGTTACGTAGGATAAATGTCCCCTGCTCTCTTCGCGAGCACAGCTGCATGCATCGCATGAACCTGCGATGGGGAAGTTGATGTCGTTTGTGAATTCGATGCCCTTGTCAAGGTACGCGTTGAGGAAGCAAGCAAAGCGTGTTCTCCGGCTTGTCAGCTTGTGCAACGATCTGCTAGCGGAGTGTCCGATAGAGTCGCTGAAGATGTACACACGTAGAATCGTAGATGTCCTGACTCCTGATGCCGTGACCACGTCGTCCACCTTGCTACATGTACCGTACGTCGTCGGTTAGCACGGGGGCGGGGCGTGAGTGTGAGATGAGCAGACGCCGCCAGGTAACGTGACCAACGAAAGGACGCGAGCAATGAGTAATATATATATATACTGCAAGTTACTCGGCCAGGTAATCTCTGGCCATGCACATCACAATTTTTCTAAATATAAGAGTGATCATCAAAATAACTTGAGAAATCCTCAAGACTCTGTGCTGATGTTTACATGTATATAATTTACAATCATACCATAGCATTGAACATCATATATATATTATAATTATACACACCATTTTTTTCTTTTTTTTCAAATTATTACATAGTACAAACACACGACCTTACACCATGCACGCACACTCACTATATATGACAAATGACAACACATATATAACAATACACCTCCTATGAAGGAACAAACACAAATTATATATACACTCATGCATGACACACGTTACGGTGGAACACAGAGACAAAGAGTTCACAAGTCGACAAATAAACATATTTGTTCTTAAGTAGCACCACACTGGAGCAAACCTTAGGGAAATTATAAACAGAAAGCGAGCGCATGCAGTTGATCACCGGGTGGTATGTTATTATTAACTCCAGCAAGCAACAGAGAATCCATTTAAAATGGCCCCATCGAATCCACCGCATGCAAACTTGATGTCTGCAGCAACACTCTTTGCGTCACGAGAAATACCAGCCAAGCCAGCCATTCCCAGCCCAACACAGTAGAGGCCGTTTTCGCCTTTCCAAGGATTAGCGACCTCCCTCTTGGGCATGCCATTGTCGTTTAGCATGCTCCCACCATTCTGCATTTTGTTAATCATATAAACTTTTGTAAGAACATGCGTGACACACCATCATTTTCTGAAAGAAATTCCATACATTTGGTACTAGAATTCAGCAGTACTCAAATTTCTGGATATATATATTGTAGAAAATAAACTATGTAGCTAGCTTTCCTATGAGTACAGGTGGAGGATTGTATATTTTTTTATGCTTTTAGTAACTGTTCAGGCCTCTTGTGATTTTCCATAATCATCCAAGGCAGATGTTAGCTCATACTTTAAGTGCATTTTTTACTAACTGCCAACCTTGGAGTATTAAGAAAATAAAAGTAATTACTTTGCATGTCATGAGAGCTAATATATGTGTTTGCACCTTAAGCCACGCGTTTGCAGTGCTTTTATATCCTGTAGCAAATACAAGAGAATCAAAGTCGCTCGTTTTACCATCCTCAAATTCTACTGAATTTCCTCTGATGCAAGATATTGGGCCAAGCACCTGCACCGCACATAAATCATAAAAATTTATTTATCAACTTCAGTTAGTGTAAGTTTTCATTTTTTTGGGCCTAGTGTGTCATACTAAGAGCGAGAATGCATGCGCTCACCTTGATAACACCAGTCTTTATTAACTGAGATGTGCCAACATCTATGACTGCAGATCGGCCAGTCTTTGCCTTGAGAAGAAATGGCCCCATATCAGGCCTGACTATGCCATATTTGGAGAGGTTACCAAATCGGATGTTTGCTAGGGTCAAAATAATGAAATCCACAAATTTCACAGGAAGATGCCATTGGAGCAGCCTCATCCCCAAGTTAATCAGACCCTTGGTCATAAAATGCACCTGTATGGATTGAGGTAGTGAAAATAAGAGCAGGGTTTATATCAAAAGTATACCACATGATTTGTATTAATTAACAAAACAAAAATCAATGTATATGGAATTTACGCACTGGAATCATACCGGGCTACGGATAACCAAGGAGGTCTCCACTTCATTGCTAGCAAGATCATATGCAATCTCCATGCCTGAGTTTCCACCTCCAACCACTAAGACTCCCTTTCCAGCATAGTTATTCCATGACTTGTAGCTTGACGAGTGTATGACTTCACCAGGGAAATCATGTAGGCCAGGGACGTTTGGAATAATTCCTTCACTGTTCTCGCCTGTTGCTACAACTAAGAACCTAGCTGTAAACTCGGTCATTTGGCCATTTACTAGGTCATGTGCTATGACACCCCAGCAGTTGCTCACCTCGTCATACTTGCAAGACTCAACTGAAGTGTTATACTTAGGGAAAATGTTGAATTGGTCGACATAGGCATCAACATAACTCACAAACTGTTCCCTCGTGATGTATTTAGGGAAATCACTTGGATGTGACATGTGAGGAAGCTCACATAACTCCTTGGCAAGATGGAGTTTAAGACGATCATATGTGCGTTTGTGCCAAAGTGAAGCACTGCAATCCTCACGTTCGACGATGCGATACGGGATGCCGTGCTCATTGAGGCATGCTGCTACAGCAAGACCCGATGGTCCTGCACCAACGATCAAAACTAGTACCTTCTCCATCGATAGTTTCTTAACTGGATGGGGAAGATGTTTTGAAGCAGTGTTGTTATTGGTGAGGTCTTGGTTTGCTTATGATGAGTTGTCTGAGAGCTATGTGGATATGCATTTATAGTAGTAACAGCAGGGGTATGTACATTGACGTATCTATCTCCCTTATTAGAAAACTATAGTAAAATTAATAGTGTGAACGTCAAGCAACATATATAAATATGATTATCTGTCCCTTACATTTATCACACCATTAATGGGAGGTGGAAGAAATGTTTTGGTAATAATCTATCCCTTCTTTATATCAAATAAAGTATGTCCTACTCTAAATTATTTCTGGAGGTTCTATTAAATTGAAAAATACTTTATTTAAAAATCATACCTTCGATGCAAAATATTTTGATGAAAAATGTCATAGTTAAAGTATAACTCTGTCAACCGGCCATATACTGATTCCTTCATTGAGTTATTTTATCATCACAGTATGCACATTCTTTAACAGCTTAGTGTGGAAACCAATCTTCCTTATAAGTTTCCAATCAAACATATACAAATTCTTTTATCAAAACAATTAACTTATTATACTCATTGCTACAAGAACCACACATACTGTGACCACATTTAATGTTTGGAATTATTTCCTCCATTGTAAATGGAATCTTTTGCAATGCCTTATGCTCACATATCAGATTCTGTCGTGACATTTTTTTTACAACTGCAGCTAGAGATCCCTTTCATTCTTTTGGTGGGCCAAATTTCTATGGCCTTATATAAATTTGTAGTTTGGAAAATCAAAACAAAATGGTTCCGCTACGTCACGTATATGTAACTTCAAGTAAATGATGCGTGTAGTAACCATCCACGCATCTAACGCTCGTGTATTTATAGAGCAGCTTGTTCTCAAACAAGCTAGTGTGCTATGACACTTCTCTCCGCCCTTTCATCAAGTTGATATGGCCATGCATCGGCTCCTCTTCGACTCAATGTCTCCTTCTACCTGGTGTTATGTCTGACAAGTTCTTATTAGGAATCAACATTGTAAGCAATATTACCTTCATATGTTTTCCTTGCTATCACTTTGTGTTGTTATTTCACTTTGTGCTGTTATTCCACTAGTATAGAATTTTTTAAGAGGTAGTTAAATTGGCTTTCGGGGCCGATTAACAAAACCGCCACATATGAATCGGTTTTCTATACTAGTGTTCTTATCTCCCCTGCCCATGCAATCCTCACCCCCAGTGCACCGTGATCACTGAAAGCTAGCCAATAAAAATATATGATTGGATTCCAGGACCTAAAAATATAAGATTGGATTCCAGGACCTCAATATGATTGGATTTCAAGGATTTACCATGGACAAAGAGGTACAATGTCTGAGAGGAGGCTCTTATAATCTGTAACAGGTTCATTATTATATTATTAACTATTCAGTATTCCTTCACCCTCTGTTTTGAAAAGTCAATAAAAATTCAGATCAACAATAATAATGTATCAAAACCAGTATATACTCTTGGTATTAAATATGTTAGTGTTTTATTGTAGTTTTCCTCATACATATGTTGCTTATTTAAGTTTATTTAATTTCTCTGATTCAGAAACTAGGACTTTATAATATGGAAATTTAATGTGCAACTAAATTTTTGAAAGCAACAGGCAGCGCAAGGAATTGCTTTCTTCCTATTATATTGAATCCATTATAAAACGATGCCCCAGAAAAGAAACTGCTGCTTTCTGTTAGAGGTATATCCAAATGTTAAGGTATATCCAAACCAACGTTGGAGAAAGGGATCAATAAGTGGCCAAATCGATCACTGCTGTCATGCTAGGGAAACGGTTAGCTTGCTTGTAGAATTGAAATAGGAAACTTGTGGGATATCACAGCGCTAGAGTTCGAAACTATGAATCACTTTACATGTGACACTTGCTACGCACTATATTATCTGATCACATTTAATTTTTAGCTCTGTATGTAGAGTGTTTCATTCGATTAGCTTAACTTGTCAGTATTTCTTTTTGTATCATTGTGTACAGGTGTATGGTGTGTTAGTGAGACTGCGTTTCTGTTGAGTAAAGAAATAAAAAAGGAAACTTCCCTTATACAATATGAAAATGTCATTTATGCTTTTAAATACTCTTCCCAGGTTCTAGATATATATGAGATATTTTGGTTTTTCTAGATATACTATTTTTGCTATGTATTTAGACATATATAGTTTATATCTAAGTGCATTGCAAAAATTATGTATCTAAAACAGCAAAAACGACATATAAGTGCCATGTAAGTATAAATATTAAATCACCATGTACAGGTGTACCATTTGGCTACTGATTGTGTTTTTATCAAGTAAATACAATGTAATCTTACTTGTGAAACAAGAGAATCTGGTACCGTGAAACAAGAGAATCTGGTACTTAGTAGAAAACAAATATATATAGTTGGAAACTGAAATATCTTGTATACCACGACACACCTGAAACATGGAAAAGGTGAAGGGGCAGTAATTCAGTCTGATCACATTTTCTGTTTGAAAAGCGCAAGAGACAAAGATCTGCTGGGAGGGTTTAAACCAGTATAGTAGGATTCCTGATGTAAAACTTTTGATTTAGAACTGAAATACTAGGAACTATTAGATATGGCCTTCCTTTTTCTGCCAATACCATTTTAGGAGTTAGAAAATATGATCTTTCTATGAAAAATATTTAGGTAACTCTTGATATGGCTGTGTGCATGGTGTCGACTTGATGATCAAAGAAATTTGTCCCCCTTGTCCCACAGGGCCAGGCCCCACCACCCTGCCATCGCCCTACTGTATTTGCAAAGATATGCGCCGCTGACCTCGCTCGACCTGAGACAGGCCCAATCCTTATACCGCGCGCATGGGTTGCGGGCACTACCAACGCACGCCTTCCCCCTTTAGTCCTTGTCGTTTCCTTCCTCAGGCACCTTCCCGTTTCTATCTTGTCACGCTCAGTCTAGTAATAAGGAGATAACGCTCCCCAACAGTGCTTTTAAACAATTTTCAAACAGTGTGCCCTTCAGTTTCCCCCTTCTCGTCTTCTCCCTAGTCAACCGGTCTTTCTTCGAGGCGGAGGCGGAAGATCCCTCGTCGTGTCACGCCTCCTCCCTCCTTCCCACCTTGATGTGGAAACATCGACGACTATGGAGTCATCATAGTCGCCGGTGTAGCTGGGCATGCCGTCGATTTTGGGGTCGATTTTTTACTGGCGCAGCCTCGATATGGGTGGATTTTCATTGTAGCACCATCGATTCGAGAAGGGTTCGGATGGCCTAAGGACTAGAGGAAGGATCGCCAAAGTTTTTGCCGTGCCGTCGAGAGCTGGCAGATGGAATCATGATCGTACCATGACACTACTATTGTCCACGCCTTAATGTGACACAAATGTTGGTCACACCACTGCGAGGACGTCGATGTCATCACCACTCACCAATGACAGTCTCAATCAACTCCAGCTCCTCTAGGTAACTGCTACGGCCTCATCGGCCTGCCCTTCCCCGCCCTTTGTACGCGAATGCCCTCTGCTACATGTGAGATGTGATGCTAGATGTTGTAATCCTGAACTTGTCAAGGGTGAGATATTTGGCCCATGAAACCTCCGTGATTAAGTCCAAACCAGTTGGACCAAATAGCCAACAAGGCCAGCCTATGAGGCCCATCAAAAGATCCAGCCCAACCCCTCGGAACTAGGATCGCCTGCACAACCCCCGCGGAGACCCAAGCCTCCGACCTCTGGGGTACCCGGCTCGCACGACCTTACTCGTTCAGTGGGGCCACTGCGCCTCTGACCTCAGAACTCAAAGCGGTTCGCACGGCCCCATGGCTTCGCCTTCGCTACAGGTCATGGGCGGATATTGTGAAGACCGCCGTGTGCGGAGTATGCTTTAACACAGCGGGACATGCTCTCCCATGCCATCCTTCAGGCATGGGCAGTTATGAACGCGACTGCTAGCATGCCTCAGCTGTCAACTCATACAACCAAGCCCATGCCTGCACACAGCCACACTATTACTCCTAGCCCGGTATGAAGCTGGTCTAAATCAAACACCATGTCGTGCACTGCGCACGCATGGGCGACACCATCTATGATACGACGTGCACGGTCTACGCTACGCACCGCCAACTTATCTACAGAGGAAGAGCACGCCCAACTCACGCACCGCCAACTTATCTACAGAGGAAGAGCACGCCCAACTCCGAATATGAAGATGGACTACTCCACCTTTTCTGTTTTTCTCTTTTCTCCTCTTCCTTTTTTAACATTCACTATCTCTCTTGTCCATTGAAGCCACAAAGGTTGTTGACGGTAATTAACCATCATTTTAAACCATCAACTAAATGGATAAAAGAGGTCACCAATAGAAACATAGGGGTTTTAACTGATAATTTCTACGATTTTTGGTGATTTTATATTTTCTGTAGGGTTATTCCAGAAAAGACAATTTAGAGGATTTAATTGCAAAATTAAGATGAAACTTGACGGCAACGAAACCGCGCATCGAACAAAGTTCTAGAAAACACCAGAACGAAGCGGAGTGCGAGCCACCTACATGTGGGGCCGGCCGGCACCCCATTGATAAGGACACGCCTACGGTGCCCGAGAATTTATCCCAATCTTTCACAGTACAAGACAATACAGAATTATTTTGTCTGAATTTTCTTATTGTAATTTCAGCCAAGAATAATACTATTCCCAATCACACATGGTAAACAGGGGTACACAGAAATTAGCAGCGTGCAGTGTATATTCTCCAGAAAACCACACCAACAAATAACTCACGACAAATCAACTGATGCTAATTCACCCTGCCAAACAATCACTCAGCAGCAATCACACGGAGGTTGTATATCTCACGCCAATAATTAATAGCTCAACCTGACAGAACTATCTAATAGCAATTCACAGCTGCAAACGTCCAAGACAACATGAACTGACCAACTGCTAAGCAACGAACAAATCTGAAAGAAATATTCTGATCGACCAATAATTCAGTTTTGTCCTCACAATAATTCTTGTAGCAATAATAGAGGGATCGGCTTACAGTAAGATGTAATCCAAACCCTAGATAACTTCTTCCACCCGCGGCCATGACGAACCACGATCAGAAGATGGGGAACTCCAAGATTCCAAGCGACGCGCCCAAGCTGCAGCAGCTCGATCGCGCACTCCACACAAATCCACGAAGGATCCGGATCAATCACCCAACTAGGGTTTCACGAGCGACGGCTCGGTGAAGGATAAACTCCACGAAATAAAATTCAATCTAATCTAATTACAAGGCACGCTGGCCCTAGGAATAAAAGGCACGCAGGCCTGACTCCACCGAACCGGACTTTGGACCAAGTCTGACTTGCTACATGTGCATGACGCTAGAATTGGCCTGGACCAAAATTAGTGCACGGCACCATGACACATACAGGAATAAAACAATATAATATTGCGGCAACATTGCTAATCACCATAATAAACAGTTGCCGAATGAAGTTGACGTATTCTGATTGAGTTGCCTTGTACCTCCACGTGCATGGTCTCTAAATAGACATATTTCCTTGCCTTCCCTTTTCTCCTCTTTTCCAAATAACAAAGCACCTCTAAAAAATATATTTGATGATAGGCCAGCAGTAGTAAATTTATCCATCATGTTCTCGCTATATTTTTTATTAAAAATAATAGCTCCAAATTTAATATCAGAGGGCTTTAAAGTATTACCAGCTGCAATATTTAAAATAATGCTAGACTCTTTTGTATGAATATCTCGATTAGCCATGGGCTCATCATCCTCTCTTCCTTGAAACAAAGCTGTCCTCGGCTTTGATAAATTTTCACCTGCCTCTGGTAAAGATATCACAACATCCTCTGCCTTAAATACTTCAGTTTTAGAAACCAAGGTTTGAACATCTTGAGTGACATTATTTGTATTATTTGAAGCATGGATAATCTCATCACTCTGCCCCTCATGAATCAGTGTCATCCGTGGCTTTGAGTTAACAGGTTGACTTTGATTTTTCAGTGAGCTGCTATTCAAAACATTTGGATCTGGAAAGGATTCTTCTGACGCAAAAATAGTTAGGGAACTAACAACCACACTATCCACGTTATCTTTGGCACTTTGCAACAGAATAGTTCCTAGCTTTGATATTTCTTTGGACGACTCTTTTTGAGCACTAGTGATTAATGGAACATCAGGGACACTAGCAATAACTATTGGAGCAGTAACTACCTCATCATTCTCTCCCTCTTGAAGCAAAGCCGTCCTCGGCTTTGGACTAATTTCAGAAGCCTTTTTCTTCACTTTCACAGTAGCAAAAACTTCGGCCTTAATAGCACTATCTGACAAAGGCTTGAGGACATGATGAACTCCTTTGTGCACAAATGAATAATTATTGGAACGACCACCATGTGTAGCATCAAGATCAAACTGCCATGGTCGACCCAATAACAAATGGCAAGCACTCATCGGCGCAATATCACAGTCAACTGTATCAACATAATTTCCAATAGAAAATTTAACTCGTGCCTTATGAGTAATTTTCAGTGTGCCACTTTGATTCATCCATTGCATATAACGTGGCATTGGAAGCCTCCATGTAGACAAAGATAATGCATTCACCAAATCTGAACTAATAGCATTAGTGAAACTACCACCATCAATAATCAATTTACATACCTTGTCTTGAATTTTACACTTAGTCTGAAATATATTGGACCGCTGCCCTTTGACAGTAACAACAGTACCATCACTTTGTACTTCTCGAGCCATCATAGATAAACCATTTGGTGCATCATCAATTTCAACAGTTTTAAGCGTACCACAAGAAGAAGAATCACTGGCATGCAGCCCAGAAACTAAAGATAGAGCAGCACTGTTGAACATGTCATCACACAGCTGAAAATCTGTCCCTTGGACAATTAACTCCTCTTTAGGTTCTGTTGTATTTTCTTTGCTGTTTTCCGGAATATGAGGAACAATGTCAGTAGCACGAGCACAGTGCTTCTTTGGCTGCTTGGCAAAAGAAACAGCCGAGGAAATATTAGCATCCAACTTTTGAAAAGGCACCATGCACTTCTGATTGCCTACAGCCGGAACTTCTTTTGGTGCCATGCACTGTTTCATCCCATAATTATTCTGACTAGTAGCTTTCTTGGATGGAGAAGAACTAATTCCAGCATGCATAGACCTGCTATATGAAACTCCAGAACCAAACTTCTTGTAAGAATTATCAAGAACTTGCTGGTTAGAAGGAGGAACATACTCATCTGCAGTAATAGAATCCGCCCAGGAGGAGCGAACAATTGGCTTAGTGTTTAGAGATTTTTTGGCACCAACATCATCTATCTTCTGCTTCGGCTTAGGAGGAGGATCAAATCGGTGCTGCAACACAGCTTTCATATGAGTCCATGTCCTACAAGGCTCTTCACCTCTCATGATGTGTCCTTTATTTAAGTCCCGCCATCATATCAAAAGATTATTAGAAAATGTCTTCTTTGCAAAGAACAATTGCATGTGTGACGCAAGTCCACGACCCCGCAAGAACTTCTCCATGGCATCTTCCCAAGTATAGTAAAGATAACCAAAGGATACTGTATAAAGTGTTGGCACACACTTGATGTCCTTGTTAGCAAGAGTATAATTAGCCATTCAATAAAATCAGATGTACCGTGAGCAACCCAGAAGCTGATACCACCTGATAGGGACACGCCTACGGTGCCCGAGAATTTATCCCAATCTTTCATAGTACAAGACAATACAGAATTATTTTGTCTGAATTTTCTTATTGTAATTTCAGCCAAGAATAATACTATTCCCAATCACACATGGTAAACAGGGGTACACAGAAATTAGCAGCGTGCAGTGTATATTCTCCGTAAAACCACACCAACAAATAACTCACGACAAATCAACTGATGCTAATTCACCCTGCCAAACAATCACTCAAAGAGCAATCACACGGAGGTTGTATATCTCACGCCAATAATTAATAGCTCAACCTGACAGAACTATCTAATAGCAATTCACAGCTGCAAACGCCCAAGACAACATGAACTGACCAACTGCTAAGCAACGAACAAATCTGAAAGAAATATTCTGATCGACCAATAATTCAGTTTTGTCCTCACAATAATTCTTGTAGCAATAATAGAGGGATCGGCTTACAGTAAGATGTAATCCAAACCCTAGATAACTTCTTCCACCCACGGCCATGACGAACCATGATCGAAGATGGGGAACTCCAAGATTCCAAGCGACGCCCCAAGCTGCAGCAAAGCTCGATCGCGCACTCCACACAAATCCACGAAAAGATCCAAATCAATCACCCAACTAGGGTTTCACGAGCGACGGCTCGGCGAAGGATAAACTCCACGAAATAAAATTTAATCTAATCTAATTATAAGGCACGCTGGCCCTAGGAATAAAAGGCACGCAGGCCTGACTCCACCGAACCGGACTTTGGACCAAGTCTGACTTGCTACATGTGCATGACGCTAGAATTGGCCTGGACCAAAATTAGTGCACGGCACCATGACACGTACAGGAATAAAACAATATAATATTGCGGCAACATTGCTAATCACCATAATAAACAGTTGCCGAATGAAGTTGACGTATTCTCTGATTGAGTTGCCTTGTACCTCCACGTGCATGGTCTCTAAATAGACATATTTCCTTGCCTTCCCTTTTCTCCTCTTTTCCAAATAACAAAGCACCTCTAAAAAATATATTTGATGATAGGCCAGCAGTAGTAAATTTATCCATCATGTTCTCGCTATATTTTTTTTATTAAAAATAATAGCTCCAAATTTAATATCGAGGGCTTTAAAGTATTACCAGCTGCAATATTTAAAACAATGCTAGACTCTTTTGTATGAATATCTCGATTAGCCATGGGCTCATCACCCATAGTGGGCCCTGCTTGTCATCCTCCATGAGCTCCTTCCACCGACTTTGAGGATCGATCTTAGCCCTACGTGAAGTCGGTTTGATCAAACAGTCGTCGTTTCCTCCACTAGGCTATAAATATGGGTCTGCACCCCTAGGAGCAATTAGGGTTAACCTTAATTCATTTATCAAGATTAGACTAGAAGCTAGGATTTCTAGAGATTAGAATTAGAGCTCTAGCTCTTCAATTTTTTAGTTTAGACGATCTAGCAAGGTTCAAGTAAAGTTGGGTGATTCGCTCAAGATTCCAGATCTGTTCGTTTGGAAGATTGGTAATTTGTCTTGTATCTTATTATGACTTTGTTCTTATTTATTATATTCCTACTTATTAAGTTCTTAGTTTGCTCTAGTTGCATACATATATTGTTATGGCTGATTATGATTATATCCATATGATCTTAAAGCGTCTAATTCAATTCTCGAGTGTTTTAGGTGGTATGTATTATGTAAGCGTGGTGCTTAGATATTAATATGTATCATACCTACTGATGTGCCAGGTCGTGTGGTAGATCGCAAAGGTGACAAGTCTATTGAGTCCTCTGCAGTCCATCCCCCGTACATAGGTTTAGTAGAGCATGGTTGTGAAGGAGATGATAGTCATGTTTCAATTTCCTCCCTAGTTGATGCTCCTTATGATGTTTTCTGAGTTGGTTATTCTATAGATGAAAGTATGTATACTAATGTGATCTGTAGACTTATTATTTAGGGATAATTTAGGAGTCTTATACTCTAGCCAAATCTCATGATATGTCTAATTAAATTAGTTGAGTTTCTATATTTTATCTCTAGAATACTATTTATCATACGCATTTATCTTATTACTTGTTGTTTATCTTGACTCATCCCTACTAAAATATTAGATTGGTTGGTTACCCTAGGTTTGCATATTTATAGTTATAGTCATAATTTCTTTTCTACCCCTTTTAGATTTAAGTCCTACGCAAGTAAAAGTTTTCCTTTTGGCTAAACAATAAATCAATGTACTTGAAAATCTTACTAGGTGAAATGCTACAATAGAAGAATTATCTGTGCGTTTGCGCATATATTCTATAGTTTATTTTAGAGCAGTCAAGTGTAGATTCTTTTCCAGTGTTTCTGGCATCATACTAGGGATGAAACTTAGTGCGAAGTGATGTTAGAAATACTAACAAGCATTTCTGGCGCTGTTACGGGGATCGAGAATTCTCTCTATTCCTAGTAGCTAAGAAGTGTCAACAGAGGCCTCCATGTACCCGCCCCCTTCCCTTCGGTCTATAAAAGGGCAGACCAGTCGCCTAGCATAGGCATCGCACAACATTGCCTCGCCATCAACACAATCACTCACAACGACCATAACGTTGCCACCCACACATACACGTCGCTCATCAGAGACTTGGAAGCCCCTCCATCTCTCAAACCATTTGTAAACCCTACTGCAAACTACGCAAAGTAACACAACTCATTTCGAACTGGATGTAGGGCACCTAGCCTAAACCCGTATACCCCATGTGTCCTCTTAGCGATCCATTCTGGCATAAATACGCATTCTACAAATTTACTAGTCAGTGCAAATCTGAAACACTGACAGAACTGTACTCGTTTACAATCTAGTTGATTCTCCTTTAGATGGTATACATGCAAAAACTAATGTAGGATTGCAACACATTTGCATATAACAGAGCATGACTGGTCTTCTTTTTGGAATAAAATTAAAATTAGGAGAGAAAATGTGTGAAGGAATATAGATCAAACAATTTCCCGTTTCAACTGCTGAACAGTTTGGTAAGGTCCCCTGGGCATCATTTAGATATGTATTTTGTAGGGTTTTGGTTTTAGATATATACTGAATGCATGTATGAGTAATGCAGATTGTTTTCTAGATAAGCAGTAGTCGGGATGCAGCAGACACAGGCCTCCCTGCTACCTGCTAGGCTTGACTGCAAAAATTATTATCTGACAGTCCATTAGAACCACCCATGTTTAAAAAGCAAGGTTAAATAGGATGGCTTGCAAATTCTACTCAGCGTAATGCACTTGGCCTGTAATTCCCATGCATAGCCCAAGTCTAGCACAACAAAGCTTTTACCAAATATAATGTGATAGCTCTAAGTCTTCAATAGCTAGTAGCAGAATTTTTTTAGTGTTGTAGTTCAAAATTTAAAATTTCTAAGAGTACTGTTTTCAGCCAGTTCAATGTTTATATGATGATAATTTATTTTTTTTAAATACTGACCGTATACTTTTCAACCGTGCTGTATAACCGTTTGATAGTTTAAAGTTTTGAACCTAGTACTATAAATTTTTGTAATGGATTTTGCACAAAGTTCTTCATGGATTTTTTAAATTGATTTTAACCCTTTTGTCTTTTTTAATGTATTCATCAATCTGAAAAAATGGAAGCCATGGAATCCACATGTGGTTCATATTATCTGTGTCCAAATATATGTTTATATATACATCAATAAATAAGATGTATTTGCAAAAAAAAAAAAAAAAAAAAAGCCCTAAATGTTTTCTTATGAATTACTTACATTTTCCTATATCGGATGAATCATTGATATTGGACAAAGGATATCATGTATGGTAGAAACATCAAACAGATGAATCTTGAAAACTAGTACTCAAAACTTTCAGCCAATTTTTTTGGTCCATCAATTTTTGATCCATCTACTTTTTGGTCCAGCTTTTTTACCCTAAAAAATTTGGTCTAACCTGCAATCTGTCCGATGTGAAATCTGTTTCTTTTAGTCGGAAAAAAATTTGTTCCGTTTTGATCTTGTCCCTCGGCGATCCGGTGTCCCAATTATGGATGAAAACGGATCGGATACGGACGAATATCACTGATACCACATTTTTTTCATATTTCTGTCCGGATTCGGATTCGAATACGGATAGTGTCATCCATGTCGGATAAGATACGACTAGATATCGACATCATAAATATGCGATTTGAGTTTTCGGATACGGATACGGTACCGGATGTTGAATATCCGGACCCGGATACGGACAGAGCTAAACCCATCTAAACGAATTCGGTCAAACGGATGGTCGGATAAATATCCATACCATTTTCATTCATAGTCCCAATCCGTTTTTTTTCTTTCCTTTCCGTCGGTAGCATCTGCTATTTTTTATGTGTCCGGTACTCTCGCTCTGTTACATTCCTTTCTTTTTTTTCAATGTTGTCTTTTTTTTGTTTTTTAGTCCTCCGTTATGAGTGTTGTGTTTCTTTAGGCTTTTTCATTCGTTGCCTTTTAAGTATTAGAAAAAGATGTACTTGGACAGGAGTAACTTGGCAAGGGAGATAACGTTTTTGTTCGTCCATTGCCAAGAATTAGGAACTTGGACAGAGCACCTCGGCAAGGGAGATAACTTATTAACTTATAATCGGTATCTTGGCTTCAATGTTGTCCAAATAGGAATTCTGATCTAATTTGTGCCACACACTACCTGTCAATCACCGATGACTTCTCCAACAAGAGCCTAGAGCTCTGCGTCGAGGCGTTCCTCCGCGACCCGGTGCTACCTAGAGTTGCCAGCTCTATCGCTGTGCTCGGCAACTGCGAGACACTACTCTCGGCTGTCTAGGACGTCAACCTTGTGTCCCGACTCATTTCCGCCATCGCTAACAACATGTTCAAGGAGCAGTTCACCTTGGGACTATCCAAGCTGGACCAGTGTGCGCAGCTCAAGCTAGCGGTGGCATTCGCGAACCTCTCCTCATCGGAGCCAACTCAGAGGCCACACTCAGACTCAACTTTTTCCACTGGCCATAGTCTCCATAGTGAAGACCAAGGGGCTCAAGCAGGAGACGGTTCTTCAGATCCTCATCAACTATGCGTAGAACTCGCCGCACAGGCCCATGGCTAGAAATACGCACAGATGCGGCGACGATGGCGACACAGACGCGGTCACCATCAAGAAGTGGCGCCCGTCGTGGAGGCCATCATGGGCGTCCAGATACAATCGGAGAAGAGCCCCGTGTGGATGGTATTCCTCTCGGGGCTCCTCAAGACGGTCATTGCGGTGTATGCGTCCAGCGTATGCACTTCTGCAGAGCTGACCTGGAGAAGCGGATCGGCATGCAGATGGACCACGAAACATGATGGTGCACATCTTCTCGGTGTTCTCCAACCCTGACGACGACGACAAAGGAAAACGCTAGGTTTGACTATGATGGCCCAAGTGGCACTCGATTCTAACATCCACACCTCCAAGTTCATCTCGCTCGCCAAGCTATACTCCCAAATGGAACAAGCTCTCTTTTTTCTTGAGCATTTTTCAATTTTTTCCCCACTTCAATCAAGTTTAGAATTCAATAGTACTGTAACAATACATATATAGTATGAAAAGTAAAGCAAGATATGTTTACAAGTGAATATTTTTGTGCTTTTGCACTAGAGAAAAAACTTTCAAAATTGTATTTTTTAATATAAAGGTCGTGCATTAATTTGATATAGGTTTAATAAACATTTGCACATTATTGGTATCATTGTAGCTTTCTAAAAGTAAAGCAAAAATAAATCTATAATGTATTATTATTTTCTATAAATATATTCAATTGCTTATTTTCTCCCGTTGCAACGCACGGACACGTTTACTAGTCTATATATATAGATGTGAAACCATCATCTACTTTTTTTTCTCCTACATACCCACAATGGCGAAAGAGAAATCAAAATCTCGTCAAATCTAAATCAGCCCATGGGCCGAATCTGGACAGAAGAAACATTACTAGACCGGTCCATAAACCCTGCCGGGCTGATACCACCAACTAAAACCTGACACCACCTCTGCGTCCCCACATGCGTCTGCAGTGCAGGAGAAGCCTGTTCTGATTTGCCAAGAAGCCCAGCTTGTCTCCACCACCACCGGCGCAAAACGCAAGCACTCCATATCGATCGGGTTCGCGTCGCCGCACTTCGATCGACCCCGACCATGGCCGAGGAGCACCCGCTGGCGCTGCCGCCGGCCAAAGGCAAGGAGGCCGCCTCGCCATGGGCCACGACGACGGCGGAGGCTCAGCGCGCGCACCGCCGCCACATGTCCAGCCTCTACGCCGAGCTGGGCGCGCAGCTTCCCCGCCTGCCTCCTCGGGTCCGTCCGCCGCCACCCGTCTCCATTAATCTTCTTCCTCTCTTCCCCCCCCTTTCCTTCGTTCACTCGTTCTTGGCGGCCATGGTCTCACTCTCACCACGTCCGCCACCGCGCCCGCCGACGTGCAGGCGAGCCAGGCGCGGATCCTGGAGGACGCGATCGCCTACGTGGGGTGCTGCGGGCCACGGCCGCGGGGCTGGAAGCGCGCGCCGCGTTTGCGAAATCAGCGCGGGCGGCCGGGCCCGCCGCCGCCGCCGCCGGCGGCGCGGCCGAGGTGCTCGTGGCCGGGAAGGCGTCGTGCTTCGCCGTCCGCCTGCCGGTGGCGCGGCGCCGGGGCGCGCTCACGCGCGTGCTGGAGGTGTTCCGGCGGCACGGTGTGCCTGTCCTCGCGGCCACGGTCACCAGCGACGGCGGCGAGGCCGCGGTCACGGTCACCACGGCGCCAGTGCCGCCGAGATTCCTCGAGAGGATTCAACAAGATATCAGAAGCAGCGTCGCGTGATTGGTTAAATTTTCTGTTTTATTATACAGGTCATCTCATCTTGATTCAAGGATGGATGCAGATGCATCATTTCTGTCTCTGTTCAGAAATCAGAACAGACCGACGTGTTTTTTTGTTGAGTTCCTGGGGAAGAAAGCATCCTTAGGTGCAATTTTGGAGGATCCGTGTATCCAAAAAAATTTGGGCTTTTGGGAGAAAACAAATTTTGCGAGTATGTTGGTCACCTTGAGTTAGTGTTTTATTTGGAAATGTGAATCATATAGGTTCTTCCTGGGATTTTGTTATTTATTACAGTTACTTGCATGCTGCTTCTTATATATGTGTATGTGTATATATACTGATATTGGTTGGTGTAGCTAACATCATTTATTTGTAGGTGTGGTAATTCAACTTAAGCTATGATGTATTATTATCTTCAAATTTTGCACATGTAGTGTTACTGTGTGCTGTATGTTTTATGGGGAGTTTGAGCTGAGGAAGACATGGAATTGTTTGATATCCCGCCTACTTTAGTGCTCTTTCAGACCTTGTATGTATTGTAATGATTAACAAGTTTTGTAGTGAGGTGGAATTGAGAGGATGGATTTATCGTGGGAAGGATAAGGTCGCGTTACATTTGTAGTGAGGTTGTGAAAGTCACTAATGCGGGTTCTTTGGAGCCTTGGAGGTGGTGGTAGACAATGGCCATGGGAAGCGCTATGTAGGCACTCATGATGTGCCAAATGTTGAAAGGGGTCAGAATTCAGAAGGGGCCGATGAAGTTGAGCCCATGGATAGCCTAACTCAAGTGTACAACATGTTGCAAGAGAGCAAAGCATTTCAGCTGGTTCTATCCCCTGTTTCCATCAACGAGAAAACTCCGAGATTGTTGGCCCAAGTTACAGTAACCATTTTCTCGACCACATAAAGCATTCTCAAAGGCGGACGTTTTTTCATTTTCAGCTGCGGGTAAGCCGTCGGCCCCTAACAATCATCACTGTTAATTGCCATTTATAAAGTTTGGGTGTCCGCCCCCGTCGTGCCTGGCACTTACAGAGTCAGGCGTGTTAAGATGCTGGCCTCCTTTAATGGTTTTCAGTGAACTAAAAAACCAAAAAAGAACTGTGTTTTTGAGGGTTCAAATCTAAGACTTTCGAAACACAGCAACACTTCTCTATCATTAAACGACACACTCTTTTGTGACTATAACAAGATAGCTATCTTTTATACCCGCATTTCCTAATCTTTTATGGAATATTTTGGCTTCTAAAAAACATAAATAAATGAAAAAGTTTCAACGGCAAATTTTTAAGTCTTGTCAAGTACTACAGCTTTGATATATTATGATATGTCTCCATCAAAGATTGTTTAAAAAAATCAATCTCATGATATATGAATTAAAATAAATATATTAACAATAAACATGTAGACTACATCGGTCACTACAACTTTAATATTAATTATGTGCACATTCAAGGTTGTTTAGAAATTAAAAATTTTGAATTTTAAAATCTTTGAACTTAAAACCCATATTTGGAACTCTAAACTAGGTAAAAAATCAAATACGAAGCTAAGGGTTGTATTGAGGACAACAACTTTAGAATAGACCATGTCAACATCTAAACTCTATAAACTTAAAACGGTATTTTTGAGGCTCTAAACTATTTTAAATAAAAAACTTTTCAACTATAAATTTGTAGATTGTGGCGATGACTACAATTGCAATGCAAAGTATGTCTTCATCAGAGATCACAAGGAAAATTTGTGGATTCCTTTTAGATGCAAGTATTCATAGAGATGGGCATCTTAGATCCTCCTGAAATTGATTTTTAGAAACGAATGCTTAGAATCAGTGTCAGTGTCTTGACATCTTAAGATGTCTACTTCCAAAAATCAATTTACCAATATGGGTATCCTAAGACACAGTTAATTGATGATTTCAGAGGGGATCGCCTTACAATGCTAGCCTCCGTAAATAATTTTCAAAAGCTTTCATTTTGTTGGAGGTGGCAAAAGCTTTCATTTTTTGGAGGTGGCCCGTCTATTTACGGAGGTGCCCCCTAAAAGCTTTCATTTTTTTGTGGTAGTGTTTATATCAATTTTCAGAAGGCGGGTTTTGCAATGTTTTATTTTATATCAACTTTTGGGTGGTCACAACACAATGCCTACTATGTGAGCACCAGGATACTATATAATAAGAACTATGATGTTGGGCACAATAATGTTTGTAGCTGGCATTCTGTCTCTTAACGTTACAAATTTTGAAATTTTTCTCATTGCTCTAGTGGTTTTGAAAAAAGTGGGCGCACTTCTATTGCTGTATCCTTATATCTATAGCTGGCATTTCAGTTCAAAGTGCTAATTTTTTTGTAAAATCTCTAATTTGCCAGCAGTTTTCTAGGAAAACTGATTGTACTTGTCATTATTTTTTCATATAATGTTAGCTGGCAGTCAGTTCTTAGTGCTGCATATTATGACAAAGAACTGCTGAAATTATGACAAACCTCATACTGCACCTACGGTTTTATAGGAAAGAGATTGTACATCTCATTATTGTTACTTGCAGCTATTAGTTCAGTTCTTGGAACCACAGATTATGCAAAACTGAACCACAGATTATGCAAAACTTCATACTGCACCCACTGTTTTGTAGGAAAAGTACATGTACTTCTTATTGTTGTTTCTCTTAATTCTAGCTGGCATTTCAGTTCTTACCACCACAGATTATGCGAAACGCCTATTTGTGCCAGCAAATTTACAGAAAAAGTCATGTACTGCTCACAGAAAAAGTCATGTACTGCTCACTATTCTTTTTCCTATAAGTACACCCATTCCTTTCACTTACAGGCCCCAACACTAGCACAAAGAACATAATAGACTACTGATTCTACAATGAAAAGGGAGACAGTGCCTTCATGGCTAGACCTATTGCTTGCAACACAATTCTTCATGGCTTGTGCAAACCATCTTCTTGCTAGTCGCAACGAGTGTAACTTATTTTGCACCCAATGTGAGGCCACACCAGCTGCTTTCTGCAACTATTGCCGTTCAAGCGATCATTCCACTCATCATGTAATCCAGGTAAGAAATGTGTAGTTGTATAGTCAATGGAAAGTTAAACATTCATATATCATACATGTCATACAATTCAAAACTTTATTTTTTTTGATGTTTTTTCTCTTGTTGCTTCTCTTATGTCACCCCACAATTAAGAAATGTTATAAAACTTTACATAAAATGTGTTCTAAATTTGGGTTTATAATAATAGATTTCATTCATAGGCCACATGACATTTGAGCTAGCAAGCCCACAAATGATCTATGAAAATATCGTAGTATTTAAGTTTCCAGTAATTGGATGTTTCAGATAAGGCGATCATCCTACCATGATGTTGTGAGGGTATCAGAGATTGAGGACATCCTTGATATTAGCGATGTGCAAACTTATGTAATCAATAGTGCAAGGATTGTATTCTTGAATGAGCGCCCACAACTGCATGCTTCTAGTGTCCCCATTTGTAAGACACCCTCATCATCAACACATAGTTGTCAGACGTGCGGTCGTGCTCTTCTGGATGCATTTCGCTTCTGCTCTCTTGGATGCAATGTAAGTTATCACAAATTATCTAAAGATCTTATTTTTTGAAAAGTATAAAAATAAGAAATAAATTTCATAATTAAATGATTGCATATATCTAATAAAATCCTAACCTTCTACAGCTTAGAGGCTTAAATATGGAAATGAGTACGTCATCCATGGTTGAAAACAGCCCTCAATCTAATGGTAAGGATCATGTGACTAGGATCGACAATGTTGGCTCAAGTACAAGTGACAAAGATAGCAGCAATGACAAGAACAATGAAGATCCACCACCAAGAAGGGTTGCCTGTCACCGACGCAAGGGAATTCCCCAACGTGCACCATTCTTCTAATGTGAACCTCATGATAATATCCATTAAATGTTGGGGCAAATAAGATGAGAGTATTTGTCATGGGTAGAATAAATGAATGACTGTATGAATGAATGAAATACCCCAATTCTATGTAAGGTTGATTTCTTCAAAATGCGAGCCTTTGAAAAAAAACATTTTGCTAGACCATCTAATGGTTATTTCTCTTAAAGCAAGCAATTTTTATATTTGAATCACATAGTGTAGTCATAATGTCTATCTCTTAAGTAGTTCTACCCTGACATTTATATCAAATGATGAAGAACAAGTGATATGATTATGCAGTACCATGACCCATCATTGAATTTGGTTTATCGTTAGCACCATGTGCATAATCCTATTCCAAAAATCTTTATTTTCAAAACTAGTCAAGTTATAGTTGCTGATTCTGGCTCTGATGTGTATTGATGGACAATACTCCTGGGCCTACAAGGCAATCTATTGTTAATTTGTTATTGAGCCAGATCAGTTCAAGTTTACTCGGATGGAAAGTAGTGCATCCTCATTTGGTTGATCATTTGTATCATGTGCATAATCATATTTCAAAATCGCATTATCAAAACTAATCAAGTTATAGATGCTGATTCTAGCTCTGATGTGTATCAATGGACAATATGTTATTGCTGAGCCAGGTCAATTCAAGTTCACTCGGATAGAAAGTCCTTCCTGTCACGTGAGATTGTCTATTAGAACATGAAAATGCAGGATTTGTTGACTTGAACCTTGGAAGCCTACATCCACTCACCCTCACTCCACCTCAACCTTTTTCCTATCGATCATGAGCATCATGTCTGCTTATTATCATATCAATCATCATGAGGATCATGTTTCCTTCTTTGTACCTTGTACTCATATAGGCCCAAGGAGGTGACTCTCAAAACCAGTGTCGACTTCGTTCCTAAGCCAAAGCCTGTTGACCCAACCCGCTGTGTATTAAGGCAAGCCCCTAAGCATCATCTCTTTCTCTTTTATAATGACATAACTTGAAATTTTTTTGCTATTGCATACCTACGTAAATAATATCATTAGAATCGAATGAAAACATAGTTGAGCTTTTACCTTGATGATTAACTTCCAATACCTTGCAAGATTCATTAACTTCCTACTATGCATTTAATGCTTGCTTTGTTAGATACAACAGAAGTTAGACTGATGATGGGTTCGTCATGGTTCATGTACCAGATAAGTTACTCAACTAGTAGTGAACTTTATGGAGCAGAAACTTAAAAAATCAGGAACGATGAGGAGTTAGTGGCAAGATGAGAACAGGGTACTTAGATGTTGGAACTCAGTTGTACTAATCAAGGATTATGGCATGTGTTCTATTAACGGTAATGATATGATTAGGCCGTCCGGCACCCCAATCACGGTCGGACACGTGACTTCGTGGGCCTGAGAACCCACCGCTTCCATCCCGTGGCCGTCCTTATTCTTTCCTCGTTCACTCCGCAGCGCTCCTCCCTCCACAACGTTCCTCCCATTCTCCTACCGCTCGCTGGGACAGACAACGCACGCCGCCTCATTGTCGCCCTGCCTGCCCATCGGAGTTCCTTCCCTTCCTCCCTCCTCCCTCCGCCCTCCCGTGACCTCCATGCCACGCCGTGCCCTAGACTCCGTCCTTCCAGCCCGCCGGCGCTCCCTCCCACCATCCATACCCCCTCCCACAACCTCCATCACTTACCCGCGCTCCAGCGACCCGGCTTCCATTCCTCTCACCGGAGATGAGGATGACGGCGGCAAATCCGACGAGGTAGGTCGCGGAGGAATCTAGATCTGGATCTGAGGCCTCCTCTCCCTCCTCTAAATCTAGATCTGAGCTCTCCTCCCTCTTCCTCATCTGGATTTTGGCCCTCCTTATTGTGCTTCTCCTTCTCCTCCCCCTCTGGATCTAAGGACTGCGATGGTTTCAGCTCTCGGGTTCAGGTCTCGCGTGTGTTGCAATGGTATTCTCTTGAAGTTGCAATACATTTTCAGGTGATGTTGCAGTAGGCTAGGGTTCTGGTGAGATCTCGGGTTTAGATGTCACTGTTGTTGCAATGGTTCTCTCTGGATGTTGCAGCAGATTTCAGTCGTTATTGCTGCGGTGGGTTTTGTATGTTGTTTTAGTTTCTTCAATCTGCATGTTGCAGTAGATTTTATGTGTTGTTGCAGCAGATATTGTGTGTTGTTACAACGGTTGTTCGGGTGTTATTGCAGTACTATGTTTATGGTGTTTCAGCTGGTCCATCCAATGCTTTAATCTGCATGTTGCAATAGCTGCTTGGGTGTTGTTGCAACAACTGTTCGGTGTTGTTGCAGTACTATGTTCATGGTGTTTCAGCTGGTCCATCCAATGCTTTAATCTGCATGTTGCAATAGCTGTTTGGGTGTTGTTGCAACAACTGTTCGGTGTTGTTGCAGTACTATGTTCATGGTGTTTCAGCTACTCCGTCCAATACTTTATGTTGTAGTTTGTTCCATGTTTATTGTAATACTATGGCCATGGGTGTTTCAGCTACTCCATTCAATGTTTCAGTTGTTTGGGGGGAGGGGATGTGGGGGCGAGCTGGAGGCGGGTAGATCTGCTAGGGTCCGCCGAGGTTGGGGGCGGGGATGAGGATTCTGTGCTCGTAGAGGGGGCGGCGGGGGGTTCCTGTGCGGGGCGCGAAGGAAGGGCGGTTCCGATTCTCCTCTTCCTCTATGTGGGGCGGGTAGGACAGAGCGGGGTTGTTGGGGATGGACGGGTTTCCTTTTTTTTATTCGATTGAGTGGGACACGGTCAGTAAAACACCAGCGTCCGGACGCACTTGCACGCCGGACGTCCAGGCGCTAGTTAGACCGTTCTATTAAGCCTTGTACACGCTCATTATACAACCCACTTGCCATGTACTGGTATGATAAGCCTAGTATTGTGTCATGATCCGGTAATAACCTCATGGATTAGGTGCGACTTCGAAAACTAGCTAGTAACCTGATATGGGAATGGTTGACATATACGTATCCCTTTTTTACTAACGGGTCTTATGGGCCATAATGGTGGGTAACACATGTATCTCTCTCAAAGATTTTGAATTACGATTAGCATTGAAGTGTTGTTCTCTCAATTATAAGCATGTTCGTTCACGGCTGGCATTCTTTTTATTAGTTGGTGCAATGTAAGGTAGGCCTCGTGACAGATTGAACTCCATTCTTACTTTATTGTTTATGCTTTGTCAACCCCGGCCTGCTACGCTTGAGAAACTAGATAACAGATAAGCTTTACTTATTGAATAATTACCTTTATGGAAAAATCAATGCTTATTCCTTGGATCCTTGTTAAGCCATAAGCATGACCTAATGTGTACCTCACGGCCCACCTAATGTTTTCCCTTGTCATCAGTTTTTTTTTTTTTTTTTTTTTTTTTTTTGGGGGGGGGGGTGTTGGGAGCTGTCATCTGATTACAAACCTTTTTACAGCTTTTTCTCAAACGAGAAAATTCAGCTACTAGAGAGCTGAAGAGAACTGAACTAAGCTGATCTCATGCCATAATTACATTTGGGATGAGGAAATCGCCACATCAAAGAGGTTGGACCAGGCATCAAATACAAGCCCTGCTTTTCCTGGGCATCCTTGTCATCAGTTTGTGTTCTGATTCTCGTCGCCTCTTTATTAATTTGTACATTCCTTGTGTTGGGGGGAAGCCCCTGCTCTCGGCCCCCTAACCGCCGGAAGACCGACTCATCGATCCATAAAGCGAAATGCTCATCGCCGTAGCAAGACCAGCACAGAGCAGCACCCGATCGACAACCCCAAATATAATAGATCCTCAATATACACACACAGTTGTTATCCCCTACTCACAAGTCACAAACCCTAGTGCAGATCACATAAGCAATAAAAGTACCTATGATACACTGAAGGTTTGGTACAGTTGTACCAAAACTGGTACAAATTTGTTTCCCACCAGGTGCTCCTCTCTAATCTGTTGTGTTGATATAAAAATTACTAGTCAGATGTAAAAGAACAATGATAGATGGCAACTTTTTCAGTCCCAAGTTCTCTAACGTTGACGGTATGTTGAGCTCGGATTTTGATTTTTCTCCTTTTTTTGTTGGAATTCAGCTACAAGATCGGTTTGTGCCGCTTTGTTGGCTCATCATGTGACTCAAGCATACTAGTATTTGTCTGATGCTCAGCGCAACAGCAAGCTCTGCCGTGAACCGTCCATTTCTCGATCATTCGCGACCGTTGCTTTCAACAACGCGAGCCGACGACAAGAGCAGACGACGAACCTACTACGTGTTTCAATTCTTTCCAAAAATCCGTGTCCTCATTTTGAGCAGCCTCTCAAACCTTATCTCGGCAAAACGTTGGCATGTGAGCGCCACGCCTCCGCCGCGTACCCAGGCCATGCAACCTCCCGTGACGCCGCCGCCGGTGGCCACCGGAGTGGCGGCAGCACCGGCTCCGCCACCAGCCATCGTCTACTCCCAGTCCCATCCGTCACCGTCACCAATAGCAATCGCGCCGACAAACAAGACAGGGAGGCGGCAGCTGCTGGTGTCGTCGTCGGCTCTGCTCCTCGCGGTCGCGGCTGCCAGCAGCAGTGGCAGCACCACCGCCGGCGCGCGGGCTGCAGGAGAGCAAGCAGCGGCGGCCTCGGCAGGGTACACTGGGCCGCCGCTGCCGGTGGTGACGGAGGCTGAGCGCGCGGCCAGCGCGGCCGTGTCGCGGCGCGTCGGTGAGGCCGTGGGCCTGCTGGAGCTCGGCCGGGAGCTGCAGGCGCGCGGCGATTTCCCCGAGGCCCTGGCGTCGTTCACGCGCGTGGTGCGCGAGTACGCGGACCTGGCGCTGTCGGAGTACGCGCGGGTGGGGCGCGCGCTGGTGCTGTACGAGATCGGCGACCGCGACGAGTCCATCGCCGAGATGGAGGACGTCTCCATCGCGCTCAAGGGATACCCAGGTGGGTCGTCGTCGTCTCTTTCTATACTAGGTCGAGGAACTGATCGATGGATCACCGATGATGATGACGATGGTGAGCTTGCATGATTTGCAGAGATCCACGCGGCGCTGGCGGCGGCGCTGTACGCGGACAAGCACGCGGCGCTGCTGGCGGAGAACCAGTTCGCCATCGCGACGCTGCTGGACCCGCACTACACGGACCTCGCCTACGTCAGGGACACCAAGCACTGGCCGCCCAGCCTCGTTGCATCACTCCACGAGTTCATCACGCTCTCCTAGCTAGTAGTAGCTTGTAAA
The DNA here is from genome assembly GCA_015844335.1 of Chrysopogon serrulatus. NCBI lineage: Eukaryota > Viridiplantae > Streptophyta > Magnoliopsida > Poales > Poaceae > Chrysopogon > Chrysopogon serrulatus. Next base: position 42,775 of record JADLZL010003332.1, on the reverse strand, counting down.
ATGTTTCAACTTTCACAACTATTATTAGATGTGTATATTCTTGTATTGTATAGCTGTTAACCATGCACAAAAATTTTCAACTACCAGAATGTTGAAGCTTGCATTACATCATCATGCTATATGTACTCCAAAATACAGTACATAGGATTGTCTCCTAAGTCCTAACCGTTGTGGCGTAAAATCGGAAATCTTCTTCGACCTTCGACTGAGGTGGAATTAAATTTTCTTCCACTCAACTTCTATATGGCTTCTTTCTTTCTTTTGAGGATGTGGGCTTGATTCTTTTACGATACTGATCCATTTTGCCAATGTCGGCCCATGACTCCATGGGGGTTTTTTATTGTTTCTTTATTTTCACCTTCCTCTTATCTCATTTTATTTATTTTTTTCTAGTACTACGTAATTCTTATTTTAAAAATTGAATATTTCTTTTTTTGGGACGAAATTTTCTACGAAATATGCATCAACCTTTGATGACTTTTATGGACATTATAAGATATAGAGAAAATTCCTCATAAGGCCCTTTTTAAACTCAGCCTTTTCCCTCTATGGCCCTGGATTGTTTCAACTTTCCTATTTGAACTGAAAACTATCTTTCGTCCCTTATGTGGCCTTTCCGTCGGTTTAAGCATTTCACGCTGCCAAGTAGGAGATGAAAAGTCCATTTGCCCTTGGGGACGAAAATAGCTATAACAATTAACAACATAACAGAGTTCAATTTTTGTACTACATTTTTTCAGATGCTTGTAGTTTGTGCATGATTCGTTTTAGCTTATTCTTACTTGGAAGCTGTAAACAACAATACCTGTCACGGGTCTAAACTCCTCCACAATTAATTAGCGAAGAAATAAGGATCCGTGGGGTAGATTGGAACGGTTCCAGCTGGAACGGTTACAATCAGCTGAGAGATTAGCGAAGATCGTGGCGAGATTAATGACAAAGGCGCAATCATCGACGGAGACGACGGCGGTGGCGGCGGCGGCGGCGGCGGCTACGGCAGCGGCCGAGAGATTTGCGGCGGCCAGCGGCGCGTGGCAATGGCGGTGGTGGGGGAGGGAGAGAGCGCTAGAGCGAGAGAGCAAGAGTTTCGGGATTAACCCTAACTTTTATTAACTGTCTCAATAATTGTTGGCCCCTTTTTATAGGGCGGCTTACAAAATGTTAATGGGCTTTGGCCAAATAACTCTCTCAACTTAACCTAATCTATGCTAATTGATGAAGATGCCCTCGATGTGCTTGGCAATCGTTACAACTGTCCCCATCTGAAGACTCAGGTCATGCTCGAACTGAAACGTTGGATTGAGCTATTTGAAATAATCTAGTTTATTTCAAAAAGACACCACCGGAGATTGGTCCTTCCATATGACGAGTATCTCAATTTTGTTATTCATAACACTGGCTGTAATCATCATCTCCAGCTCTCGAAGAGTGATTCCCTCATTTGATTGTGTCAGTATCCTAAATTTTGGTTGTAACAGCCTTTTGTGGAGTTTGAGCATATAGAAATGAATGGTGCTACTGATACAGATATGTTCTGGTAGATGTAATTGATGATTAACTGAGTCAATATACTCATTAATTTAGAAAGAACCGAAGAACTAAGATTCCAATTTGTTGTTGTGCATAACTGAAATTCTAAAAGTGGTTCTAGCCATCAACTTAACAAAATCCATGAATTTGACATGTTCAGCGAGCCAAGCATCAACAGCTGTATTTGAGGAGTCATCTGGATTGTATTTGTCCAAAGATGGAGGATCCGGATTATAAACTAATTCTAACGGAGGTGTATCAATAGGCTGATGATATGATATTATGTAGCAATATTCGACCCGATGTAGCCATTGTAGCCATTCTCTAGGATTGTTCCTCGTCAAGCAGCGTAAGTATATGACAAGCATTTTATTGACTATTCCATACTGGTCATTAAACTGAGAGTGATAAGCTTCACATGTAAATTAACTCCAGACAAGCGAAATAACTCTTGCCAAATCATAATTGTAAGAATAACATCTTGATCACTATTAATATATTTCAAAAGCCCATGCAATCGAGCTATATCAGAAAAGAATTGTTGTGCCATAGTTGTTGCAGAATATGGATGTGCTAACCGAATGAAATGAGCATACTTAGAAAGGCTATCCACAACTGTCAATATAATAGGGTTAACTTCAATTTTTTGCAAGGCCTCAGTGAAGTCCAATGAAATATGCTCCATCATACAGGCAATAGCACTCTCTTGGTGTAGTGTAGGTTCTAAATCCATTGGGGTTGCATCACATCTTACTAAGAATGGTTTATTAAAATTAGTGCTGTCAGTAATACCTGTTCCAATTGTTTGAAGGATATCATCACCAATTCTGTCCACTCAAAATTATCCATTTGAAAGAGATCTGTCAATGATCGGATAATAGTACCATATTGTCAGATAAATTTGCAGTAATGTTCAGCAAGAAATCCCTTTGATTGATGAGCTGTTGCTGGTTGTGGCCAATTGATAATAGCTCTAAATTTTTTGGATCAACTATACCTTCTTTGTTAGATATCATATTCCCCAAATAATGAATAATTATTTTACTAAATGAGCATTTGAAGTTTGTGGGAAATACTAAGTTTGACAGTAGTAGTGTAAAAATCTTTCAATAGAGCGCGCAGGTCCTACTTAAGATTGATCTTGATGTGGCTCTACATTCCAATTTATCACGGGTCTAAACTCCTCCACAATTAATTAGCGAAGAAATCAGGATCCGCGGGGCAGATTGGAACGGTTCCCGGCTGCAATCAGCTGAGAGATTAGTGAAGATCGTGGAGAGATTAATGACGAAAGCGTTATCGTCAGCGGAGACAGCAGCGGCATGGGCGGTGGCTAAGGCGTTGGCGCGGCCTAGGGCCGGCCCGTGTGTCGATGTTTTATCACTGATAGCCTGTCTCGAGGTTACCCGGGACAGTTGTTTGTTCAAGTCTCGTCGAATCTAATGGAACTTGGCGGTTGATGCGCGTGATGAGAGCGACTTTATACTGGTTCAGGCCCTCGAGTATCTCGAGTAATAGCCCTAATCCAGTTGAGTTGTTGTTGATTGTAGAGTATTGGTTCTGTTTACAAGGGGTACCCTCAGCAGCCTTTATAGTCCAGACGATACCGAGGGTTCTTTTTTATCTAGTCGGATTACAGGATAGAGTTCTAAGCTCTTTTCTGTATTAATTTTCTAAATTTCATGTACTTACACCATGTTGTTTTCAGTAAGGAACCCCTATGTTCCCCTATCGACAAGCCCTCGAGTATTTCATGATTGAGCTCTGGGTTCTTTTCTTGGAGTGAAATCTTGAGATGATCTATACTTTGCTTCTTCTTGTTTCTTCGGAGTGCACTTTAAGTGCACTCATTGAATGCAGCCTCCGAGCCTCTTGCTTTTTTTTGTAGAAAGGAGCCTGAGGATCTTTTTTTGAATAAATTGCTAAGAGTATCCTGCAACCCCCGAGCCTCTTGCTTCCTTTAGAAGAAGGCTGAGGGTCTTTTTTGAAAAATGTCGTCGTCTTGTGGTGCCCTGCAGCCCCCGAGCCTTTCCGGGTTCTTTTTATCTGAGGAAAGAACTCGGCGACGGATTCTTTATGTTTTTTCATGGTTTGTCTTCACACTATTGCTTTGCTTGGATGCATCTTTCCTTCTGATGGTGGTAGAGTTACTTTCTTTGTGTTTCCGAATATTCTGTTTCTTGTCTTTTATGGCATGCAGGTACTGTTCCCCGTGAGTGGGAAGCTTTTACTCCTCCTGCTATCTATTTTGTATGTGACTTTGTCCTTTTGAGATTCCTTTCCCTCTGTGAACTTGGTGTATGTGCACCGATTTCTATGTATAAATACTGTCCCTTTGATGCCTGGAGTATCCATCTCTTTGTTCTCTCTTTGTTCTTGTTCTAGTCTTCTTTAGTCCCATTGGCGTTTTTCTGAGGAATATGATGGAGAATGAGTTTGCTGTAGTGTGTGAAGATGACGAACCCCCGGGCGTCTCTTCTGCTTATATGTAATCTTTTTGGCAAATGTTGGAGCTATTGTGAATGAGATTAGTAGCAGGCTAATCTTGGCGTGTCGTCTATCGTGGGACACAGTGGTGGCAAATGTTGGAGAGGTTGTGATGTGGGTTGCGTTCGCTGCGCTACCTCGTTTTGCAGCTCGTTTCCTTCTTGCTCCCGATGATATCTTTCTCTTGGACCAACGCATGTTGTCGGCTCTTCTTCGGTGAATTACCTGAACTGAGCCATTGTTCTGTCTTCTTCCTCGCCCTTCTTGCGTGGTGGAATTCAGGCCAGCGTGCATTGGGGGCACTTGCTTGGTTATCCACCTCAAGGGTTCGGACATCCAGTGCAAGTTCCTGACATATGAGGCATTTCTTGAGGCATTTTTGCTTTCCGGCCAATGCATTGCTCTAGGATGCCTACCCCACCTGTTGGTGACATTGAATCTTGGTGCAGGTTCTTACCTAACCTCAAATTCTACAGGGTTCTTTGTCCAATATCTACTGCATGCTTATCCTTAGACTGATAACTGAGTATAAGCCTTTGTTCCGTCGTTTCTTTTGTAACATCTGATGAAATCTGAGGATAGCAGACCTCTTTGTATGATTGTATCCTCATAATGATATTTGAGAGGAAGATCTGAAACTCTTGTATCGTCAAAATTGTGTCTCTGTATGACTTATAATGTTGCTACACTTTTCACTGTGTATGACCGTATTTCTGGGTTGTTTATTCTTGCTTCCGGGTTGATCCTCTAAGTTGTCTCATATTCTGCTAGGTTGTTTTATTGGATGCCCTTGTGTTGTAACCGGGTCTTCATCTTTAGATTGGAATGGGGAAAATTTCCCTTTATAACCGTTGCTTAGTGGGCCTTAGTGGGCCGCTTCTAAGCTTTATATAGTCCTTCCATATCATTTGTTTACTTCTCCTGCTCTTGGTTGTTTGCAATCTATTCCCAGTCTTTCTGAAACCCTAACTTCCTTGAGCTCTCTTCTTCCGCCGCCGCCAGAGCTTTTGCCCATGCCCTATTCATTGTTCTTTCCTGATCTTTAGAATGGGGAAGAAGCCTTCCAGGAGTGCTGATAGCAGCAAGCCTGTTGAGGTAGATGAGGAATTTTTTCTTGATAGGATTGAAAACCCTGATTTCCTGAGGATGTGTGCTTTGCAGAAGGAGTGGTCGGCTTGTACAACTACGGAGGCGGAGATGGAATTACTTGTCTCCTGCGGTCTTCTTCATCACCAGACTTTTTCTGAGTATGTGATTCCAAGTGGGCATCTTGTTCCTGCTCCTTCCCCAAGTCAGATGGTGATGTTCCAACATTTTGTCTTATTTGGCTTGACTTTTTCTCCTTCTGCCTTTCTTCTTGAATTTCTTGCGTTCTTTAAGATCTCCCTTCATCATCTTACTCCTAATGGAGTTCTTTTCCTTGCCGTTTTTTCTCATCTTTGTGAGGTGTTCCTTGGTATCCCTCCTTGTCTTCCTCTGTTTCGCTACTTTTTTCGGTTGAAATTTGCCAATAATGCTGATTCTCCTCCCCTTGGTTGTTGCGTTCTACAATCTATCCAAGGTAGAAAACTTGATTTTTTCCAATTTTCCCTTATCGGTCCCCTCAAGTGGAATGATAAGTGGTTTTATATTCCTAAGCCTTCCTCTTTCTTTGATTCTGATTATCTGACTCCTCCTGCTCGCTCTGACCGTTGGGGTCTAAAGCTCACTGATGCTGAGACTTCTTCCCTGAAGCCTCTTCTTGATAAAATTCAATTTCTTAAGAAATCTGGTCTTACTAGCCATGGTATTATTGCAAGTTTCGTTCGTCGCCGTGTGCAGCCTCTGATGCAGAGGGAGCACTATAGCTTTAAAATATGAAGGTGCCAGTGATGTTTCTCGGATTGTTCAGGATAATGAACTTTCCAATTTAGAGATCTTTGAGCGCCTTTGTAAAATGCTTGCCAATGTGCCTTGCATGCCAGCAATACCAGAGCTTGAATATTCTGCCTCCAATCCTCCTCTAGAGGTGATATTTTGTAATTCTATATTGTATCTTCTTTTCTTCCTTTATACTTCTTTTAATTACTTTTATCTCTTTTTCTTTCAGGGTTATGGCCGATCTTTTGAGGTATTGTGCCTGCTGATCTAGCTGTCAATCCCTCTGGAGTTGAGGCTTCTGCTTCTTCTGCTCCGAGGTTAGGGCTAGAAGTCTTTACTTCGGGGATCTCTTTTGGTCAGGTTTCATATGTTGAGTATACTCCCGATCCGTGGATTGCTAATAAGATTATGGCATTTAGGCGGAAGAGGTCAAATTTGGGTGCTTCTGACCCTGTGGGAAAGAAGTTGCGCCCTTCTTTTGTTTCTCCTTTGCTTCCTTCAGGTAATATTATCATAGGTGAGAGATATTGATTTCTCTTCTGCTGACTTGGTTGTATTCTTTTAATTGATATCTCTTTTTCCAGTTGGTGTTTCTGTCATCCTTCACGAAGTTGAAGGTGATGCTGGAGATGACACCATCCCCCTTGCCGCTCACCGGTGAGTTTTCTTTTTGCTTTCTGTGTTGTTTTATTCCGACTCTTCCTTTTTCTGAGTTCTTTTCTTGTCTTTAGACGCTCTGAGGCCACTGGGAGTTCTTCCTCTTCTCTTGGTTTGGATCTTTCTCCTTCTTCTGAGGGGAAAGTTGATCTATCTTCTCTTATTGTTCCTATTGCTTCCTGGAGTAGCGCCCGGGTAGTTTCAAACGACCTGTGAAGTAAGCTTTATGCAGTTATATAGTTTTCTGCCTTTTTTCTTCTTTTCATGTGTGTCTCTTGTTCTTGTCTTCTTTTTGTGCTTGTAGGCCTGCTTCCTCTGTTGTCGAGGCTTCTATTGCTCGTCAGTCTTCTCCTGAGCATGCTGAAGTCTCTCCATCCACTGAGTTGTTTGTTTGTCACTTAGTGCTATCCTTCCTTTTGTGATCTAATCTGTTTTTATGCTTCTTAACATGGTACCTTGTTGATTTACCTCCGGAGGTTGATAAGTCATCTGGAACGAAACCTGTGCCAGGGGAAGCTTCTGCTGACCCTTTATCTTTAGTTACGGGGAGTTCTTCCCAACCCTTGGCTTCTCCTATCATGACTACTGTTTTACCAAGTAGTCATGGTAGGGCTGATGAAGAGGTTTATTCTTTGCCGGTTCACGGTCTTTCAAGTGTTGATGACTTGAATCTGAATCATGAACGTCGATTGGCGGAGTTGAAATCTGCTTATGATGAATTCTCTACCAAGTTTGGTGGTCTCTTAAATGTAAGACTTGTTTATCTTGTCTGTAACTTTTAATACTTAATTCCTCTTTTTCTGACTTTCTTCATCTTTTTTGAAGTCTTTCTATTTGGACCAAGATCTGTTGTATGGCCGTGAAGAGATTGCTATTGCTACAAAATTGAATTCTCAGCTTGAGACAACTCAGAATGAGTTATTGAAAGTTAAAGAAGATCTCCTGAAGGAGCAGCAACAGCGCCAGCTCACAGTGGATGTGGCCTCTGAAAAGGAGAAGGCATTACTTGAGGCTCATTCTCAGATTGAGTCTCTGAAAAAGGACATCTCCAGTGAGCTTCTTAATTTCCTTTTTCTTCTGTCGTTATTTTTCTTCTAATTGTTCTGACTTGTGTTTTATTTCCTTGTCCAAAATAGCTGCTATCCAGAACAATGATAACCTTTTCAAAGAGGTTCGCCATTTGAAGACAGTGGCAAAGTCTTCAGAAGAAGAGGCCCAAAAGGTAAGGAGCCTTCTTGATTCTTATCACCACCGGGTTGCTGATCAGCTTGTAGCTAGACAGATGTGGAAGGATGCTGACCAAGATATTTTTCAGGCGGTCACCACTATTCAATCTTTGAAGGATCAGCTTCCTGCGGCCAACGCCCAGTTTCAAGCACTCTAGGCCTCTTTTAGTTATATTTTTTCTTTTAGGTCCTGAGGGTGATGAACAAGTAAATTTTGAAACTTTTGCTCCTCAAATCCCTTCTCGGTTTTATGGCTTCTTGAAAGGTACTCTGCGCACTTGCGTGAGTAACCTTTTGGGTCAATTCCGAGTTCTTTCTCCTTTAGCTCCCCTGGACCGGTTAGCTGATGAAAATCCTTGTGAAGAATACCAAGCAGAAGTGAGTTCTATGGAAGCTGAGCTAGGCTGGCCTTGTAACTAAGTTGGTTAATCATATAGAACTTGGGGATGAGCCCCCTCCTGCTCCACCTACGTGAGGATTTGATTCTTGAACAATGTTTCCTGTAATGATAATGCATTTGTTTCTTCTTCCTTTGAGATGATTCTTTTCCTAGAAATAGTTTTTCCTATTCTTGCATTGGAGTTGCTTCTCTATTTAGGGAACATCTTTGATGCAGACTTGTATATAGTTGGTAGAGTTGTTTTTCTTCATCTGGGCGACTTCTTTGATGCAGACTTATATCTCCACGTGTCTATGGAATGCCAACCCTTTTTGATGCAGTGTTGTACTTCGTGTTAGAGTTGTTTTCTTCGTCTGTTCGACTTCTTTGACGCAGACTTGTATCTCCGTGTGTCTGTGGAATTCCAAATGTTTTTGCCTTAATACTCGTGCGTCATGGGGATTAGCTGTTTCCAGTTGTACCCTTAATATGCGCTTCGTGGGGGTAAATCGTGCTCTTAATTTTCGTGTCATGGGATATGAACCGTCTCGGCCTCCCGTTTTCCTTCTATAAAGTTGTACCTCTTGTTAGAACCAAGAATCACTCTGCTTCCCAAGGGTTAGGGTTTATTTTCTCCTCCTTGCGTCCAGTAGTTGCTTCTTCTTGGTCTTTTTAGAGAAATTTTCTCAATGGCTGGCAATGATGATCGTGGCAAACGCCCAGCAGTTGAGGATCTTGACCCTCGTCCTCTCCGCCGCCGATTGGAAGCGCTCTGGTGGGTTCTCCTGTTCTTTGAATCTTCCTTTTTTTACTTTTGCTTCTTTTTATTCTGAATATTTTTCCTTTTGTAGTGCTATGATCTCTCATTTGCAGGCTGCTGTTGGTGGTTATCGCCCAGATGGTGCTGGCCCTTCTTCCGCGGCTCTGGCGATTAGTGAGGAGGTGAATCAGCCTGCTCCGGTAGCTGCTCCTTTTGAGATTTTGGAAGGAGCAGCTGAGGAAACAGAGGGTGATCCCCGGTGCTTCTTGAGGAAGTTGTTGAGGGACAAGAGGGTGAGCCCCCGGTCCATGTTGAGGAAGCCGCCGCGGAGGAGGAGAATGTCGAGGGGGTTGACGCCTTGGTTCCTGGCGTCGATGAGCTCCGCGTGGAGGCGGATGCTGCTCGGGCACGCTATACGGATGAGACTATCCGTACTGGTTTGCTTGAGCAGCATATTATTTGGCTTCAAGCTGCCCTTGAAGTGGTTGAGGAGAGGGCGCGACTCGCTAACCAGCGGGTTGCGGATTTAGATTCATAGCTCATTGGTGAGAGTTGTTTCTACTTGCTTGACTTTTTGTTTTTTCGTCTTCCTCATTGATTGTTCTTGATTTGTCTTTTGTAGTGACGACCGCTAGTTTCAATGAGCTCCTGGCGGCTAGGAATGCTGCTGCTCTCCATGTCAATGCCCAGGGTCCTACTATGGCGGCCTAGGTGGGGAATATCCCTGCTCGGATTAATCAAGTGGCGATCAATGGCGTTCACCAAGGGGCTAGGATTGCTCTTGCAACCGCCTAGGTTGAGGCAGGCGCAGATTTGAGCATGCTCAATTTTGCCCTCCCTTTTGACCAGGACTCTGTGGATGACCTCATGGAGAGCTTTGAGGCAGCTGTAGATCGGATTGCTGATAAAGTAGATCCGGGAGACATTGTTCTCCAGAACTTCATAGAGTAGTTTGTAATAGGATTTTCTTTTTTCCCCTTTTTTTTGTAAATACCTTCCTTTGGTTAATGAGATGACTTTCCTAGTCACCGTGAATTGTCTTCTTCTGTTGATTTCTTGCCCATCAAGGTAAGGATTATTACTATGATTTTCTACTCATCAGAATTTGCTTGTTACTTTCTTCTTATTGACATGAACTTCTTCGTTCTTGTTTATGGCTTTTGAAGTAGAGTTCTTTGCTCTTGTTATTGTGCCAACAATCTTGTGAAGGAGATCTTTATTGATATTGATAAAAAGATGTTGAAATCTTCTTTCTGTCATGGCAGAGTTGTTCTGCTGTTGTCTCCTATAGAGATTTTTCTACATGTCTTAGCAGGGATACACCAACAACCTGTAGTAAAAAGGTATTGGAGTCTTCTTTTCGTCGTGGCAGAGTTGTTCTACCGTTGTCTTCTATGATTGATGGAGGTTTTCTGCATGCCTTAGCAGGGTTACACCAACAACCCGTAGTAACAAGGTGTTGAAGTCGTCTTTTTTGTCATGGAAGGGTTGTTCTGCCGTTATCTTGTATGATGGATGGAGGTTTTCTACATGCCTTAACAGGGTTACACCAACAACTCGGAGAAAAAAGGTCTTGAAGTCTTCTTTTTGTCGTGGCAGAGTTGTTCTGCCGTTATCTTTCTCCTATGGAGATTTTTCTGCATGCCTTAGCAGGGATACACCAACAACCCCTAGTAAAAAAGGTGTTGGAGTCTTCTTTTCGTCATGGCAGAGTTGTTCTACCGTTGTCTTCTATGATTAATGGAGGTTTTCTGCATGTCTTAGCAGGGTTACACCAGCAACCCGTAGTAAAAAGGTGTTGAAGTCATCTTTTTTGTCATGGCAGGGTTGTTCTGCCGTTATCTTGTATGATAGATGGAGGTTTTCTGCATGCCTTAGCAGGTTTACACCAACAACCCGTAGAAAAAAGGTGTTGAAGTCTTCTTTTTGTCGTGGCAGGGTTGTTCTGCCGTTATCTTGTATGATAGATGGAGGTTTTCTGCATGCCTTAGCAGGGTTACACCAACAACCTGTAGTAAAAAAGATTTGAAGTCTTCTTTTTGTCATGGCAGAGTTGTTCTGCCATTATCATGTATGATAGATGGAGGTTTTCTGCATGCCTTAGCAGGATTGCACCAACAACCCGTAGTAAAAAAGGGCTGTGTATCACAGCTGGGTTTTCTCGCATACCTTAGCTCGGATGAAGCCATAAACCTCTTAAATAGAACACTGGCTTGAGTGCAGTGAGCCTGGGTTTTCTCGCATGCCTTAGTCTCGTGTTTAAACCTCTCAAATAGAACATTGGCTTGAGCTGTTTTCTCGGTTGTACACATAAACCTCTAAAATAGGCCATACAAAGTGGCAAAAAAGGTGTTGTTTTATTACAGCTGGGTTTTCTCGCGTTCCTTAGCTCGGTTGTACCCATAAAACCTCTAAATAGAACACTGTCTTGAGTGCAGTGAGCCTGGATTTTCTCGCATGCCTTAGCTCAGTTGTACCTGTTGGTATTTTTAACATCACTTTACGTTAAGTTGTCATCCCTAATATGATGCCAAAAACCAAGGATAAAAATAATCTACATGCAATGACTCTAAATAGAATATATCCGCAAGCGCACAGATAATTCTCCCATTGTAGCATTTCACCCAGGAAGTATTCTGAGTATCGTTGATTTATATTATGCCAAAAAGATAAAGGAGCATTCTATCTATTAGAAGTGGGCAACTTATAAGGATTTAGAATAATAAATGAATAAACCCTATCATAACCTATTACACCAATGCTTTAGCAATAACTAGTCAACAATAACGATAAATGATAAATGAGTAATTAAGATAAATGGTATTCTAGAGATAGAATATAGAGACTCACTAATGTAGTAAAACAATCTTGAGATTCAGTTAGAGTAAAGGAAACCTATGTAATTACTAATATAAAGTCTACAGCCTATGCCATGCTACACATTTTCATCTATAGTGTAATAAACTCAGAAGACATCATAAGGAGCATCAACTAATGAGGATATTAAGACACAAGGGTCACCTCCTTCGCGACCATGCTCGGCTAGTCCTACGTGCGGGGTGGACTACGAGAGGAACCAACGCAGCTGTGTCACTGCCGCGCGGACTACCACACGACCCGGCACATCGGGGGGTGCCTCCGTAGGTACACAATATATCTAGACACCACGTCTACATAATGCGCACCACCCTCGACTCACTCGAGTATCGAATCGACGCTTTTTTACGATCATATAAGAATAATCATCATAAATCACATCTATATCGAATATGCAACTAGAATAAACTAAGAACTGAATAAGTAGCAATATATTAAAGTAGAGCAAAGTCATAATGAAATACAAGATAATATTACCAATGTCTGGAAGACAGATCTGGAATCCCGAGCGGAGCGCCCGATCTCTACTTGAATCTTGCTAGACGCCTATACTAAGAACTTGAAGAACTAGAGCTCTACTTCTAATCTCTGGAAACCCTAATTTCTGACTACTCTTGACAAATGAAGCAGGAGGAATGAATTCCGTTCTCTGAGAGGGGGGTCTACCCCTCTATTTATAGCCCAGTGGAGTGCACGCGCGCCGTAGGATCAAACCGACGTAACCAAGGGCCGGGGATGCATCGTGGGAGGCGGTGGAGGAACATTCCGTAAGACGGCGGCCAAACCCTAACCCTAGGGGCCGGGCGGCGCCATGGTGGGGCCGGCCAGGCCCCCCACTGTGGCGGCCGTGGGCCCCACCGCTTCGGGTGTCTTCGGTACCTTCCCCGACCCGTTGGCGGTGTTGTTGCGTTGCAGATAAGTTTCGTGGTAAATTTGCACTCCAATCCTTCTTTTTGGTCTTTTCTGGATAATTCCCTAAAAATCAGACAATTCACCAAAACTCGTGGAATTTGTCAGAAATAACCCCTATGGTTCTATTGTTGTTTCTTGTTAAGTGATAGTTGACGGTATAGAATTTGCACTTAGTGACCGTCAACAATACCCTCAAGCTAAGTCTTTGCTAGTCCCTTAGCAAAGTTGACTTGAAATAATACTTCCAGGGTATCTCATGTTTAACTCCAACAAATACTTGAGCATTGAATTTAAAATTCTTCTTCGGATTATAATTCATCAATCTATCTTTCAAACTTATCCTTATTCCTTTCAACATGGGGCTTTTCAAATTTTAATTGAATCTTAGGTGATTGAAAGAATAATCAAGCAAGCACTGTATATATTTCATTCTTCGTTCATGCTCTACTCCAGAGGTTTTCTTTTCATTTTGAATATGTATTCATTATTTTGAAAACCATGAGGGTCTACTAATAAGATCGCAGTGGACTACTAAGCTATACATCATGACTGAATGTGCTAGTGATTAAATTATATTTTCAAACTCTTATGCAATATTCTCTCTTTTCTGTCTTCTGAGAAATGTGGGCTATCTCCCCAAATGGATACTTTTTGTACCTATTTTTTCCTCTCAGGCGGGTGTCTTTGCACCCCTTGTTTTACTCTCTTTCTTTTAATTTGGCACATACCCTTTTGATATGGCATCTTTTGGGCTCATACTTCTTTGGTATGGCATCTTTTAATTTTATAGCCCACACTCCCCTTTAGACTTCTAGGAGAGAATTTGTTACATAGAGTAAAACCCCTTTTTTGTACATGTGGATTCAATCATGAATGCCTAACAGAATAGTCTACTCAAATCATATTAGCAAGATAGATTATTACATTGCTTAATTTTATTCTTGAAAAATATCTGGAGCTTAGCTATCACTCAGAATGAAACATATATTAGCTCAAACCTTTTTATATCATATCTACCAATTACTTAGACTGAATCACAAGTTTTATGCTACCCACAGGTATCAAGTTTTCAAAATTAAATATTTTTCAGAGTAGATAAACTTCATATAATTCGCAGGAGAATTTTGAATTCAAATGCTAAGTAATTGCAGGTAATTAATTGCTTCATCTAGAGAGAGAGAGAGATTTTTTTAATGAACTATTCGGAATTAAAGGCAAATTCTACCTACTCTACTAAAAGTAAATACTGAGAAATAAATGACAGAATATATACAAAGGTGAAAGGTGCTCACCTTGCAGGGGCTCTCCCCCAAGCTGCATGTTGCCGTGCTTCAATAATGTGGTGGAGGTGGTGGTGGATACCCCATCTGGTCTATCAGGTAGCCCAACCCGGTCTGCATATGCTGCTGTCCTTGGTGTAATTGCTTGAACTGCTGGTCCGCCCGGTGCTGCCACTGTTCCTGCTGGTGAAACCTGTTATCAACCTAATGTTGCCACTGCTCATGTCGGTGCAAGGTGTCATTCGTTGCCTGCTGTCCCTGCTGAAGGTTAATGAAATATGTAGACATAGCAGGGAAATCATTAATGGAAGTCTGAAAATGCTGTTCAGAAGGCGGCATATAATCATTTGCGGGTGGTGCATGGTACGGATACGGTCCACCAGTGGTGTACTCCGTATTTCCGCGCACAGAAAATGATGCACGGCCTCTTTGAAAATCCTGTCCGGTGTTATCTGACTCCTGTGTGGGGAATGTTCCCCATCCTGTGGATGTAGAAGACTCTCCTTGCTGATATGTGGCTTGGTCCTCCCAAGCTGAGTGGGTGGACCACGGCTGATGTGGCTTATGTGAAGCACCTGGATCATCAAAGTTAGTGTAATGAAAATAAGCTAGACCTGATGGTGCTAGGTTAGCCCCAGATGTACTCGATCCCGGCACTCTCTCGATGCATGCATCGATGGACACCTGCCAATATTAGTTTTCTCTAGAAAAGTAAAACTATCAACAGAATAAATTCCCAAATCCCTGTCAGGCAGCTCGTACTCATTTCGGTAGTTCTTATAAATCATGACTATTTTATTATCCCGGCGTTTCAGCATATGAGCACGAAAGAAAAAGTCATATCCAATAATTCTACGGGCATCAGGAATAAATATGAGTGTAGCCTTTGACAATAAATCTAATCCCGTAGCTAAACGTGTAATCCAAGATGTGAAAGAAATGCTGCACTTTCTCATGGGAGGAACAGTTTTCTAGTAGTTCAACATCATTTTTACAGGTGATGCTTTTCTCTTTTTAATCATGATGTATAATAAATGTAATTCATCTTGTCTGATGGTGTTTAATTCCTCTCTAGGGAAGAAAGTAAAAGCTAGCCATTTAAGCATAAACCTTAGCGTTGGATGGTGGACTTCTTCAGTGGTATATTTTTGTTTACGTTCTGGTTTCTTAGCAGTGATGCTCTCCCAAAAATCGTCTTTATTAAAATCCCGGAGAACATCAGCTATATTCACTACACACTGATCAGAAAATCCTAGTGCTATACTGAAGGTTTTCTATGAGAGGGTAAAAGGTTTATTGAACATCCTGAAGTGAACATTATCATCATCAAAGTCTAGGGAGCTAATAAATTCTACGGTGAGTAACTTGCTACCCTGCTCAGTGACTTCCCATGCATCTTCCCATCCAATCATTCTAAAAATGAGCTCAAACTCGGAATCCATTCCGGTTTCATGGAGTAACACATCATCAAATATTGGGGTATGAGTAAACCTTTTGACTTTACCACATTGAATATTTCGATTTGAGGCCTAAGTGGTAATAAAATTTGATTAAGGCCCGTTAATTCATACCTCTCTTCCTGTTGGGAAGAGGATGACGGGTTGTCATACTCAAAAGGTGATGGCGGATCGACGTCCATTCCGGAGCCTGTACATGAAGGTACTTGAGATGATGTTTGGCTTCGGGTGCTGCGGAAGGAGAGTGTTCTCCCAATGCTCCTTACTG
This sequence comes from Chrysopogon serrulatus, assembly GCA_015844335.1. Classification (NCBI taxonomy): domain Eukaryota; kingdom Viridiplantae; phylum Streptophyta; class Magnoliopsida; order Poales; family Poaceae; genus Chrysopogon; species Chrysopogon serrulatus. The sequence goes on along the minus strand of JADLZL010003332.1, from coordinate 27,082 downwards.
CGCCTTTGAGTTTCTTGTTCATCTTGCCTGTAGAATGAAGAACAAGAAGAACACGGCAAGAACAAACAAGAACACAAAAACTTGAAAAAGAATTGGATTAGCAACTCAAAGAGAAAGGGAAGAGGGATTTCTTGTGATGAACTTCCAAATTGCTTTCCCTCTCTTTACTTTTCTCTTTTCTTTGCTAATTAATGGATGATTTAGGCAAGTGAAGTTTCGTAGTTGAAGGTGGACGAAGAAATGTGCTCTCTGGACTTGGAATGAGTGAGTGAGGGGGTGAGAGAAATGGAGAGCAGAGAGGGAGTAGTAGGGCGCCGACCGGTGTGGTGGTGGGGCCGGCCGGGCCCCACCTGCTGCCTGCTGGTGTCCAATCTTTGCCAATGTCGACATATGCCTGTGAATGATCAATATGCTACCCCCTAGGTGCTACTTTCGGTGGCAGAAAGGAGTGGAGATGGTACATGCATGTGAGTGATGATTTGAATTTTTGGATGGAGGTGAATAATTGGTGGGTGAGATGTGATGTGAGGTGATGTGTGTGGGTCCCATATATCTACTATATTTATACCGTATAATGACTCAATAATGAAAAACTAAATTACTTTTATGAATCTATGAAAAATTAGAATTCTAATGATGGTATTTTTCATAATTTTCTGCCACCACAACAAATTTCACTGACGGGGATTCGCGCTCCGTTAGTTATAATTTCATGGGGCTTAGATTTTATATATGGTATGCTTATGTTTAGTTCTCTTTAATAATGCAATTGGTAGGAAAAATAAATATGCTATTTAACGCGAGAATTTAAATTACTGATAACTACCGAGTTACCTCCCGGCGAAGGTTCGGGATTTTTAAGTCCACCGACTTGGACTTCTCCAGTTGAATTATTGTTCATGATTGACCTCTGATGTCGGAGGTGTTGCTATACCTCGTTCCTCTTGATCCTTTAGAGCTTTGCATTGTTCGGGTCTTGGCCTGAATGTGAATCGCTCTTCTTGCCCATTAATGGTAAATATTATTTCTCCAGCTCCAACGTTGATGGTTGCATTTGCAGTGTTTAGGGATGGTCGCCCAAGGATAAGAGGTATCTTCCTCTCTTCCTGCATGTCAAGTACCACAAAATCTACAGGAACGAAAAAGTCACGGATTTTTACCGGAATATTTTCTGCTATCCCTGCAGGGTAGCGGACTGATTGGTCAGCTAGTTGCAAGCACATTGTTGTTGGAGTGAGCATGGAATAGTCGAGTATATCGAAGACCGTCTTGGGCATGACGCTGACGCTTGCTCCAAGATCACATAAGGCGTTCTCGAACATCTGGTTGCCTATAGAGCAATCTATAGTGGGACATCCTGGGTCCTTCTTAATGGGAGAAGAATGTAGGATTGCCTCACTACATGCCTCTGTTAGCTTGATGACTTCGGTCGAGGGTATTGGTCCCTTGTTGTTGAGGATGGCTCGAAGGTACTTTGCGTATGTAGGTACCTACATAGCATCTAACAACGGAATGTTGACATATAATTTCTAAATAACCTCTACGAACTTACTGAACTGATCGTCAGTGGTGATACTTCTCCTTCGTGGGAAAGGTAGGAGAGTAGTATCATGGAAGTCTTGCGTAAATTCGGGCTCTTGTGGATCAACTGTTGGTGAAGGTGCTTCAACTTCTTTTTCTTTATTGTTCTTTCCAGCTTCTTTGTCTACCTGCACTGAATGTGAAGGTCTACGTGCCCCTTCTGGATAGGGTGGATCACGTGTAACCTTACCTCTCTAGTAGATATTCCTTTAATCTGTTCATGGTTAGTGGCAGACAAAGTAGAAGCTAGATGTGTAATCTGTGATTCTATCTTTTTATTGAACATTATTTGCTCTTTAACTGCTAGAGAGAAATTGTCCAATTTTGAATTAATTCCTTCTAACATTTCATCATTAAAAGCAAGCTTCTTATAAATACTCTCATTAATTCTAGCTTGTTCTAATATTAATTCTCTCAAGGGTGGTTGTCTTTGATTTGAATTGTAATTACTTTGATACTTACCTTGGCTTGTTGCCTGAGGTTGACTCCATCCTTGTTTCTTAATGATTGCACTGATATCTTCTTCATATTGATCTTGAGAATTAAATACATCTTGAATGGCTTGACGATTTCTTTTATAATTATCCCTCTGCTCTAGCCAGCTCAATAATACATCCATCTTGGTTGATAGTGCACACAACTCCTCTGGAACTTCTTCACTTTCATGTCATGTCTGAGTGTTGAATGTCCAATTCTGATTTTCTACCATCTTTGCCATAATAGCTTCAGCCTTTCTAGGGGTGAGTGACATAAATGATCCTTCAGCAGTTGCATCCAATTGCTCACATGACCTTTGGGTTAGTCCATGATAGAATGTTTGTATGAGCAACCACTTCTCCATTCCATGATGCAGGCAGTTAATATGTATCCTTGAAAACGCTCCCATGCTTCTGGAATAGGTTCACCTTTCTGCTGATGAAATTCCGAAATCTTCCCTCATAAGATATTCGTTCGGCCTATTGGGAAAAACTTCTCTAGGAAAGCTTTCGAACATTCTCCCCATGTCTTGATTTGATCTTTACTCTGATAAAACCACTGCTTCGCTCTTCCTTCTAATGAGAAAGGAAACAAGCGAAGTAGCACGACATCTTGAGGAATGCCTTGAATGTCAATGGTATTGCCAATCTCTAGAAAATTCTTCAAATGGGCAATGGCATCTTCATCCTTCTTTCCACTAAATATGATAACTTGTACCATTTTGATGAGGCTTGGCTTGATCTCATAATCATATTCTCCAAGGTCAAAAGTTGGACCCACGCGAATATTCTCGGTGCTTGGAGCAGAGAATTCACGCAGAGTCTTCTCAGCCATCGCTTCTCAAAATAATGTAAGACCCTTCTTCCTATGGTTGTTCCTGATAAGAGTTAAAATTCTATAACCAATCCTGCTCTTACCCTATAAAAAATTGCTACATAAAATCTGGGTAAGTCTGCTAAAGCAAAAGGCTATGATCTAGGTATAATTTTAATATTTTGTTTTCTATAAAGGGTTCTATGAAAGATTTACTCATATGAAATTCTAAAGAAATATATATATCCTAGCGAATTAATAAATCCTTTTAAGTTATCCTAATAAATAAAATTGCCATTCCCCGGCAACGGCGCCAGAAATGCTTGTTGGTATTTTTAACATCACTTTACGTTAAGTTGTCATCCCTAACATGATGCCAAAAACCAAGGATAAAAATAATCTACACGCAATGACTCTAAATAGAATATATCCGCAAGCGCACAGATAATTCTCCCGTTGTAGCATTTCACCTAGGAAGTATTCCGAGTATCGTTGATTTATTTTATGCCAAAAGGGTAAAGGAGCATTCTATCTATTAGAAGTGGGCAACTTATAAGGATTTAGAATAATAAATGAATAAACCCTATCATAACCTATTACACCAATGCTTTAGCAATAACTAGTCAACAATAACGATAAATGATAAATGAGTAATTAAGATAAATGGTATTCCAGAGATAGAATATAGAGACTCACTAATGTAGTAAAACAATCTCAAGATTCAGTTAGAGTAAAGGAAACCTATGTAATTACTAATATAAAGTCTACAGCCTATGCCATGCTACACATTTTCATCTATAGTGTAATAAACTCAGAAGACATCATAAGGAGCATCAACTAATGAGGATATTAAGACACAAGGGTCATCTCCTTCGCGACCATGCTCGGCTAGTCCTACGTACGGGGGGTGGACTACAGAGGAACCAACGCAGCTGTCACCTGCGCGGACTACCACACGACTCGGCACATCAGGGTGCCTCCGTAGGTACACAATATATCTAGACACCACGTCTACGTAATGTGCACCACCTGACTCACTCGAGTACTGAATCAGGCACTTTACGATCATATAACAATAATCATCATAAATCACATCTATATCGAATATGCAACTAGAATAAACTAAGAACTGAATAAGTAGCAATATATTAAAGTAGAGCAAAGTCATAATGAAATACAAGATAATATTACCAATGTCTAGAAGACAGATCTGGTATCCCGAGCGGAGCGCCCGATCTCTACTTGAATCTTGCTAGACGCCTATACTAAGAACTTGAAGAACTAGAGCTCTACTTCTAATCTCTGGAAACCCTAATTTCTGACTACTCTTGACAAATGAAGCAGGAGGAATGAATTCCGTTCTCTGAGAGGGTCTACCCCTCTATTTATAGCCCGGTGGAGTGCACGCGCGCCGCAGGATCAAACCGACGTAACCAAGGGCCAGGATGCATCGTGGGAGGCGGTGGAGGAACATTCTAAGAAGACGGCCCAAACCCTAACCCTAGGGGCCGGGCGGCGCCATGGTGGGGCTGGCCGGCCCCCACCTGGTGGCGGCTGCGGGCCCCCCCGCTTCGGTGTCTTCCGGTACCTTCCCGACCCGTTGGCGGTGTTGTTGTGTTGCGGATAAGTTTCGTGGTAAATTTACACTCCAATCCTTCTTTTTGGTCTTTTCTGGATAATTCCCTAAAAATCAGACAATTCACCAAAACTCGTGGAATTTGTCAGAAATAACCCCTATGGTTCTATTGTTGCTTCTTGTTAAGTGATAGTTGACGGTATAGAATTTGCACTTAGTGACCATCAACAGTACCCATAAACCTCTAAAATAAGTTGCTCTTCTTCTTTAGGTGTAGAATCTCCTTAGTTGACTTATATGCTATGTGTTCTTCAGTGGTACGTCGTCCATTGTGGTTAGCTCATATGTTCCAGGCCCTGTTACTTTTTGGACTTCGTATGGTCCTTCCCAAGGACTCAGTAGCTTGTGTTTTCCATCTTTCTTTTGTATTAGTTTTAAAACCAAGTCTCCTTCTTTGAATGATCGTGCTTGTGTACTTCTGTCATAATGTCTTCTTAATCCTTGTAAATATCTGGCATTCTGTAAAATTATAGTGTTTCTGACTTCTTCTAAAGAATCAATTTCAAGTCTTCTTGTTTCTTCTGCTTCTCCTTCTTCATATTGTTCTATCCTTGGAGCTGTCCAAATCAAGTCCGCAGGTAATACTGCTTCTAATCCATATACCAGGAAAAATGGAGAATATCCTGTTGCTCTACTAATTTGTGTTCTTAGTCCCCACACTACTTTGGGTAATTCTTCTATCCATTTTCCTCCATAGTCATCTAAATCTTCATATAATCTTGGTTTTAACCCTTCTAGAATCAATCCATTTGCTCTTTCAACATGTCCATTGGCTTGTGGATGGGCTACTGACGCAAAATTTATTTTGATTGCACAGTCTCTAGCCCATTCCTGGAACTCTCTTGCTGTAAAAGGTGAGCCAAGATCCGTGATTATTTGATTTGATATCCCGAATCTGTGCATGATTTCTTGTATGAATTCTGTTGCTTTATCTGCACTGTAATTGACTAGTTGCTTGTATTCGATCCACTTGGTAAACTTGTCAATTGCTACAAAGATGTATTCGAATCCTCCTTTTGTTTTCTTCAGGGGTCCTACTTGATCCAGCCCCCAGCATGAGAAGGGCCATGCTGGTGGTATACATAGTGCTACAACATGTGACTGTTTTGCAAACATCTGGTATTTTTTGCAAGTCTTCACTAGGTGTTCTGCATCTTTGAGAGCTGTTGGCCAGTAGAATCCAGACCTGAATGCTTTTCCCACCAGAGTTCTTGATGCTGCATGATTACCGTCTAAAATCTCAATTCCCTCTGTTTGGCTTACACATTTAAGTAATACTCCGGATGATGCCGCTCTTTTATAAAGCTTGTTACCCACTATAGCGTAGTTTTTGCTCTTTCTTACTATTTTCGCTGATTCTGTTTTATCTTCAGGTAGTTTCTTTTCTTTGATGAATTCTATGATTTCTTGCATCCAGTCTGTTTGGATGATCATAATTTGTTGAGATATCTGAATTGTCTTATCAACATCCATTGCTTCTTCATATTGTATTATTGATGGTGCCAATAATTCTTCCACAAAGATTTCAGGCGGTACTTTGGCCCTATTTGAGCCTAGTTTTGCTAGCACATCTGCTGCTACATTTGAATTCCTTAATACTTGGTATACTTCTAGTCCTTGGAAATTTTTCTCCATCTTTCTAACTTCGGCGCAATAGGCTCCCATGTTATCTTTGGTACAATCCCATTCCTTGTTTATTTGGTTGATCACCACTGATGAATCTCCATAGACGAGAAGTCTTCTTATCCCTAAGCTTTTTGCCACTTTTAATCCGTGCAACAATGCTTTATACTCTACTTCGTTATTCGTGGCTTGCCATAATATTTGTAACACATATTTGAGTTGTTTTCCTTCAGGAGATATTAATAGTACTCATGCGCCAGCTCCCCCTAACTTTAGCGATCCATCAAAATACATCTTCCAATGGTCATTGATAATTTCAGGTTGATCTCTGTCCACTCTGCTATGAAGTCTATTAGAGCTTGAGATTTTATTACTGTTCTTGGTTTAAAATCTATCTTGAAAGTTCCCAATTCGACTGCCCATTTTAAAATTCTTCCTGTGGCATCGCGATTTCTTAGAATGTCTTCGAGTAGAAAATCTGTTATTACTGTGACTTTATGTTCCTAAAAATAGTGTCTTAACTTCCTTGATGTCATCAATACTGCATATAGCACTTTTTGGACTTGGGGGTATCTTGCTTTTGATTCCGTCAATACTTCGCTAATGTAATATACTGGCCTTTAAACTTTGTAAGCGTGTCTAGGTTCTTTTCTTTCAACTATAATAGATGTGCTGATAACATTCCTTGTTGTTGTGATGTAGAGCAGCAAGTCTTCTTTTCTTTGTGGTGGTACCATTACTAGAGCTGATGTAAGGTACTCTTTTAGCTTTTGGAATGCTTCATCGGCTTCTTTTGTCTACTCAAATTTTCCAGTCTTCTTTAATAACTTGAAGAATGGCATTCCTTTCTCCCTAAGTCTTGATATAAATTTGTTTAAAGCTGCCATACATACAGTAAGCTTTTGTACATCCTTGACGTTTTCTGGAGGTGTTATCTTTAGTATTGCTTTGACTTGTTTTGTACTTGCCTCAATACCTCTGTTACTGATCAAGAATCCTAATAATTGCCTAGATGGTACCCCGAAGACGCATTTGCTTGGATTAAGTTTCCATTTCCAGGCTTTTAGATTCTTGAAGGTTTCTTCGAGGTCTGTTATCAATGTGTCTGGTGTTTTGATTTTTATCACCACATCATCAATGTATGCTTCAGCATTGACTCCTATCTGATCTCCCAAACAAGTCTGTATGGCTTTTTGATAAGTTGCTCCTACGTTTTTTAACCCAAAAGGTATTGATTTGTAACAATATGCCCCATAAGGTGTTATGAAAGAGGTTTTGCTTTGGTCTTCTTCTCGCAAAGAGATTTGATGATATCCTGAGTAACAATCCAAAAAAGAGAGTAATGCTGATCCTGTTGTTGAATCAATGATTTGATCGATCCTTGGTGGGTTGTACGGGTCTTTTGTGCAATGCTTATTGAGATCTGTAAAATCAATGCACATTCATAACTCGTCTGTGTTTTTTTGGGCACCAGTACTGGATTAGCCACCCAATCTGGGTTTAGTATTTCTCAGATGAACCCTGCTGCTAAAAGTTTGGTGAGTTCTTTCTTGATCGCTATTCTTCTGTCTAGTGCAAATCATTGTAGTTTCTGTTTGATTGGTCTTGCTCCCTTATTTATGTCAATTATGTGCTCAGCCAAATCTCTCGGGACTCTAGGCATGTCTGCAGGTTTCCATGCAAATATATCTTTGTTGTCCCGAAAAAATTTGGTGAGCGCGAGTTCCCATTTGGGGTCTAGTTCTGCGCTGATTATTGATGTCATTTTTTCGGGTCACCAGTTTGTGAGTCAACCTTCTTTGTCTTGGCTTCTTCTGAAGGAGTGAAACTATTGGTCTTGTTCATCTTTTTATTTGGTATTTGAATTCCTTCTTGCGTAAGTTCTTCTGCCAGTGTAGCTATTTCTTCCCTGACATTCAAATCTTGTAATTTCTGAGATATCTGAACTGCTTGAATATCACAGTCAAAACTTTCTTTAAGTCTCCTTTTAGTGATAAGATTCTCTTTGTTGTAGGCATTTTTAGCAAGAGATACAGATAATGTGGTATTGCCATGAACTTTGCTAATGCCGATCTTCTCAGTATCGCGTGATAACAGGATTTGAAATCTGCCACTTCAAATTTGGTGAATTTTGTTCTATATTTTTTAGGTGTTCCAAAGGTGATTGGCAATGTAATTTGTCCAATAGGCATTGATGCTTCTCATGGTATGATCCCATAAAATGGTGTGCTGGTTGAAGTTAGCATTCCTTCGTAATCTATTTTCATCTTTTTGAGTGTCTCTACGAATATGATGTTTAATCCCGCTCCTCCATCAATTAGAACATTTGGTACTGCTACTCCAGCTATGGTTGGAGCGAGAACTAGTGGGTAGTGTCCTGCATTGGCTATGCTAGTCCATTGATCATCCCTGGAAAAATGTATTGGATATTCTGACCAATCGAGATATCTGGGAGTTGCAGGTTCTGCTGCCATAATTGTTCTGTGAGCTAATTTTTATTGCCTTCGGCTTCTTATATTTGGCACCCTCCGAGTAGATTACCCCAACAATCTGTCTTTCTGCTTTTTGGTAATCTCCTTCTGGCTTCTTTTCCTCCTTTGCTGAGTTGTTTTCCTCTTTGTCTGCTTCCTTCGGTACTCGTAGTTCCTTCTACTGTACTGATTTTTGAAGATGATGCAATCTATCAACTTGTGACTGGATTTTGGGTGGAAATGACATGCAGTATTTTTGAATTCCTTGATCTTTCTCTCCTTGTATTCCCTGCTTTCGCTTTCGAAATATCTTCTTTTGTTATTTGTTGTAGCAACCATATTTTCTTGCCTAGGTCTTTTGTCATACGTTCTGTTTGTCAAAATGATTTCTTCTATCTAGTTTATCACGTTTCGGGAATCTACTTCTTGTTCTTTCTTCAGAGGAGATCAACTTTTTAACTGCTCTTTTGAATTCTTCATTGGTTCTTGGGTTTTTATTGCATAAATCTTTGAATTGCCATTTTGAGAGGATACCGTCCCCAAACGCCCTACTACTTCTCTGTCTGTAATGTCATGCACTTGTGCTCTTATTTCTCTAAATCTTCTGTAGAAGTCTCTGAGATTTTCATTCCTTTATTGTCTTAAATTTTTCAATCCTGCTGGTGTGATCGGGTATGTTATAATCCCTGCAAAGTGGTCGTAAAAAGCTTTGTAGATCTTCCCAATATCTGATTGATCCTAGTCTTAATTTATTAAACCACTGTAGTGGCATGGATTCTAGTGCCATTGGAAAAAATAGTGCTTTAATATCATCGTTTTCTCCTGCCAACTCTGTTGATTGTGAATAAACTTTGAGCCATTGTCTGGGTTCTATCTTTTCATCATATTTGGAATGATTTGAAGGTTTGAATTTCTGGGGTAGCCTAATGACTTGTAGCCTTCTTGCGAAGCATGGGAACCTATCGCAGGGTTGCTCTATTTGATAATACATTCTGTCGTATTCTTCTTCTCTCCTAAAATATTGAATCTGAGTTCTTCTTGTCGATCTGACTTTCCTAAATTCGGAATCACCTTGCTCTTCTTCTAAGAGTTTTGTTCTTGTTGGAGCATGATGACTTTTTTGTGGGACTCTTCTTGTTCTTGCCTCGTTGTTACTACTGCTTTCCCCTCCTAGTCGTTCAAAGGCTGACTTCCTAGGACGCTGCTGACAATCTCTGGGTTCTTTTTCTGCTTCAGTTGCCTTGTTCTTTTCTGCTTCTTTTTTTTGTTCCTTTTTGTTGAGTTCCTCTAACTCTTTAGTGAGATCTTGAATCCTTTGTCTATCTGATTTTTTTTGTTTCTCAGCTTCCTTCTTTTTCTTGTTAAAATCCATCAATTCTTCTTTATATTTATTCCAGGCCTGTTTTCTTTGAACCACCCGGGTTCTTCTTCCATGCTTCAATTTATTTTTCTTGATCCTGGCTTGTTTCTATTCCTCACTTTCATTTATAACGGTACTCTCGTCCGGTGATATATTTGACTCTGACTCGTCGGAAGATCTTACATCTGGTATTGCTGGTGTTTGCAAGGTGGAATCCGCCATGTAGATAGTTCTCTGGGTTCTTTTTAAGTTTGGATTTCTTCCTTCCCTCTTCAGAGGTGTTGTCGGTTGAGCTGCTGAATTTGTTTCCTTCTTGATATGGGAGCTCTTCATAATGCCCTTTATAATATGAATAATCCCGAGGGTTTGGCCAAGAGTAGTCTGAATATCGCTTCACTATCTCTGGGTTGAATAGGCCGCTTCGTATATGATCGTCTTGGATTTCATGCTTCTTGGGGTATAATTCCTGTACAATACCAGATGTATTTTTCAATCTGAAGGGAAAGAGGTTTGTTTTGTTACCCGATATCTTTAGAAAAAATTTGCCCTCCTTTTCTGAGTCGGTTTCGTAGCCTTCGCTGTCCGCCTCGGATTTGGATACGTTGAGTTTTTTCATCCTCTCGGCGAGTTCGACTTCTTCTAGGAATTTCATGCTTGGTTTGTCTTCTTCGTCGAGGAGATGACTGTGAAGTTGTCCGTTGTGATCTGCTTTGCAGATCCATGAGCTGAAGACGAAGGTTGTTCCCTCGATGAAGTTCATGTTGATGCCGAGGTCTGCCAAGCTCTCGAGAGAGAATTCATCGAAAGCCCCTACCTGGCGCGCCAGCTGTCGATGTTTTATCACCGATAGCCTGTCTCGAGGTTACCCGGGACAGTTGTTTGTTCGAGTCTCGTCGAATCTAACGGAACTTGGCAGTTGATGCGCGTGATAAGAGTGACTTTATACTGGTTCAGGCCCTCGAGTATCTTGAGTAATAGCCCTAATCCAGTTGAGGTGTTGTTGATTGTAGAGTATTGGTTCTGTTTACAAGGGGTACCCTCAGTAGCCCTTTATAGTCCAGGCGCTACCGAGGGTTCTTTTTGTATCCTTGTCGGATTACAGGATAGAGTTCTAAGCTCTTTCCTGCATTGATTTTCTAAATTTCACGGACTTATTCCGTGTTGTTTTCAGTAAGGAACCCTTATGTTCCCCTATCGACACCGTGGCGGCGGCAGCGGTGGGGAGGGAGAGAGCGCGAGAGTGAGAGTTTTAGGATTAACTCTAACTTTTCTTAACTGTCTGAATAATTGTTGACCCCCTTTTATAGGGCGGCTTACAAAATGCTAATGGGCCTTGGCCTGATAACTCTCTCAACTTAACTTAATCTATGCTAATTGATAAAGATGTCCTCGATGTGCTTGGCGATCGTTACAATACCACTTTAAATGTTCATGATATTTTAAGCATACCTCGGCTATCATATGCAATCTTTTTAGATGATTTCAAATATATACAGAGGATTTCCATTAAAATATAATGCATAAGATCAATTTTACATTCCACTGTGCCTAATACAAATGAGTGCATTCCCTCATTGTCACTAAAAATTATATGGTTTCCCTCAAGCCATCCAATTTATTCATTTTCCCTCACCGCTACTTCCTTCACATTCTAGCTGAGTGGTTGTTATGTTCACATAGAAACGATGAGTGGCATAAATCCTGCTGAGAGAGAGAGAGAGAGGAAGGCAGCAGTCTTGCGCATTGCCGTGGTCGAGGAAGGTGCTGCCAAGCTTGGTCTTGAGGAAAGCAGCACCATGCTTGGCTTGGGTCTGGGCTGGGCGGCGGTGGTATCAAGAATTACTATGCATCTCTTTGCCTGCCGGACCTCGAATGCCTCCACCCTACACATTTCAAAACCACCTCCATGGTTGGCTCAGGTGCACGTACCAGTGCTAGGCAAAGGGGGAAGACTTGGATTGAGAGAGTGTGGTGGGGGGAGGAAGTGAGTTGTGATAGAGAGAAAACTAAGAGGGTGTGGTGGGTATGAGATTGGAGAGAGATGTGGGTCTGTGGGATAGGATACTAGAACTCTATATGGGTTGAGCTCAATTTACAAGCCTACCTCTAAAAATAAAAGCCATTTTTAGAAATAGTTGATGACTTCAGAGGCAGAATTATCTTCCTTAATTGACTAACCACCTCCAAAAATTGTTGGGGATTTTTGGAGACACGAGCAATATTTGCCCACCTCTCCTAAAATCTTGTTTGTCCTAGTGTAAGTTTACAACCCGTAAAGATCAAATCATTTCTTAAGAATAGGAAAAAGAAGAACAAAAAAACTCAAGGGTTGACATGGTGTGGCAGTGTGGCCAAGGAGTGACACGTGGTGGATCTTGTTGCTGACACATGGCAGGCAAAGCAGGTGACACTTGGCTTGTGATTTTGGCCACTGATCACTCACATGGGAACCCAAATATAAGGAGATATTCGACCGCACACCTAGAACCTTGCATCTTGCATCAATGATCACTCAACTTATGCATTAAAACAACTAATCAGTATATAGTGGCTCAAATAATCTATATATCTCTGATAAAGCTAATCCCCTACTATAAGTCTATCTCAAGATGCAAGCCTTCTGCATCATTATCCACTTACTATCCACATCATTTTCCACTAATAGCCATGTCATCCCACTAACTTTCAACATCTTGATACAAGCTACCCACATATATCATCTCAAGCTAAGCCATTCACCTCATTATCCCCTTACTATCCACATCATTTTCACTAATAGACATATCATCCCACTAACTTTCAATATCTTAATGCAAGCCTTTTTTTAATAAGAGAAAAAAGTTCTAACCTCTACCATCGTAGTGCAAGCTATCCACAACATCTCCACTTAATATTATCTAAATTCTTCGCAATCTCCATGTCGTGCAGCACCCTGATGCTGTCCATGCCTCTTGTGCAGCATGGCTCCATTCATGACGAGTCAGGTCACATTGACGGCATCCAGATTGGTGCTCCAATCAATAGGTACCAATTTTGCATACAAGTGTAGAGATAATTTGTTTTCCTCCAACAATATAACTCAGTATCCACCACTCACTCCACATATCCACCACAACACATGCTGACTCATGGATACATTCGGTTTTGATTTTTGAAAAAACAGTCAGGCAGAGGCATCGAAAGTTTGGTGGGGTCATCACTAAACTTTAGCATAAACTTTAGCAAAATTTAGTTACAAACAAAGGACAAGAAATAATTAATTCTTCATTGTTTCTTCTTTAGAGCAATGACAGGATGTTACTAATCTGCAAGCCAATGGTTTTCTTGCATGATCCATGTCACTTTTTGCATGATCCATGTCACTTTTTTGTGACCTTTTTGTGCTTTTTGAAAACTTTTGTTGCATTGGATGGTCCGGGTAAAATTCTTGCAAGGTTCAGGATAAAATAAATCTTCTTTTCCCTGAAGAGAAAAGGCTTCCTCGGCCATTTATTAATAAGTCATATAGTCAACATAAATAATGAAAGTAAAAAGCACACACATTAGTTTCAAATGAGCTGTAACATAGTCTAGAGAAAATTGCACCCATACAAAAAAAAATACACATAAAACATTAAGAAAGGTGCAAATATTCACATAAACATGGCCTAATATCTTTAAATTACATTCATTCTTTTATTGCTCTACATAAAATCAGCACCAATCAATGCAAACTATATTATACATGTACTAAGTAGCTAGCAAGCGTAAATAATAAACTTCCCATATAACTTGATTATTTGAGGTTGGCATCAGCAGGACCATTCCTTCTTCATGATTCTTGTTACTCCTCTCCATTTGGTGGGAGCTCTCCTTTCAAGAAAGAGTTTACCAGCACCAAAGCTCTCTCAGGCTGGAAAGACGCAACAGCATGCCCAGCTCCTCTGACAGAGAGAAATGTAAACCCTCCTGTGTACTGCTGAACATAGCCTCCTACCTGCAACAAGTGCAAGTGTGCAACCATTGTCATAAATATATATACAATGTTCAAAGTTTCAGTGCCTATGTTGTTATGCATTATCTGCAGCGAAACTTTACTTCATTGCGTGCAGTCCATGGGCGCCATGGGGTTGTGATGTGGAGGCCAAGGTCACGGACAGTGTACCTTGTAGCAGGAAGTGGGCATATAGCATCAAAATCGCCACTGGAAAGAACGGCCCATGGTTATTATGCATGTATTTATTCATGCAAATATATATGTTCTTGACCAATAAGCCATTATATTTATTACCTAAAAATCCAAACAGGCAGCCCTTTCGAAATTAGCCAGATTAGGGTTGGCGCCATGGAGTCGGGTGCGTCTTCCCATGTCAAATTTCTACAGAGATTTCATATTAGTTGCACTAAGTTCATTCCTTGGTCAAAAAGAAGGTCATTTGTTAATAATTGTTATTCTTTTCTACAAATCTAATTGTGATTTGAAAGTTGAAATTAACCAAATATATAAGTAACATGCGTACACGCATAGTGACCAATTTGTTGGTCTGGCATGAAAAGAACTCTGCACTTCTGGATTATTGAGGTAAGCACTGGTGTAGCTATCGCTGCATGGATCATATCCTGGTAACTGTAATGGAAAACAGTCAACACATAATTTTAATTTTGTACTGAACCAGGTCCTCTAGGAAAGCAAATTATTACCCAATTGGTAATTAAATTTGTTCCCATATATAATTTTAGAAGCAGTGTCTAAACATTATAGTACACACTACTAAAATGGTGGAATTCTCATAGTGTTTTTTAGTAGTAATAAAACACTACCACTAGTCAGAATACATAAGAATCCTCACTAGGAGGCATTTTGTAGGGTAAGTTTATATTAAATTTTAAATGCTAAAACACTAAGAGAAGTTCACATCACGACAAGAAACTTAGAAAATTCTAGTTATGATGAAAGTTGGAGGAAGTGTCTGCATTTCATGTGGCTTACGTCAACCACCTCTCTTAGAAATGGGGAGAGCGACTCTAAAAATCGTTTGTTAATAGTGGTGGTTTGAAATTTGATATTCCTCCATGACATCTCTAACCATTGTTAGAGGAGTAGGTGATTGATCTAGACTAAGGAATTTTAGCTATAGTACTACTATTAACTAGTAGTCAATAATTAGGAAAAACAACATTATATATGGTGTGCTTACGTTGCTGCTCGGGTAATATGGTCCTTGAGGTGTGTCAACACAAACAGGAGCATATATGTTGTAGGGATCAATTTCTCCCTTATCAAATGCATGCCAAGCATCTGAGCATGATGATGCACTATTCGTATACGTATTGTTAGAGTAGCCGCAGTTCCTTGAGACATTTTCAAAGACTTCATCAGACATCACACCATGGCTCCAGAAGTAGTCAATTAGTCCCTTTGAGTTCCAATAGTCGTCCAGAAGTGGATTTCCAACCTAGAATAGAGATCAATTAGGCACTCATATATATTGGCATGGCATGGTTACTCGAAAAGCAATGGGAAAACAGACATGAGGCATGTAATCATAACCCATTCTTTAAAGGTGTCAGTTTTAAAATGAAAGACAATCGAGCAGGTGATGTACCAGGATACCCTGTAGTTTTATGATGGTTTTGTTGTTGTTGTTATTGTTGTTATATGCGTTGAGTAGTAGGATGGTCACAGCAAGCTGTGGGACGTAGTGCCCAGCATAACTCTCGCCTGAGATATAGAAGGGCCGGCCTTTGTACTCCGGGAATCTCTCCAGCCAGTTTATCAAAAATAGGTACGTGTCATCAGCTGTCTTCTCGTCTCCACTGCTTTCATAGTCCGAAGAAGTGTTGGAGTAAGAGAACCCAACACCCACCGGTGATTCCAAGAAGATGACGTTTGCCACTGCACATTATTTGTATATACTTTTCACCCAAGTTTGTAACACATCAGATCAATTTGTTTTGTCGGAAGGAAAAAGAGTTAAATGCAATAAAGATCTATTAACTTATGAGCGAGTTTTAATTAGGTCCATCAACTTAGAAAGTGGCTTTTTAGATCCATCAACTTGTGCGCAGGTTTCAATTAGATCATCAACTTGAAAGTTAGGTCCATCAACTTACAAAGTAATTTTTTAGGTCCATAAATTTTTTATGACGTATCATTTAGGTCCATATCTCTCCACGTGAACTTCTTGCACTGACATGGCCTGCTAATTTGTCCATCTAAAGTAGTTATTGTTGACCCTTTATTCCGTCAAACACGTTGTGAGGAGCGAGCAAGCGCCGCCTCCGCCGATGCAGGCGAATGAGTGAGCCGCCGCGGCACGTGGTCGCGGGGCGAGCGCTGCCACGGCAGCGAGGAAGCGCGAGTAGGCTGCCTCAGCCGTGCTGCCGAGAACTACCCCCCATACCACGACCACGAGGATGCACCGGCAAGCACTGCCGCCGCCAAGGCCACACGGGTGCGCAAGCAGGCCGCCACGACCATGAGGGCTGGTGGGCGATCGCGCACCTTCCTATACTTAGAGTTCACGACAAACGCGAGCACCAAGAAATACCCGCCCACCCATGTGCATAGGATGGCCCGCGTGGCCATGACGGCACTTGTTCGCGTGCCCGCGTGACCGTGGCGGCCTGCTCGCGCATCATCGAGGCCCACTACTACAGAATGGGCTTTTAGCCCCGGTGCCCAAGGCCTTTTAGTCCCGGTTCTGGAACCGGGACTAGGAAATCGGGACTAAAAGTCCCGATTTTTAGTCCCGGTTCCCCCCAACCGGGACTAAAGGTCGTTATTCCACAAAAAAAAGACGCGGAGCTGGGATTCGAACTCAGACCATCTCCTTTAGCCCTTGCTTGCACGCACTGACCATCTCAACCCCACCGCGCATGTGACATGCAAGAGATACACTTTCCTTTTAAATTCACTCTGGAGGCACCTTTAGTCCCGGTTTGAGACACAAACCGGGACTAAAATCCCCCTTTAGTCCGGTTTCGTGTCCCAAACCGGGACTAAAGGTTCCACCTTTAGTCCCCGGTTGGTATTACCAACTGGGACTACGGGGTTAAGGACCTTCAAATCCGTGTTGGTAACACCAACCGGGACTAAAGATCGACCTTTAGCCCCGGTTGTTATTACCAACCGGGACTAAAGATCTTTAGTCCCGGACGCAAAAAAATACCGAGACTAAAGCCAAATTTGTGCATTCACCAAAGGCCTGTTCTGTAGTAGTGGCCATAGTGGCAACGACGCTCGGCTACGTGGCCACAGCAAGTCTGCTCGCATGCTTGCATGCCCGTTTGGCCGCAACGGCAGCTCGTTCTCACGCCCGGATCGGTGGAGGTGATGCCTGCTCGCGTGCCCATAAGATGTTTGATGAAATGAAGGTCAACAACTGCTTCGGCAGGTTATGCCAGCGCGAGGAAGCCCACATGGAAGATATAAGTGATATGGTATATAAAGTTTATGGACCCAAAAAACCACTTTCTAAGTTGATGGATCTAATTGAAACTCCTCACAAGTTAATGGACTAAAAAGCTATTTTTTAAATTGATGAACCTAACTGAAACTTGCTTATAAGTTAATGGACCTCTGGTACATTTAACTCAAGAAAAAATAATGCTCCCTTCTTTCAAATTATAACAAGTTTTGGTTTTTTTACATTTGTAGCTTTCTGTTATATATGCACACTATGTCTATATAATATACCAAAAATAATATATTTAAAGTCAAACATCATATAATTTAGAGTAGATGGAGTATTTAATAGAGTTCTGCATGAGCTGAACAGTAGTGTAGTACAGTGACTTCATTTAATTTTACCGCTATTCCATGCATGCTTGTTTGTGGTAAGGGTTTTGCCGTCGCTGTTTACACGGAAAGGGCCGATTTCTTCCATTGCTCCGTAGCCAAGTGATGAGCAACCAGGTCCTGCAAGGAGTGGATGCATATTATATACATGGGTGACTAACAGCTCAATTCAGTATTTCAGTCACATAATAGTCGTAGTCAATGTAAACCTAGTCAAACTATAATATGGTTGTGGAAAAGTAACATATATTAGAACTATGATATGGTCATTGAGGTCCCCGTGGACCCCGTGGACAGTGGACCGGTCTGGTCTTAAAAGGAAAGTGATAGAAAAGGACAACAATATTATCATAGACTCACTCATATGATGGATATATATAGTAGTTTTTGTTGCAGTTGCTGCATATGATTTAGTTTAAAAGGGAGGAAAAGTAAAATGGAGTTTTGACTAAATATAGTAGACTTCTTTTAACTGACTGATCACGGATGAACCAAAACCGCACCAGTACTACGTGCTGTCATGACCAAATGATTTTTCAACCCTTGCCTCCTACTCCGCCCTCTTCCAAATTATTAGTTGTGTTTTGGCTTTTTTAGATATACTATTTTTGTTATACATCAGTATCAAGAAAAGATAAAAAATATTTTATAATTTAGGATAGAGGAAGTACTTATAAAAAAATCATTCTACACACACTAATCACGTTGAATTCCTCATTTTGTTTTAGACTTGTCATGTAGAAATACTCGCTATATATGTTTGGTTAGTGGAACAAAATGAGATACTCCGCCCATTCCACATTATTAGAATTTTAGTTTTATCAAATACATAACTTTTGCTATATATACGTACTTAGATATATACATACAAACAATACATTTAGAAAAGCCAAAATATGTTATAATTAGAACGGAGGGGTAGAGCATGACCCCATTTATTTTTATGTGTTTTGTTCACAGATGGGTGGGATAGTAATCATCTAGGAACATATTATTCTCTTTAGATCTAGAATGGCATCAACAACTATAACCCTCCAACCAAATAAAAAATAAGCGATGGTCCCAACCAACAATATATCTCTAAACTATATACTCTCTCTGTTTCAATTATAATATATTTTTATTTTTTTAAATATATAATTTTCACTGTACACTTAGATATACAATAGATATACAATATAGTACGTCTAAAAACTGATGTAACTTGTAAGGGTCCCAGCCCAGGCAGTACCTCCGTTTAGCCACAAGAGGAGCGGCTTGCTCGCAGCCAAGTGGCGCGGTGCCTCCACAAAGTAGTAGAAGAGGGCGCGGCCCCTGTTCGCGTCGACGGTCACGTGCCCGCCGTACTGGTCGAAGTCGACGCCGCCCGGCTGCCCCGGCAGCTCGGCGATCTTGTCGGCCTCCCTGAGCCGCCGGAGGTCTTCGCCGTCGCCATTGCCGGAGTGGAGCGTTAGGGCCCGTCGTCCCTGCGGCTGCAGGCGGCTAGCAACGGCCATGTCGTCAGCGACGATGATTGTAGAACTCGTGCTACGATGGCCGCCGCTGCTCCGTCGAGACCTCATGAACCGCCACAGCTGTGCCTCCAGCGTGGACCGGGCGTCGGCGGCGTGCAGTGCCGCTGCCATGGCCACGAAGATGAGAAGCTGCAGGTGCCAAAAAACAATCGAGTTCGCCATGTGTTCGTTACTGATTTGCAGAGGTTGGGCCGGGCCTTCTAGGGGTTACGTTTATTTATACATGCCATGACGAGAGGCTGAATAAGGAGAGACAAAAATAAAGCATTATATATATCATGACAAAAAAAGGATCCCTAGGAATTTCTCAGTGTCTTTCTTCTACTTTGTTGATTGTGTTCTTGGCCTAAAACCACTATATGTTGACGTTCTAGAATATTGGGGTGTGGTAGTATACATCAAGGTTACTAATTAACCACATTACCCTTGTCAGTTGTCACCTTTTTACCTCACAGATAGTTAAATATAGAAAGCAAGAAACGAATGTGGGGACGATTAGGGCATGCCATAAAAAGGCCCGTGATACACACTAACGAGACAACTGACCTACTACTACGACAAAAGTGGATTTGTATGTTGGGTTTGATGCACGCGCATGGCATAATTAAGGTATTGGTACTTCTCAGAAGCACCATATTTTGACCACCAGGCATCTAGCTAAGAAAGTGAAGCAGATATATATAGAAACAAAAGAGGCAGTATGGTACAGCTCATCATCCACCCTGACTCTTTTCTTCTGGTCAAATTAATTAACGAAGTTTTCTTTTGGCAGTGGTACGCATGCATGGAAGCCAGACATGAAAACTATGGTAGGTCCTTGGTGCAACTATATCTCGTGAAACTACCACCAAGCTGTTTTATGCCAATGATTTTTACAGGCCAAAGACATAGTGCACGGGGAGCAACTATACCTCTTGAAACTACGGACGCTGAAAAAGTATATTGATGCCGATTCACAAACCGGTAGAGACTATATTGTTCCAACCTACTCCCTCCGTCCCTAAATAAGTGTCATCATGAGATGCGTGCTACAAGTTTGACTTGATTTATAGAAAATACATGCAATATTTATATCCTCAAATAATTTTGTTAAAAACCTAGATCCAAAGATCTTTCCGATGATATTAATTATGATACTAATCGATGATATTTATTATTTATTAAAATTATCGGCAGTTGTTTCTCGGAAAATGAAGCGACACTTATTTAGGGACGGAGGGAGTGTGTGTGTGTGTGTGTGTGTAGTAGAGGGAGGACACAACATGGCGAGGCCAACCAACCAGTTGACGAGGCTGCCTACCTCCTTCTTCGTCCAAAATGCCTATGAACGTCTTCCGCAAAGACCCGTTAGGGAGATGCACAATAGGGATGTCCTAGGATTAACACAGGTAAATCTCATCAAAAGACGTGTTGGACAGCAAGGGGTTGGAAAATCTAGGGTTTAGATGTAAAAGGTAAGATAAACAGTGTTTTAATCTCTCAATTAGTCATGATCCTCCTATATAAGTAGAGGCGATGGTCTTATCCTAGTAGGAAACTTATTCCACATTAAGTTTTTCATAAGATCAAAGGAGTTTCCAGTACATTTTAGGCTCAGATTGAGATTCCTTAATTACAAAACCAGTGGGTCGAGGGCATCAAATTGCACTACCTTATTCCGGACATTAAAAAATTCCACTGTATTGATAAGTTTGTTTATCAGCTTGATGAGAGAAACACAATGATATAGCTCATTCTTCAATTTTGAAGAACTCAGAAATTTTGGCCTAGCTGTTTTTGGAAACCAATCTGACTAGCACTACTATATGAATGCTTTTGAAGGCCGACAAAATGGGATGACTAAGGTGGGCATCACAACCACCTCGATCAAAGACCACCATAAATCATTCTTTCCCGAGGCGATTCAAATAGTTAGCTCAGTAAATCAAATAAAAAATAAAATAGTCCGTAGCCCAAACCGGATGGATCGGGGCCTCGTGCCACCAGATCTGCCACCGCCGCTATTGGATCCGTTGCTGCTGCCCCAGGCCCCCTACTGCTATTGTCGTCACTAGATAACATCTAAGCAGGCCCATGAGTGCCCCCACAGGTCCACGCCGCAGGATCCACCGCCGCCCAAGGTCCACTGCTGTTGTTGTCGCCTTTTCTAGATACACCATTGGTGGAGGCCCCTGCATGGCCCACGTGTCCACACAACCAGATCTGCTACTGCTGTTGTCATCGTAGATCTAATCTGCCACCGGAGGAGGCCCGTGCGCGCCACTGCTCATCCACGTCACTGGATCTGTCGCCGCCACCCCAAGCCCGCTATCGCTGGATCTACATCCTTACTCGTGTTGCACCCAAGCCACTGCCTGGATCTAGCCTTGCCACCACACTGCCATCGAGGACAAGGAGGAGCACCGCCATGCCTCGGGGAGGGAGGAGTTCCGCCACACCAAGAGGAGGGAGTGCACCGTTGTGTGGGTCAGGGAGAGGTACGGTGGTGCTGCATAGGTAGAGGGATTGGGAGAAGCGCCGCTATAGCGGAAGATTTAGAACCTTGGTACAAAGTAAACAAGTAAACACTAGGATCAAATCTCAATTGGGAGCATCATTATGTTAATCGGCGTCTTGCATATTGTTGCAAACTTTTAGGGATTAGGAATTTAATTCAATATAGCAAATCGAAGCAGCAAATTAATTCACCCTCAGTTTATAAGGTGCAAAAATCGAACATTTGAATGACATGTCAGCTTGTTAGTTTAGTTTTGAAGCAGAACAAACGTAAATATAAACTTTTGGGAAAAACACACAACACAGCTTACTGGTTAAGTTTTGAAGCAGAACAAATATACATATATATATATACTTTTAGGAAACCATACCAACACAGCTTGTTAGTAACAGCAGAATCACTAATTTTACCACAATGTGAAATCAAGGTCGTCACTTATTCACCAAATGAAACATGCATCACATATATAAATGGAGGAAACAACAACAGTCACAATTGGTAAAAATAAGTTGTTATCACATCAACCGCAGTTCACAACAGCACTAACAGCAAACACAATTTGTTGTGCGTGGCAGGTCACTCTTGTAACTAGTTGCAGCGAACTTCGCATCAACAATAAGACACTAGATTTAACATGGAAAACCTCCAAATTAGAGGCAAAACCATAAGATCAAGCCAGTCAAATCTTCCTCCACTTATACTTTGGGATTACAGCAAGTTCATCGGTAGCACTAGAGGCAACTATACATTAAGATTCTAAAAATAGTGCACGGCAACAATGAGATAGACACAAGAATGTTGCACCTATAACGTGCGGGCTTGCTCGCTAGAAGCATTTACTCTGCTCAACATCCATTCATTAGATTTCCCAACATATATATTATATATGTTCTTCGATCATGCATGATCGCTGTGCTGCTACTGATTTGTTGCACTCTGCTAGGATCTTCTTCAGCCTCGTGACCACATCACTCATTGCCATCCTATGGTCAGGAGAGTCACTGGAGCACAACAAACCTAATTCGAATATCGGGACAAGAAATGCTTCCAGGTTGCTGCTAGACAACCATGGTAGTAGCTGATCATCAACAACACGGACAAGCTCTGCCGGAAACGCCTCAAAAACCCACTGCCTCAGGGTTAGATTTCCGGAAAAAACAGCATCCGTTGGTCTCCTTCTAGTGAAGACTTCCAAGAGCATAACTCCATAGCTGAAGACGTCACTTTCCCCGTGAAGCTTTTCCTTGTGCCCCATACTCTGTTTTAGAAAAAAAAAAAAAAAAAAAGAAAAAGAAAATCAAACCATGACTGATATATCAATTTATCTTAGTTAATCAATGGTGCAATGAGAAGTAGAATATTGGTTGAGCAAGAAGACAATACCTGGTGCAATGTACCCAATAGTTCCAGGCATGCTCACAGAGATGGTAGAGCTGTCATCACCTGCTAGCAACCTTGCAATGCCAAAGTCAGCCACAAGTGCTGTCATATTCTGATCGAACAATACATTGCTAGGCTTCAAATCACAATGCAAGACTACATTGCAGTGATCGTAGTGCAAATACTCCATTGCCAATGCCACGTCAAGCATGATGCCTAGCCTCTCAAGGAATCCCAGCTGTGTCGTTGTGCCTCGAGAGCAGTGCAGAAGTATCTCTAAACTTCCATTCCGCATGTAGGGAAGAACTAGCGCCCGAAAGTCCAAGTTGGAGCATGTATTGAGTATCCTAATTAGGTTGCGGTGCCGCGCCATGCGTAGCGCACTGCACTCGGCATCAAAGCTTCTTATGGCCCGCTCTTGTTGCATGTCTAGAACTTTTATGGCAACAATCAAACCACTGCTTAGTTGACCCTTGTAAACTTTTCCAAAGCTCCCAGATCCAAGTAAGTTGTTCTCACTAAAATTATCGGTGGCACGAACAAGCTCATGGTAGGAGACCAACTGATGACTGATCATGTCAACCGAACCGGCAGAAACCGTCGTCATACCATGCTGCTTCTGATTTCTCCTTCTAATTGTTACATATATGCAGAAAGCTACAACTCCAGTTACTACAATGATGGTAGTAGTAGGTAGGAGAACTTTCAGCAAGTGACCATTTTTCCTTCTAGAGCCTCTTGGACTTGGACAGTGTGAAAACCCTAAACGTGGAGCACCACATAGCCCTGCGTTCCCTATCAAGGATTGCAGGATGATGTTTGAGAATACACCACCTTCAGGTATCTGACCTTCTAGCTTGTTGAAAGACAGGTTCAAGCTAGTGAGGATGGAAAAGTTGGCCAGATAATTTGGTATTGTACCAGAAAGGTCATTATATGACAGGTCCAGAAATTGCAAGCTGGTTAGATTTATGAATGACAATGCGATTGAACCAGAGAACGAATTGTGTGATAGGTTCAAGTAGGCCACCATTTGCAGCTGCCCAATCGAATCAGGGAGACTACCGACCAAGAGGTTTGCAGAGAGATCCATGCCATTAATTTGCCTCATATGGCCTATATCAACTGGTAATTCTCCTTCCAAGAGGTTTTGAGAAAGATCTAGGAAGATAAGGCTATCAATATGAAATAAACTTGGTGGTATAGTCCAGGACAACCTATTATTATTCAGCCTAAGGTCTTCTAACACTGTCAGGTTCCCAATGTCCCTTGGTATGGAGCCGGAGAATTCGTTGTCATGGAGATATATCTGTACCATATTCTTCAGCATGGCAAGGTTTGATGGGATGGGGTCGAACATGTTGTTTCTTTGAAGACCAAGCAACTGGAGGTCCTCCAGCATAGCCATGGACTCTGGAATTGCACTGTGCAGTTGGGTGTCTGAAAGGTCTAAAATGATGAGGCCAGTTAGATTTGAGATCGCAGCCGGAAGCTCCCCAACTATCTTGTTCCCATTTGCAGCGAATGTCTGCAGGTCACTGGACAAATTCCCTACATGGTTTGCAGCGAGGCTCCCGACAAAACGATTCATCGAGATGTCAAGGAAAGAAAGTTGCTGGCAATTGGAAAGAGCTGACAGGAAGCTGAAATCCCCCTGCAGGCTGTTTTCTGCAACACTGATAAAAAACAGGGAGTTCATGGTTACAGAGTGCTGATGGCATTGTACCAACCAACCGGTTGCCATCCAGTCTCATATACCCGAATTCAGACAGGTTTCCGAGAGAAACCGGGATGGATCCACTGAGCTGATTGCTAGTGAGGAGCAGCAACGAGAGCTGGCTCATTCTTCCAAACTCCACAGGAATGGATCCCGTCAGGTTGCAGAACGCGAGGTCCAGGGAGCTCAGCATGGTCAGGTTGCCGAGCTCCGCAGGAATCGGGCCAGCAAAGCTGTTCCCACCCAACGAAAGGAAAGTGAGACGCGTCAAACTCCCCAGCCACGTCGGCAGAACCCCCTCGAGCAGATTTTCGGTCATGTCGACGCGTTCCAGGAACCTGCACGCCGTGAGCCCTGACGGGATCTGTCCGGCGAAGCTGTTCCGCCCGATGGAGAACGCCTGCAACATCGGGAGGCGGAAACTTGTGTTTCCATCTCCAAGAACAGGGCCGGTTAATCCGTGGTTGGAGGTGAGCGCTAGAATCCGTAGAGTGGACATGTTGAAGATGGCTGCAGGCACCGCGCCGGCGAGGCGATTCACCTGCAGGTTGAGGTGCTCGAGCGACGGCAAGGAGCCAATGCAAGATGGGATCGATCCTGACAGGCTATTGTTGCCAAAGTTCAGGTAGGTTAACAATGGCGTGTCGTTGAACAGAATGTCCGGGATCGATCCGGTTAGGAAGTTTCTCTGAAGGTTTATGTGATTCAGGCTTTGCAGGTTGTGCAGCTCGGCCGGAATTGGACCGGACAGGTGGTTGAACTTGAGGGCAAGAACCTCCAGGCTCGTGAGGTTACCTATGGCGGGAGGGATGCTTCCTGACAGGCCGTTCAACGTGAGGTCCATGGCTTTGAGGCGACGCAGCCTTCCCAGATCGTCTGGGAGTGTTCCTGTAAGGCTGGAGTTGGTGAGGTTGAGGACGGTGAGGAAAGAGAGGTTACCGAGGTGGGGAGCGACGGCGCCACGGAGTGGAAGGTGCTGCAGCTGCACGGCAGTGACGCGGTTCCTGTGTCGGGCGCTGCAGGAGACGCCGACCCAGTGGCAGAAAGGCTCGGCGGTGGTCCAGTTGCCGGAAAGGATGCCGAGAGGGTCGGAGAGCTGGGCTTTGAAGGCCAACAGCGCGGCAAGGTCAGCGTCGCTGCCGTTGCCGTTGTTGCCGATGATCGGGATAGGAGATGATGAAGCTACAACGACAGCTGCTGATAGAGGTAGTAGCAGGGCGATTGAAATGGATGTGGTGGTGGCCATGGAGCTGCTCCTGCTCATCTTCCGCAGAATCTCGTAGTAGGAACAACAGAGCTGAGTACAAGGACAAGGAAACTACCTGCGACGACGATCCTGTTGTTACTATTTTGTCAATATCAAGTGGCCCGCATGATGCCATCTAATA
This sequence comes from Chrysopogon serrulatus, assembly GCA_015844335.1. NCBI lineage: Eukaryota > Viridiplantae > Streptophyta > Magnoliopsida > Poales > Poaceae > Chrysopogon > Chrysopogon serrulatus. The sequence continues at coordinate 845 of JADLZL010003332.1, read as the reverse complement.
ATTCCAAATACAGTTGTGATTATGATGAAACTTGTGGATAGTGACGGTATCATCTACCACCACGGACAATTAGTCAACCGTGTGATGGCACCACAACGAATTATAATTCCCTGTCAGGTCTCTGCGTTTCAACATTCGACCCCACTGATCGGTTTGCGTGGCTTCAGAGAAGGCGAGGACTCTGCAGACTTCTAAAAAGTGGTAAGAAAGTTGCAAAAAGAAAAGAAAACCACAAGGGAGGAGCTGAGGGGCTCCACCAACCGATCTTTACTGCCGGCCTATCAATACCAGTTTCTCTGCAATGACAAATTTTCACTGTCGATTTTTAGCTCGAAAATTAGAAAATGAATAGAGGTCCCAAAACTCAGCAATGAAATGAAAGGTCCATATCACTGCCAGTTGATGGACAGAACCGGAAATCACTGCCGGTTCGTGGCATCAACCGGTAATGGTGTTTTGCTATCATTGCCGGTTTTTAGCTTGAGCCAGTAGTAATAGCCCACTGTACAAAAGCTCACGAGCTCCTCCCTCCTCTCTCCCATCCAGAGCACACTAAATCCAAGTGTTGCGTTTTCCCCACATCTCCCTCCATTGTTGCAGTCATTTTTAACAAAAATACACAATGCATGTCTTGGATTTTCAAGCATGGGCATGACCTTCTTGCTTTAAAATTAGGAACAAGCATCCATACTTTTTGAATTTGTAAAGTTTCAATTATTTTGATGACTAGATACTATTTCTCCATTTAGAGAGCACTTGTGAATTGGATCTTGACGAAGACATTCAAATTATGGTGAATCCATCTTCCAAAAAGGTTGGTGTCTATGAACCCATTGTCATTCCTA
>JADLZL010003331.1:0-46165 GCA_015844335.1 Chrysopogon serrulatus | reverse complement strand
TGCCATGTATTGCCTGATCGATTTACATGCGGTACCTCCAGTACAACATCACGGCGGAGGAGAGCACGCTGTCGGAGGTGTACCCGAGGGCGCACCCCGTGCTGCTGGACCCCATGCCCATCCACGAGCAGAGCTGGTCGCTCGTCAAGGACGTCTACCTCGGCAAGCAGGACGTCAGGCTCGACGTCCGACGGTTCAGGCCCGTCCTCGTCAAGGCCCTCCAGCTGCTCCGGTGACCGCCGCGGCGGTGACGGTGACCCATGCACATCCTATTAACTGACATTGATTTGCCTCGCCACCGCCGGCTGGCCGCCGCCGGCCGGCTCCGCTCCTTTCCTCCGATGACCAATGTACAATCTCCACTTCTCCCTGCGATTGAGGTAGATGACATGTGACTACAGAAACATGATACTCCCACCACATACATACAGTGATCCAATCCTTACCATGTTTTCCTCTTTTTTTTTTAATTTTCCTTTTTGTTCGACAATATACGGTATATTTTTACACTTTTTCTTTCTCACGAGAGGACATGTAAAATTTCACGAATGGATCGATGAATTAGCTGTGGTTGTTGCTCAAAGCAGCGACGTTTTTGTATGAAACTCCTGTATATTTCCGTACTGGACTAGCTAATGAGTATTTGCTGAGATGGTGGCAATGACAAGCAAGCGTGCGCGTGCGGCCCTATGATTGTGGTGGTTGCCATTTGCCAGCAAACAGAACAAAATCATGTGATGGACGATGCCAAGTAGCTAACTAAGCTCGTGCGCTTGGGCAAACAGAGGTTCGGTGCACCGACGACGAAGCCCGCGGATTGGGCCGGAGGCCGTCGGTGGGGAAGAGATTAACTGGGCTGTAAATGGACAAACGGGCCGCCAAGCTAGCTAGTGGGAGCGTCTTGGACTCGAAACCATCGCGCAGGCCCATTTAAAGCCCAAAACTCAGAAAAAAACTTTATAAAAAAATGGTACAAATGAACAGATTCAGTCAAAGGTCCGAGTTCACTGTCACGGATTATATTGCTAGTCAAGTTAAAACTCTTGGGAATGGTCTTAAAATAATCTTGGGAATGAATAATGAATGAATTTAATCGCCGTCGTCGTTACTCTCTTCTAATTATGTGGAGAAAACGAGGGGACACAGACACAGGGGAATGCATGCAGACCCGATACAGATAGACGTCGGCAACTCGGCATGCTCGCATGCCACTCGACCGTTCCAGGCTTCCAGCTTCAATTCGTGTGCTAGCATTGAACACTCGAACGCCATTATCCCGCTATAAAAGGCCTCCACTCTAGGTAGGAGTACCACAGAACTTTAACGAAGAATACCTTCTACCAAGAGGACTGATCAGCAGGATAGGCTAGCAGATCGTGTGAGAGAGAGATGGGCGGTGAGGGGCGCGGCGGCGCGGGTGGTGGCAAGGGCGGAGGTGGAGGTGGAGGTGGAGGCGACGGCAAGGGTGGAGGCGGAGGTGGTAGCAAGAGCGGTGGCGGTGGTGGCGGTGGAAAGGGAGGAGGCTCGTACTCCGCGGGGGGGAGGCGCGGGATCCGGCAAGTCGCGGCGGCGGGCATGGTGGCGCAGGGAAGTCGGGCCGGGCGGCGGCAATGGCGGTGACGGCATGATGAAGGCGCCCGGCGGCGACGGGCGCCTACATCTCCCGCCCGGCTTCGAGTCCAACCCGCAGGCTACTTCCACTAGTACACAAACCATTTCTCTTGACATTAAGATTTCATTTCTACTCATGGTTTTTTCTTTAGAACAGCCTGTAGAATCGACCCTTATTTACAAGGCGGTTCTCTTAAGGAACCGCCAGAAATATGATTTCTACCGGGCGGTTTTCTTAGGAAACCGCCAAGAGAATCGACTATTTTTACCGGGCGGATTTCTTAAGAAACCGCCAAGAGAAATCGATTTCTACTTCTTAAGAAATCCGCCAAGAGAAATAATTTGAAATTAATTTTTTGAGTTTTTCAAACTTCCTCGGATGGAAAAACTTCCAAAATAAAAGTTGTAGATCTCAAAAAGTTATGAAACTTTGTAGTTGACAACTTTTTCATTTGAAGTCATTTTTTTACAGAAAAACTACGATCAAAATTTTAAAATTTGAAATTCAAATTTTGTAAATGAGCTCGGATGGAGAAACGCTCTAAATGAAAATTATAGATCTCAAAAAGTTATGAAACTTTGTAGTTCACCACTTTTTCATTTGAAATCGTTTTGACCCTCAAATATTCAATTTACCGTCGGGTTTGTATAATATGTGGGGAACAAAAATAGTATCTAGACACAAGTGACGTGTGGGTGGAGTGGTAGAGGGGGATACGCGCGAAGCCGAGGTCGCGGGTTCGAACCCCCCACGGCCGCGTAGAAGCAGATTTTACGCGAAAAATGCGCCGACTTGCGACTTCGATGGAGACTACTATTTTTTGGATGTTTTTCTGGCAGCGATTTCTACAGCGCGGTTCCTTAAGAGAACCGCCTTGTAGAAATCGATTTCTACCGGCGGTTTTCAACCAACCGCCAGTGAAAATAGGCCATTTTCACCGGCCTCTCCCACTCGGCGGTTGGGAAAAACGCCGCTGAAAAAACCGGTTCACCACCGCCACTACAAAACATTTGTGTACTAGTGTTCCGGGGAGGAGGCAACAAGTAGATTCACCGAGCGATCGATCGAGGCTTCGGAGTTCGAATTAGGCTGCTGCTGGTTGCATTGACAGTGTGTGTGATCATGCATGGACTGTCAGTGTCCATAGCTGCTTCTAAATAATGTAAAAGTTGCTGCATGCAGCGGTGCAGCCTTGCGTACTGGCTATCTATGAATCTATCCCGTGTTCCTGGCATCGTCGTTTCTGTTTAATTTGGTCACTTGCTGTTTGTTGTTTCAAAATCAGTGATCAATCATATATCTGCTGCATTATATTGAACGTGAATACTATGTGCGTTTTGTCGGCACAAGGCAGTAAAAAAAGGTAGTGCAGTTTGTTTTTTCGTAGAAATATGTCATATATATTGGCATACGTACGTCGTGATCCTTGGATCATCTCAATTAGAGTGCTTTTGGCTACGAAAAACACAGAATCGTGTGTTGTAGGAAGAATAGAATCATGGAACTGGTTTTTGTAGTTTTTGCTATGAATGGTCTTATGATTTTTTTTAAAAAAATTATTGAAGAAATATTTCTGAAGAGATATCTGAATCCAAAAAGTTTGTATAAAAATTTTGAACCATGCTAATCATCATGCCTTTTTTAGATAAGCGAACCAAGGTTCCAGCCTCTACCATCAAGGATGGTACACACCGATACAAGACGGACCGTGTTCAGAAGAAGAAGATCAACTAGTGATCAATCTCACACCACCTCACACACCAGAAAAAACACCATTTGAGAAAAAAGTACCCAAGAACACTAGAGAACGGACTCCACCTTTAGTAGAAATAACGAGAAATGAATAATGTGAGAAGAAGATGTCTTTTGTTCTATGAATCTGAAATATTTTTATTTATTCCATGTACTACAAATTAAATGGGCGTATCGTTGTTGTTCCATGAACGGAGAGGAGGCTACTACATAGGAAAAATGTCTTTTCCACGAGGGGTCAATTGTCGGAGACCAAAGTCGGGTGAAGCGAAAGCAACGAACGAACTCGAGTGGCTTTGTATCCTGCAGGATTCGCAAAAGGAATAACAAGGGAATTTGGTGATTTTACCCTTATTCCAAAGCCCAATGGTGATTTTACTCTCCTTTTTTTAAACTTTGCATTTTTTTACCCTCATTTTATCTGACTGAAGCCACCGTCTACCCCTTGTTTGTAACGCCGTTTCTATTATTTGGATTAAATGACAAAATAAAAATAAAAAAGGAAAAGCTGGGGAACCAATTGACTAGAATACCCCTAGCCTTTCTTACTCGGCATCCGCTGAAACGAAGTTGCAAGTCGCAACCCTCGCCAAAAAGTTTCACCGCGAGCCGGCGGTTCGGCTCCTGGCGGCGGCGCCGCGGCTGCCGTTCCCCTCTCTCGGACCTCACGCCTCGCGCCTCATCTCGGCTCGTGGGGTCAGGGCAGACGCGCGGGAGGCTAGGGTTCCGGCGGCGCTTCTCTTGGCGGTGGGGCTCCCGGCGGCGAGCCTCTCTCCCCCGCCACGATTCCCCCTCTCCTCCCTCCTGGCCGCTCAGCTGGCGCTCGTGGGGGTCAGAGCAGCAGCGCGGGTGGCCTCCGCCCGATTGCTCCTCGGGTGCGCGCCCTCAACGGCGTGGCTGGGCGCTTCTGCTCCGGCCGGCGGCCAGCGGCAAGAGCATCAGGCAAGCAGCTATACGGGCAGGCGCGTGGTGCGACACCGGCTCCACTGTCGATCACCACGCTCCACTGCTTCAGGCGCTTGCCTGCTCCAGTTCGTGTTATATTTATATTAATGAGTTAATAGGCATCGCTATTTTCTAGATCTGATTAATTCATGATTGATTTCTAAGTTCTTCACGACATGGCTAAAGTAGAATTGATTTAATGTATTAAACTGTTAATTACTGTAGCTCTTGCAAAAACGTGTTCTTTTCATATGGAAGACTGCTAGTAAACGACATGCTGCATATTTTAACTTCTGGACTGCTGGCATACGGTGTTTGTGTGTAGAATTAAATTGTATCCGGTTCAATATTTCTAACCGATTTAATTTAACTGGTCCAAAACAATTGAATAAGTTTACCTGTCCAAATCAATTTAACTGGTACACCTGAAATGTTGTTGAATTTTCTAAGAAAATCTGTTTATAAAAGTGTCAACTTGCTGATCTAAAATAGGGGTAAATACACCATTATCATAATGAAATGAGGGTAAAAATGCATGGGCAAAATTGTCCTTTTTAACACTGTTAGAGGGACTTAACAGACCAAGGGTAGACTCTCCTTTCGTTTTAAAATAACAGGGGTAAATTCACAAAGTTAAAAAAATAAGGATAAAATCACCATTTGGTTAAAAGCAAGGGTAGAAACACCAAAGCCCCGAATAACAATACTACGATGGGCTTTAATCTTAGTTGGACCCAAATTTCAAGGCCAGAAATCCTACTAGGAGGAATAGGCCTAGCCTAAAAAGGTTCTCCACCACGTAATAGGCCCATGGGCCTAATTAAGGCCTAAGCCTGCGGTTGCAAACTTGGATGGAATGATTCCCCGGTTGCCCTTATGATCACGCGACCGCCGTGCCGTTTCCCTTCCCCGTCACACCTTTCGCTTTCTTACCCCAGTCCACCCCCCACAGCCAGTTCACACCACCACCCTCACGACGCCGGCGACCTCAGCACCGGATCGCCCCCGCCGATCGTCCCGAGGTAAACCTCCCCAACTCGATTGCGCTCCGGGCTGCATGTATCTGTCCGTTCGATCTGTTCTAGGGAGCGCGTGGGCTAGGTCTAGGTGTAGGTCGATCTGTTCGCCGCCAGTCGTGTCGAGCTGTCGCGATCGTGGTGCCGATCTGGTCCACTGCCTCGTCATGGGGGGTTTTGATTGGCCGCTTGCTTTCTCCTGCTGTGTTCTGGTGCGCTTTGCGGCGTGGATCGGGTAGGGGTCTGTTGCGAACTTGGGATGACGCCGCTTGCGGCTTGCCCTCCCTGCTTGCAGTGTTCTGGTGCGCTTTGCGGCTGGGATCGGTAGGGGTCTGTAGAGCTAGTTCGGTTGGTCGCGTGGGTGCTGGGAAGAGGGGAATGCTGATGCGTGATCTCTGTTTATTTGCTGTGATGGTGTTCGTTTGTTACTCATGGGTCTGATGATCTGATCCGGGTTCTGTATTAGTCTTGAGGAGTTGCTTTGTTTTGTACACGGCATGGAAGAGCTGGTAGATTGTGAAAATCAAATAGATTAGTAGTGTTGCTGCTGGCTCTGCTCGGCTCCACTTCTACCACAGCTGCAGCAGCCGATGCTGCCTGATTTCTACAGGTTTTACTGAGTAGTGTTGCTACTGCAGCCAGCGCTTCCGATTGCATTCAGAATTTATGCGGTGATTAGAAGCAGTAAGTAGCCAAGGATTTGTAGTTGCACGACAGTGATTTTTGCCTTTATTTGCATGACTACGGGCCTGATGTCGCACATTGATGTGTTGCTAGGTTGTAATCTTAGTTCTGGTCCAGTATGGCTTATTGAATCTAGTTACTTTGATTATTCAGCATCGTTTGGTTAGAAAGCTTGTGGGATTACACATTTATATTACTACTTGCTTCTGTTCTTCTAAATTGTATTAAATCGCCCCATTTGATTTTATTGGTATGTTGTAATTTTGGCTCTGCTGTAGTATGGCATCTTGTTTTTGATCTAGTTAATTAAATTATCCAGTGCTGTTTCGGTTATAAGCTTTTAGGATCACGCAAATACTGGTTGCTGTTCTTTTAAATCACCCCATTTGATGTAAGTTGCTAGATCTTTACAAGCAATTAAACCAGTGACTGTATCTTTTAGGATAGTTACCATTCCTAATTTTAGAAAATTGGTCTGTTACATCTTGTATTTGGTTCTAGAACTCGAATGCGATAAGCTAACCACTGTCTAGCTACCTGCATCCTCTTTTATTCTATATATTTAATGAACTCATTTTGATATCTTGGGGCACTAGTCAAATGTTCCATAACTTCATCTATGATCACTTTTCACTTCTCTAGGCATAACAGTTCCTTAATTGTTCTTTATGAAAGCTAGGATATTATTTGCGTATAATTGAATACTGCTGTTTCTCATTAATGGGAGGGCGCCAGATTGGACCATTGTAGCTGAAATAAAAATTGAAATGGTTATGCTTTTATTTCACTGCCTTCTTTGGATTATCATTCTCTATGTTTGAACCAGATAAATATGTCCGCATGTTTATCATGTAATCCTGTATGATGATATTTAAGGCTAAGTCAGTGTTTTTATATTTGACCATACTGCTGAAACACATATCTATAATATTCTGATTGTAGCAACTACTTGCATCCATTTGCTAGTTGTGACTCAAGCATATTACCGGTTTTGTCATTTGCATTCTGTCAGTCAGTATTGTTGTCAGCAACATTCTAAATTTAGCAAACTAATTGTTGTTTCGAAAAACTCCTACATTTGGAAATTTACTTTTCCAGAACTATTGTATTCTGGATTACTCTAGCGCAAGAAGTTTAATTTTGTGATGCACACAATATTGACACTGTACATGAGATCAGAATATGTACTAACACTGTTGATCTACTTTGAATTTTAATATTTTCCCTTCTGCTCAGTTTTAAACTTTATTGCTTTGAATTGGCACTTCGGACCATATCAGTGTCTCTTAATATAAGTTATGCATGGCTCCTCTGTGATTTCTCTTGTTTGCTGTTGTAAATTGCACATATATATTTGCGCTGAATTTTTGTCTTTGCACATTTACAGATTTGTTGATCAAAGAACCATGGAAGGATCGTTCCAGTTGAATGCAAACGCCAGTCCTTTCATACCTGGATCACTGGGTTCATTTGCACACAAAGCCCCAGAAAAACAAGGAGGTGAGACTAAAGAATGTTCTAGTGGCTCTGTAGGTTTTGAATTCTCAGATTTGCTTTATTCATATATGACTACATTGAGAGCTGAGCAGGTCTTATCATTTCTTGCAGGGTCATCATCAAAGGGAGAGTCTTCTGGTAGCACTTTTGATCCTTCACAGTATGAGGAAAATGACATGGATGAACTTGCTCTGGCCAAAATGGTCGTTTCAATGTTCCCAAATGTCTCCACAGATTTCATTGATGAGTTACTCAAGGCGAATGATTTTGACATAAATCTGACTGTTGATATGCTTCATGAGCTCAACTCACAAGATATGCTTCATGATGATGCTGAGGCTATCAATGACCTTCGTGATGATGCTGAGGCTACCAATGACCTTCATGATGATGCTGAGGCTACCAATGACCTTCATGATGGCCAGGTATTTTAAACTCTCTTTTGCTCCCCACCCTCCTTCCTCCCTCCCTCCATCCATCCCACTTTTTGTAAGTTAAGCATTTGCAAACATGTGTTGTGAACCTTTGGACAAGTTCTTTTTTAGGTGTTAACATAGTTCACTTCTGCCCATTGATTGTCCTATTCATTGCCAGGGCGTACTTGTTGCTGAGAACCACAAGGTTGAGGTGTCTGATAGTAGCAGCATCATGAGTCAAGATCTGCAGAATGAGAAGTCAGCAACAACTTCTGATGTGAAATCTGTGCTGCCAAAGTTCGCAGAGATAAATTTGCTTCACAATGACTTGGTATGTGCGATCCCCTCGATACACTGTACTTTTACATGCAATGTATTGTTGCTGAAGATTCATGAATCATGCATGATACCTCTTCAACAACCTTTCCTGACCGGCTTATTTATCGCAGGGCCTGCCTGATGATGGTAAGTCAGCGGGGACTTCTGTTGCAAAGTGATCTTACATATCAGGGCGCTCTGTTTGATCCGAGTTAGTAGGTATATGGTGTACATACTAGTTGCACCCAGAAGTGTGGCTTGGAGGGCAAAGCAGTGGAAGCAACTGTTCCATTTCCGTTTGCAGGACTGTTAACCATTTCTGGTGGTTATCCTAGTTTCAAATCGTTCAGCTTCTTTTGGGCCTAGTAGTTAGGTATTTCTGGTGGTTATCTTGAGTTTTACACCCCTAGGTTTGCTCTTAAAGACCGAGTAGTACCTGGCGGTCATCCTGGTTTTACATGTCTCGGTTACCTGGTTTGGGCTTTGTTGGTACCCAGTTAGTTTAAACAATGCAATTTATGACGTGACTGCCCGTTATGGCGTTATGTCTGATGTTCTGGGAGTGCTAAATCCATGCTGCTTGTGGTGCTATGCTGCTGTGTACCATGTTACCTGTTATTACATAATTAGTATTCCCTCCCTTTCAAAATGTCCGATGTTTCTGGATTTTCTAGATACATAGTTTTTAATATGTAGTTACATGTCTAATATACATGGTATGTCTAATATACGTGGTAAAATAATGTATCTAGAAAACCAAAATGTCTTGCAATTTGGAATGGAGGGGGTACGTTATTATCAGAGCAAAGGCGCTTTGCCCAGAGTTCATTTTCAGAAGCAACATGTATCATCGAGGTCTGAACTGAAGGATGAGGCTTCTGTTTCTGTAGAATTAGAAGTACAAAGGCCGGGCTAGTATATAAATGAAAGTTGTAAATTTATTTGTGGTTTCATGAGATTAAACATGGGCACAGTTCGCCAACACCATTTTACTCGTACGATACGAAACAACTGAAGCATCACGAGAACAGCCAAATCCACCGGCATCATGCATAGCCTCCCTAACTCCTGAGGTAGAGTAGAGATGACTACGAGTTGCCGGAGCATGGCGAGCTCGCCGCGGTGGCGTTTTTATTTAGACGCTCCTATGTATGTATGTCCATGGATCCTCCGAGGACTCGTAGTAGTAGTAGTAGTACACGTAGCCGCATATATCTCCGGCGGCCGGCGGCCGGCGGCGACGGAGCATGCAGGCCGGCTCTCACTCTCAGCATTTCATCATGGGGAGGCCGCAGGTGCGGGTGACGCTCTGCGCGACGGGGCCGTTGACGTAGCCGCGGTACGCCGGGTCGCGCTTGTACTGGCACAGGCACGGCTGCTGCGCCTTCAGCGACGCGCAGCACCGCGGCGTCACCGCGCCGCCGAACAGCGCGCCCGCGCACGCGCTCAGCGCCGACGGGTTGCACGACGCCGCCTCCGCCGCCGGCGCCGCCGCCAGCAGGACGCACAGGCACAGCAGCGCCAGCGCCAGGACCGTCGCCGTCGCCTGTTTGCCCATGGCCGGCCTCGGTCACTCGCTTCGCTTGCTTCTGATCGATCGAGTCGCCGGAGAGGGATGTGAATGTGATGGACTGCCGGAGTGCCGAGTGACTGAGTGAGTGAGTATTGCTGGTGCGCGAGAGGTCCGTACTTATAGAGAGATGAGCTGCGTGTGGCTCAACCAAAGGAAGGCCCTGGATCGACTGATCGAGATCTCCATGGTGTGCAGTGCGTGGGCAGCCACGCGAGCTCCGCGTCGTGGGCGTGCATGGGTAGCCATTCCTGGACCTGGACACTGGAGGCTGGAGCTCTCACATGCATGCACCGACTGACCGACGGCGCACGGTGGTTGGCAGGGCAGGGAAGGGAAGGATGCGTGTCTCGCAATTTAAAGCTAGCTAGCCGTGCCGCGCTATGAATGATGACTGTGCTGATGCTCTCTCTCTCTCTGTGAACACTGAACAACGAGGGATTTACCGTGCATGGATGCTAATGCTCCACTCCAGATTTTCTACTCTACTCTGCTTCAAAAGTTCTTGGGTGGAGCAGTTCGATTAAAACCATGGATCACATTTTTTTGCTTTGTTCCATCAGGTTGTTGGCTGCTGGTGGTGTTTGGTTTGAGACCTCCTAGGGGTGCCGACTAGGCGAATTGTTTGAGATTGCTCCACTGAATCCAAGATGAGTCTGGAATTGAAGCAACCCAATTTCTTTTTGTTTTGAAGAAACCGGAGGGGTGTGAACCCATACAGGAAATTATGTAGGACAACTTAAAAAAAGGTTCAATACAGGAATTAAGAAACAAATATTGTAAGGCCATTGCATAAAGATTACAATTTACAACAGATTCTGGATACATAAATCAAAGATGATTGAAACCTTGGCCTCTGCCCTTAGATTCAGCAGTGTCAATCCTTTTTTGAAGATTTCCTTCCCTGCTTGTATGTCTGGTTGCACATTCTAGAAAATGAGATCATTTCTGACTGTCTAAATGGCCCAACACATTAGAATAGCTATCATCATGAAGAAAACTGGATGCGGCTGGTCTCTAAGTTGCATAATGCTGTAATTGATGTTCAGTCCATTCTGAAAAATGATGTTCACACGTTTCTACTACTGAAACGGGCAGCTAAAGAAGCAACACAAATTTACTACTACTTTCTCTTTCATTACAAATATAAACACACTGTTAGGAGTATTGTTGGTTATAAGCGACTTTAAACTTTAACCGATATATTACTACGATATTTTCGGATTTTTTTCTTCTGAAAAATGTTTTCATGGGCTCGATCTAGCCGCAGAGCTTCACTTCGAACGTTGGGCCAGTATACACTCTTGGGCTTCATCATGGCCTCTCGCAATTTCTCAATGAAAACAGCCCAAAAGTCAAAAGAACTCCGTTGGCCGCGCCGTTACTACGTCACACGGTCACACTGCGGCTGTCCTCGCTGCGGCTGCAAGCGGGCCGTGCCATGCCGGCGTCGCCATGGCCGACCCCTCGCTCCATGCGGCAAGCGTCCCAGCTCCATGCCGTCCTCACCACGTCCGGCCGCATTGCCCACCCTCCCCGCCGCCGAGCACCTCCTCAACTCGCTCACCAACCTCCTCTCCACCCCGCGGCACCTGCGCTACGTGCTCAGCCTGTTCGACCGATTGCCGCACCCCACCACTTTCCTCTTCGACACCGCCCTCCGCGCCTGCCTCCATGCTTCCGCCGGCGCGGACCGTCCTGTCCTCCTCCTCCGCCGCATGCGCCGCGGAGGCTTCCGCACGAGCGCCTTCACGTTCCACTTCGTCTTCAGGTGCTGCGCCGGCGGCGCCCACGCCGGGTTGTGCCGGATGCTGCACGCCGCGTGCCTCCGGACCATGCTCCCCTCCGCCGCGCGGCTCGTAGCGAACCCCCTCATCCACTTGTACGCCTCGCTGGGGCTCACGGACGACGCCCGCCGGGCCTTCGACGAGATACCTGTCAAGGACGCGGTTGTGTGGGCCACAGTGATCGGCGGGCTGGTCAGGTGGGGGCTGCTCGATGAAGCGCGGAGGCTCCTTGTGCAGGCGCCGGAGAGGAACGTGGTCTCGTGGACTAGTTTGATTGCTGGGTATTCGCGTGCTGGCCGGCCTGCTGATGCCGTGTATTGCTTCAACTGCATGCTTTCTGATGGTGTCGCGCCGGATGAGGTTGCGGTGATTGGCGCTCTGTCAGCATGCTCGAAGCTCAAGAATTTGGAGCTTGGGCGCTTGCTGCACTTGCTGGTTGGGCAGAAGAGGATCCGGATGACTGACAATCTTGTTGTTGCGCTCATCGACATGTATGCTAAATGTGGTGACATTGCCCAAGCACAGGCGGTCTTTGATGCTGTGGGAAGGGGCCACAAGCCTGAGCCATGGAATGCTATCATTGACGGGTACTGCAAGCTTGGCCATGTTGATATTGCAAGGTCTCTGTTTGATCAAATGGGCGCCCGTGATGTCATCACGTTCAACTCGATGATCACTGGATACATCCACAGTGGCCGGCTTAGAGACGCATTACAGTTGTTCATGCAGATGAGGAGACACGGCATGCGTGCGGATAATTTTACCGTGGTGAGCCTTCTCACTGCTTGTGCGAGCTTAGGTGCACTGCCACAGGGCAGGGCTTTGCATGCTTCAACTGAACAGAGGATAGTAGAGGAAGATGTTTACCTTGGAACTGCACTTGTGGACATGTACATGAAATGTGGGAGGGTGGATGAGGCAACCGCTGTGTTCCATCGCATGGGTGAAAGAGATGTTCACACTTGGACTGCCATGATCGCAGGTCTTGCGTTCAATGGGATGGGTAAGGATGCTCTGGAGTATTTCTGCCAGATGAAGCGTGATGGTTTTCAGCCCACCTCAGTTACATACATTGCTGTTCTGACTGCATGCAGCCACTCAAGTCTGCTTAACGAAGGCCGTCTGCACTTCAACGAGATGAGATCGTTGCACAAATTGCACCCTCAGGTTGAGCATTATGGCTGCATGATAGATTTGCTTGCTCGCAGTGGGCTTATGGATGAAGCTATGCATCTTGTTCAGACCATGCCAATGCAACCAAATGTTGTCATATGGGGCTCCATCTTGAGTGCTTGCAGAGTCCACAAAAACATTGACCTAGCCCGACATGCTGCGGAGCATCTTCTGAAGTTAGCACCTGAGGAGGATGCTGTCTATGTCCAGTTGTATAACATATATATAGAATCTAGACGATGGGTAGATGCAAAAAGAATTAGGATGATGATGGAAGAACAAGGAGTTAAGAAGACAGCAGGTTACAGCTCGATCACTGTGGCTGGGCAGGTTCACAAGTTTGTTGTCAATGACCAATCGCATCCTTGACATTAGAGATCATCGCGATGATGGAGGAAATTGCACGCAGGCTGAAGTCTGCGGGTTATTCTCCAGCTACGTCAAAGATAGCAGTGGACGTTGATGAGGAAGAGAAAGAACAGGCACTTTTAGCACACAGTGAAAAGATAGCCATTGCTTTTGGTCTCATTAGCCTTCCACCGAACTTACCGATTCATATAATGAAGAACCTGAGAGTCTGTGAGGACTGCCACTCTGCAATCAAGTTAATCTCTCAGCTTTGGAACCGGGAAATCATTGTAAGAGATCGGAGTAGGTTCCACCATTTCCGAGATGGAGCATGTTCTTGCAATGATTTTTGGTGATTATCATTCTGCAAGCTGCTAGTTTTGTTCCAGAGGTCAGAAGACAATCACAAGAAGACACTAAAAACACAAGTGCTTCATCTCACATTTCTGCTTCCAGTTTCAAATTTATAAAATGCCTAAGGTACTGTTCCTTCATGCCTTCTATCTATTTCAAACTGTAAGTTGTTTTTGCTCTTTTAGATACTTAGTTTTTGCTATGCAGCTAGATGTATGCTATGTCTAGATACATACTAAAACTAAGACTTATAATTTGGAATGGAGGGAGCAATAAATGAAAGAAGCCTGGGAATCTTCTGATAACACAAAGCTTTCTTTTGTGTGCTTTACCAGGGATACGAAGTCAGATGTGTGATGTGTCTGCACGCAAACACACTCGACACTCCTTTGGCCGTCTGTGGTTTTCACAGTGATGAAACTGAATGTTAGAATCTATGTGATTCTTCAGTGTGAGTATGATGACACCATGGCATTTTTGCTTCGAGCACAGCAGTTTTGGGATTTGACTTAGCCCAGTTTCTGGACAGTGATAAAAAGGCCACAGCCCACAACCCAAAAATGCTAACAGAGGTAAACACAGACAATGAGCTGTCTAAACCGCTTAACGGGCCGGCCCAGTCAATGTGGACATCTGGTGGGGCTGCTTGTTAGAGCCGTTCAGGGGCAAAACGGCGGAACCTGCTCGCCCGCCCGGCTCCGGCGACCGCCCTCCTCCCTGACCTTCTCTGCGGCCAGCCGCTTGCGGGCGTCCTCCTTCCTCGGAGGCCCCCGTGGCTGCGCCGTGCCTTGTCCATCGAGGTGGCTGGTGATATCTCGCTCTTCCTTTTCTCCTCGCTGACAGGCAAGCGAATCCAAGTAGGCAAGTAGGAGTACTATGGCGACGACGGCCGCAGGGTACGGATACGTCTACTGCTTGGCGGGGCTGCCGCCCTTCGCGCTGTTGCCGGGGATCCTCTCGACCCGCCGATCGCCTCCTCCTCCTCCTCGCGTGTCCCTTGTCGCCTTCCCCTCGAAGCTCAGGGCGTCGGCTCCGCGGTGCGCTCCATTCTAGCTCCTTGTTCACGGCTCGGCTCGCCGGTGTCTAAGATCGTCTCTCTTCGCGCAGATTGAGAGTTTCGTGCCGTCCAAGGAGGCCCGTTTCCTCCTCCGGCGAGGTCAATTCGGACGCGGTGCCGTCGCCAACGGTTAGTCAGCTCTCCCTCTCGTCTCTCCTTCCGACCTATGATGTTTCCTCATCAGGGGTGAATTGGTTTGGGTTATGGATGGTCCATGTTCCTTGGAATTATTTAGTGGAGGCCATTAGGGAGTGGACTGGATTAGGTAGCCACCAGCAATGGGGGAAACAGTAACTGCTTGGGTTTTTGGACTACTGATATGTTGGTGTAGGTTGCTAGCTATTATATCAACTGATGATTTATATAGTCAGAATAACTGTGGTTTTCTAGCATCATATGTTGGTTGTCCATTGGCTGATTGGGTTTAGTAAACTATATATGAATACATTTTGTAAGTTCAAATTTTGCTAGGTTGATAGCGTACATATGTGATAAATATTATAAAGAAATATTGATGAGGTCTTGCATTTTATATATAATAATTCAGTGGTTTATTGCATGAAAGGCAATAAACAAATTGCTTGTGGATGGAGGAATAAACTGGGTTCAGAAATGTGTAATAAGTGCTCAATTCGCAAGCAGATTAATAGTGAAGCGGCAACCAACAGACTAGTTTGTAGGCCAGAATGTCCTAAATGTAACTTTTGTTTGTGTGATGTTTCAGGAAACCACTATTGATATAAAGTTTCCTAGAAGAAGCTTCCTGGTTCAATTTACATGCAATGCATGTGGTGAAAGGACCAAGCGCTTGATAAACAGAGTAGCCTATGAAAGAGGGACAGTTTTTCTTCAGGTAAACTTTGTTCCATGCCTTTATTTATGTGCAAATGCAAACTCCAAACCTACTGCTTTGCTCATTTTGGATCGCTGTATGAGACAAACCCTCATTCATATGACCGACATTTCCTTACGCATGCTATAAATTTATGTTCTAACATACACTGCACAAACAGTGTGCAGGGTGCCAGGTGTACCACAGGTTTGTTGATAATCTAAGTCTAGTTGCTGAATATGATCTGCGAGAGAAAATGAGCCACAAGGAGAAAATGTGGTTAACACCAATTCTGAAGATTGATCTGTTGTGAGAAGCAGTGTTGATATGGAAAACGCCCTGTTGTAATCTCTAGGTTTTGACAACATTGATTGTTTATATAAACTAGCACAGAGTTGCTGCATATACTCATTTGAATGCAACGGGCGCAATATGTACTTTAGGATGTGATATATGGTTTTGTGAAGAAAACAAAGGATCATAATACCAGATTACTCTGCAGTTCCAAAAATGATCTCTTATTAATATAATAATATCAAAACAACACATTTTGGGCAGATTATCCTGGCACTAGTGATATGGTGCTAATATTTGATATGCACACTTTGGCACCATTGTTTGCCTGCATCATTGAGATTTTGATCGACTGGGGCATTTTTTAGCCATCGCCTTCGCTATCCTTGGCATTTCTCAGTCCATATAACCGAACATTTATGTCAAAAACTAGTAAGTCATATTTGTTTTCTCGACCGTCTTAGAAAGGTTGCATGTAAGCAGAAGTGTCACAAGATTAACTTGCAGGCTGTTAGCTAAAGCACACCACACATGACAAAAATCCCATCTCCCAGTTTTCCTTTCAGGAGAACACTGACAGGTCACACCATATTTCATACTGTATGTGAGTCTTACGTGGCAAGTATGGAACTGAATCAACACTGTTTGCAGCCTTGCAAAGTACAGTATGGCAGTGTTGGTTTATCACATACTTTCATGTTATAAAAAAATAAATCATCATAGCTACAATGACCAAACCAGACCATCAAAAATTTGCGAAGTATTACTATTTGTAGGATCTCGACATCATTCTCCAAACCCTGACACAGTAACTTTTTTTGAGAAGTTGAATATTTTTTTAGGACTGAGGGATTATACCTTAATGACCCTGTTTGGAACGATTTATTGGGCTGCTTTTGCTTGTAAGCTATGCACAGAATGGGCTAAACGCGTAGCTTTTTGTTGAACCTAGGATGGGCTTTTTCAGGCAGCCCATTCCCATCCGCGTCCGTCTCCTTCGCCTCCGCCCGCCTCGGAGCGCCTCCGTGACCGACTGACCCGCCACCGCGCCGCGCGTCTCCCTCCCCCCGCTCGTCTCCTTCGCCTCCGTCCGACGGCCTGCGGCCCTGAGCCCAGCGACCAAGCACCTCCCCTCCAGAGCGCCGCCCTCCGGAGCGCCGGAGGCCTCCGCCCGAGCATCTCCCTCCAGAGCGCCTTCCTCGCCGGAGCGAGACGCTTCCCCGGCCAGTGCCTACCCCGCCCGAGCGCTCGGCCCCTCCTCGACGAGGGCGTCCTCCGCCCGAGCTTGCAGGCTGCAGCCTCCAGGCCACTACGGCGCAGAAGGAGAAGAGAGGATGATGTCAAACGGTAAACTTTTGCAGGCCTCTATTCAAAAAGCTTACTTCTCTCTTACAAAAGCTCCTAAGATTTAAGCTAAACTTGGGGAATTGTTGTGCTTAGTACTGATCAATTTTGATTATTGAAGCTTCACAACTCGAATATGATAACAACTTATGGTGACAATAATTCGATTTCAATTCAACCAGCCGTTCGCTGATAACCCATAGTTTTGGTTTCAGTCTGAATGTTCATTGAAGGTTAGAGTTAGACAGCCTTTTTTCTCCTTGAAGTAGGGCTTTCTGGCATCAGTATAGAAATTTAAAGTTGCCCTTCTATGCTAAACTTGCATGTATATCAAGGTTCTTAGTGATGATGTTGGTTACAATCTGTCCTTCAGATCTTCAGTAGAGAATGTGAGCTGTTCTTGTTATGTTAAAAAAAGAATGTGAGCTGTACCAAATTCTACTCTTCACCTATATGACATTAACAAGTGGTGCTTAGATAGCTATATTCTAGTTTGCCTTATTTTTTTGACCCTAAGCAAACTGTTCTGAAGTTCCTGTACACTCACTCATCTGATTTTGATTAGGTGACAATGGCGTCAAAGTGTTTTGGGCCAGGTTTAGATGACACTCTGCTTCACAAAAACAGTTTCCATGGTTTCTCTGCAGTGGCGGGGAGCTCACTGCAGACTGATGGAAATCAGAGAGATGCTTGCTGCCTGGATGCTTCCCTCTTCACCAACTTGACAATCCCACAAATTTGCATGGCGACCTCACGCTGCAAGTTGCACATACCAGCAAAGAATAGCAGAGCTCCAAGCATCACCACTGTCTCTCCTGGATCCAGCAGTGTTCAGTGAGGCTATTTGTGGCGATGGCAGTGTGGGATGTCATTTCTTTGAACCGTATGATCACTGGTTTCATTCGAGACGGTATCAGTAATCGAGCTCTAGTAGTTTACAAGTGGATGGTTGCTTCGGGCTTCAGAGAGACCCCTCATACCTTCTCTGCAATTCTCAGTGCGTGCAACACCTGCGAGGGACTGCAACTGCATGGCCGGGTACTGGCCTTGGGCCTGTGCTCCAACCCATTTGTCAGGTCTGCATTGATCAAGCTGTATATGTGTGTTGAAACGCCTTGTGCTGCCCTCTTGCTGTACAATGAGGTACCATTGCAGAGCACAGTCATGTCCAACGTGGTTCTAGGTGGTTTGTGCAACCTGAAGTTGGCTGAGAAACTTCTTTGCTCCTTGCTAGACATGAGACGACGTGGTTTTTGGAGTTGAATGGTCTTTCCTACTGTTACGCGATGAAAGTATGCTATCAAGATGAAGAGTGGCTGGAACAAGGCAGGCAGCTTCATGGAGTAGTTCTCAAGGCAGGGTGGGTTCCGTCAAATATTTTCCTGTCAAACTCGCTTGTGGATCTTTACTCAGCAATCGGAGACTTGGTGGACGCTAAAGAATTCACTGGATGATATCCCTTCCGAGGATGTCACCTCATGGAACTCCATTGTTTCTGTTTGTGCAAGCAAAGGACGTATGAAGGAAGCAACTGATTACTTGAGACAGATGCTTTGGCATGGCAAGATGCCCTCAGTCCGCTCCTTTGTTGGGCTCTTTGGTTCGTCTGGTCAGACTGGAGACCTCCGAGTCGGGGTTCAGATGCATGGCATTGCTCTTAAGCTTGGATTCAGCTGGAGTAGCACGCATGTGCAAACTGCACTCATTAACATGTATGGAAAGTGCTGCTCTTTTGATTGTTCCTTGGCAATCTTTAATGAAATCCCAAGCCTTGCAGTGGAGTGCTGTAATTCAACAATCACATCATCAATTCGCTGCAAGATTTTTCACTCCGCATTGGAGGTCTTGTACTGTATGACTGTAGAGGGAGTTATGCCTGATAATGTGACTCTCTCTGCAACTCTGAAGGCCATATCTTTGTCAGTTTCGCCAAGTCTAATCAGTTGCCAGATGCTGCATTCCTGGGTCTTCAAGCTGGGGTTTGAAGCAGACATGGCTGTGTGTTCCTCCTTGATCAGCGCATATGCCCGAGCTGGTCAGGTGAGCAGTTCCCACTTGATATTCGAAAGCTTGTGGGATCCAAACGTCATTTGCTTCACTTCAATGATATCTGCATGTGCTCGATTTGGAGATGGTGCAAAAGGAGTGGAGCTGCTCAATAACATGGTTTCCAGGGGCCTCAAGCCTGACGATGTTACCTTCTTGTGCGCAATCGCTGGATGTGACCAGGCAGGGCTGATCGAAGAAGGCAGGCTGGTGATGGAGCTCATGAGAGCAACCCGTGAGCTGGGCCCTGATGAGAGGCACTTCGCTTGCATGGTTAACCTTCTTGGCCGAGACGGTTTTGTGGAGGAGGCAATGAGGATGATGGAGCACTCGCTGCTACGGCACTACAGCAAGGCGTGGAGCTCGCTCATTCAGAGCTGCAAGGCACATGGTGAAAATGTTCTGGGAAAGAGAGCTGCAAATATGCTGATAGATGTGGACCAAAGGGATGCAGCAGCGACCAACTTGCAGGTATCGAGATACTTTTACGAGATTGGGGACGGCGCAAATGCCTCAAGGATTAAAGCCATGGCAAGTGGGCAACAGGTGAAGGAGAGCGGCCACAGCTCGGTTGAGATCAGTCATGGAATCTAGCATTCGAGGTTAAAATGCGGTATGAACAATTCAAGTCTGTAGCTGTTTGGTTAGCTGTTTCACCTGTTTGAGCTGATAACCTGCACATCAAAAGGTCATGTACAAGCCCTCCTGTTGCATATACATACCTGATACCTCAACCCAGTGCCTGCATCACATATAGGAGTATGATATATCCTTTGCTCCCAGATCTGAATCTTGGGCAATGATTTATAGTTACAGCCTTACAGGCACATGCCTGTGCAGACAGGAACCTCACCAGCTGGTCTCATTCGTCTTTTTTATCGTCTGTTCAGACACTGTTCTCACATACAGGGGCCGTTGAATGTCTGTTTGCACTTTGCAGCAACAGGATTATGATGCCCTTGTATGTAGATGCAACATGCAAGTGCAAATGTGCAGTTTCCTGAAAGTGAAAAAGGCCAAAAGGGGTGGTGTTTTGAGTAGTACTCTTACAGTACAAAGACCGCACAGACCACAGAGAGTGAAGAAAGAAAAAGGATAAAGAAAAATGGAAACAGGACGGATCGTGCACGCAGATTTGTTGGAGTGGGATACGGCAGCACTGCCACCGATTCCAGATCTGGCAGGACGCAAGCCGCAAGGACGCTCTGGTCAGTGGTCTGGCTGGCACTGTCGAATTTTATTATGCAAAAGTTTCGGTTAAACATGCAGGATAAATAATTAAATATATGATGGTGATTGTGATGGTGCGTCTTTGTATATTTTATGCTCCCTCCACCTACCACCAGTTGCATCCATCCAATCATGCAGTGACACCAACTCTTATAAAAATGAAAACACTAACACACACTGTCATTCCTGTCCGTGTTAGTTCGGTCTTTGGTCTGAGTTGAGCTGATAAAGTGATAAACCAGCAGTAAATAATTCTGTGCAAAAAGATTCAGTAGTACCACTGGTCTGAATGGAAGCACACTCACTCTGCCCCTATTTGTGTTAAACTCAAAGTTTGGTCTCTGGTAATCTGGTCTGAGCTGAGTTGATTAATAATAAAGTGACAAACAAGCAGTAAATATACTCTGTGCAAAAAGATTCAATACTACTGGCTTGAATGGAAAGATAAACAAGCCAGGAAACAAAAAAGAAACAAATCTAGAGCAGAAAAGAAAAGAAAAGATTCAGTGGTGGTGCTGGGTGCAGTATCAAATATTCCCTGAGCCAATCTGAGGCCTAGGGGAGAGGTGCCCCGGATTCCAGAACAGCAACACGAACAGGGGAGGGGGCTTCTCGGCTCTCGCTCTCCACCACCGCAGCACGCACCCCCCTTCTCCTCCTTTTTCCTTTCTTTTTCTTTTTCTTTCCCCAACCCACCTCGCAGCCTTCCTCCCTTCCCTTCCTAGTGGAAGTGGATTGGTGGATTGATCGCACAGAGCTCACACCCACAGGCCACACAGGCCGAGCTGCTGCTCGCCCGCCCGCCCGCCCGCCGCTCTACTCCTCCACTCTCCTCGCGGAGCAGGCAGGCAGGCTGGGATTCCCGTCCGCGGCGGCGGCGGCGAAGCAGGGCAGGTACGGCGCGACCCGCCCGGTTGAATTCCATCGAATTTCTCGGTCTCCGTCGGTGCTAATTTGTCTCGCTCGTCCGTCTCTGCTGCTACTGCTGCAGGAGTTACGAGGGAGGAGCTTTTCCCGCGGAGGAAGGGGAGGTGGGAGTGGACCCCGCCGCTAGGGCAGCGAGAGGAGGAGGAAGACGAAGGCTGGCGTCCGGCATGGCGAGCGAGGAAGTACTCCATAAGGTCGGTCCCGAACTCTCGTCTCTCTCAACGGCCTAGTTCATCGCCTCAGTTGCATTCATTCCTAGTCTGTGTGGGCTCGTCACTTACCTCCCAGCTTTGGTTTCCTTCACGCTGATTTAATTGTTGCCGTTTCTTGCGATTTTGCTTTGCTGATTGTTGATAACCGTACCGACTTGTGTCCTGTGTCCTCTATCTCAAGGAATAGGCTGCTTTCTGCGTTCATGTTGAAATTGGTAATCTAGGGTTTGGAAGGAACACCAAGGGTCGCCATCTAAGGGTCTAGGGTACTCCTGGTCTGGTGTATTTATCACGTGTTCAGCTTGTTGCGCACTTGCGGTGCTCACAGGCAACCAATTTCGTTGAATCCTGTATGTTGAGCATCTCCAACAACTCCCTAAATCAACTTGGTATTCTTATAAACTTGGCAAAAACACAAAAATCCCTCTCCAACAACTCCCTAAATCAACTTGGTATTTATTCCAAGTGCGTATCCATCGGTGCCGCACGCGGAAATCTCCGCACTTCCTATCGCGCGCGTATCGACGCTTCCTGCCCGCCCGGCTCAAGGCCAAGGCGCTCTCCCCCTTGCTGCCTGCTCCGTGCCCGTCGCCACCCAGCGCCTCACCGCCCCCCCCCACCTCCACCGCCCGCGCTCGCTGCGCTGCCGTGCGGCGCAGCGTGGGGGCCGCCGCAGCAGCAACAGCGGGCTCGGTCGCGCCCGCCTGCCCCCCTGCTGCGGGCTGCGCGACCCGCAGAGCCGTGAGGGAGGCGGCGGCGCTGCTGCCGTGTCCCGAGAGGGCGGAGGAGGAGCGGCAGCGGCCGGAGGAGGAGGAGCGGCAGCTTGAGCATGCTCCACACCCCGGCGCAGGCCGTCAAGCCCCGAGCCCCCGACAGCGTCAGCAGCAGTAGCATGATGGCCTCCACGTCCGCCGCGTAGCCCAGCACCACCCACTCCAGCACCTTGGCCGCCGCTGAATCACATCAGGCTTGCGCGGTAGGGAAGACGGCGGCACATTGGCGATGGGTGCGAGCGGACGGGGGATCGGATCATGGATTTGGAACGGGGAGGCGACGGGGACTGAGCGGTTGCGGAGAGCATCGGGAGGGGAAAGAAACGACGAGCGGTTGACATGAATAGATTACACTTTCCGGACTTTTCTGAAAAAGTGCCAGACACAGAGAGTTATAGACACGCCCTTGATTAATTTCGGGAAAGTTCAGGGACCAATCTGCAAAGTCGCGGAGTTGGATTTCCTTCCGGTGGGCCTGTTTTTACCAAGTTGGAATAGCAAATTGTTGAAGAGAGGATTTTTTTTCACTTGCCAAATGAAATAGCAACTTGCTAAACCATAAGATTTGACAAGTCAATTTTACCAAGTTGTTGGAGATGCTCTGTATCTGTCTCCTCGAAATACCAAACCATACTTAAAAAGTGTCTGTGGATAGTTATTTTGATGGATTCTTAAGATAATTCATTTGAATCCATCTGCTGATTTCTACTGTACAGGTCCAGAATCTTATAGAGCACTGCCTCCAGAGGTATATGAACCAGAAAGAAGTGGTTGAAGCCCTCTCTCACCAGAAGATTGAGCCTTGCATTACTGAACTTGGTAACGCTCGCTGTTCTCCTCTTGTACAGTGAGATGACTCATTTTCTTGCTTGCAAGTTGGTCCAAAGTTGCTTCATGCATGTCTGGCTGTACTGTTACTCCAATGTTACAACTGTGATTCTGTACTATGATGCAGCACAGATATAATGCTTTATTACAACAACTGAGCCTTTTGGTCTTACAATTATTTTGTTTTTAAGTAAACAATTCTCCAAACATTGTATCAATTGTTGTCGTGTGCTTTCCCAAATCTATTGATTCAGTAGCAAACATGTATTCTAGAAATCTTGGTCGGTGCCTTCTAAAATATTCTTATATACTAGGATAATGAAAAGCATCCATCCCTGGACAAAATTATGTCAGGCTCAGTGTAGCAACTATCATGTGTAAAAATTGTTTAGACCCATTATCCTACCTTAATGTCAAACTGGATAGCTGGTCCACCAAGTTTCAGTTCTACAATCTAAATACTACATCCCTCCTTTTTCTGAAAATCAAAATTTATTTTTGCAGTTTATTGTGTTGAAATTGATTGTGCTTCTGCTAAACTGCACCTCCTCCACGAAGATATACCAACAAATAGTATGTTAGTGAAAGAGTAGCTTATGAAGTTCCATTTGTTTTGCTGATTCTCTCATGATTTCCAATATTGCTCACCTCCAGGCTTGCATTTTGTGGTAATTTTTTTTCTTAAAAAAAAAAAAAAAAAAAAATCGTGTGTGGTTGCTAGCTAATTGGTGTTTTTTTTCTGTTCTTTTCAGTTTGGCGACAACTTGAGCAACAAAATCCTCTGTTTTTCAAGGCATACTATATGAGGCTAATGCTTAAGAATCAAATAATGGTTTTCAACAGGCTTCTTCATGATCAGCTCACGGTTATGAATAAAGATTTTTCTTCAGGGATCCCTTCTATGTCTCTTCCTAATGGCTCTAATTCCAACCTATGTAAGACCTCTGTTTCCAACCATCTTATAAGGGATTGCTCATCATTATTGAACCGAGTTTTTCTGATTTGCCGAGTGAAGTCCTATAACAATATGATGGAATCTCAGGCATACATATTACTTTGCAAAGTGATTTAACAATTGTATGAGCTCAACAAGTCTGTCATTCTTTCGTTTGAAGTTTTGTTTTTGTTCATGGGATCTTATTGCCACTTTCAAGTTTCCACTCTTCTTTCACTTGTTGATAAGTTAACCTTTTGCTATCTTCCTTGTCTGTCATTTTAACATGGCCACTTTCTTTACTTGTTTCAGTGAAGCAAAATCCATGCTTTTTGCCAGAGACTGCTCCTGGATCTGCAATGCCAGATGGTATAATGCACAATGGAAGTTCAAATGTTATAATAAATGGCACATCATCTGGCAGTCAATTACTTAATGCTAGTAAAGAGTTGCATGGCCTTCATAATGGAATAGATGCTTCAACTAGTCTACAGTCAGATCAGAATGCAACTGCTGTGATGTATGGTGTAGACAATGAGACAAGTGCAACAATAAAGACTGAGTCTTGCTATTCGAGTAATGCTGATTTTGCTTTCTGTGGGAATACTTTCCTGGAATCATGCCAGTCAATAGGTGATGCATCTGGTGGTGGATCCTTTAGTAGCTCAGAGTTGAATGGGCAACCACTAAATGATTCGATTTTGGATATGGAATCATCATCATTTAGCTTCTTGAACCAAATGCCCCAAAACTTCATCTTTTCAGACTTGGCAGACGATTTCAACCAAAGTACAGGTACCTTCCAGCGAGATTTGTTGTTGAATTCTTTCTTCCGAATTTTGAGTGCCTACTTATTTTTGTCTCCCCCTCTACTGTATAAGTTATTTGTCTTGTTTTGAAAATTTTTACAGAAATAGCACCATTTCTCACTCCTGAAACAAATTTCTCGGATTCGACAGGGGGGGAACATACAGGTAATTCATCCTCCTTCCTATTTTCTAACAACCACTTGATGAATACAGCATATACTGCATCCTCTGATCTTCACGCATTGTCCACAGAGTAATCAAAGCATTTATTGGACAAGCAAATCTGCAAACGTAGTTAGGGTATTTGTATTAGTGCTTTCTTGTGTGGTACTGGTAGTGATCACTGCTTACATTAAGAATTTAGTCGATCTAGCCTCTTAGAGAATCTTATCTTAATTTGAGTTGTATTCTCTCGTAGTGGCCTCTTCTCTTGTAGACGAACATGCATTCTGGTATTTATTGTTTTTGTTCCTCTGCAGGTTGAGTGGCCATGGACAGCCCACCAACTATTTGTACATACGCTCATGGGCATTCAAATCTGCATTGATGAAGAACTTGAGGACCTTTTGATCTAGCTGTTTATTTTCCTTTTCTAGTTTCCACATCTTATATTGTGATAGTTTGGGACTTTGGGTTTGGTGGGTTGTATAGCCCATCAGAACGCTTAGTGGGTTGATCTTCTGGTATGCTCTATGTTGGTATCGTTGTCGTGCCTTGTACATTGCCGTGCTTCTGTGAGAAACATTAGGAGCGGCGTTGTTCGCATCAGCATTAATCTGGCTAATTTCACCGCTTGGCTTTGTACAACAAATTTTATCAACATTAACTGGATACTGAAATCAAGATTTAGACCATGAGTTGTACTATTGTATATGCAGCTTCCCACTCAGAATTGGCAGAATGATTGATGAGAAGACACTGCTTGGATCTTTTACATTCACACACAAACGTACTCTGTCTCCTGTCAGTACCATTCATGGACAAATTAGCCTTAATATGTATAATTTGTGTTGAAGGTAGCATTGTATGTTAGGCAGCTCCACTAATATTTCTATGGTCTAATACATAGGACATAGCTTGAGGAACTGTAATTAATATTTAAGGGAGAATTAGGTGTATGGTTCTTGGAAAAAACTCCTCTTAGGTAGGATTTTTTATATATTTTAATCCTGTTTTAATTAATATTTCAAAAAAAACCGCACCCAAAAAATATTTGCACCTCGTAGCCCTTTTTTTGGTCGCGCCAAACGCCCATGGCGCGACCAAACCACGTTGTCATGCCACATGCATTGGCGTGGCAACATACGGCACTTTGGACGCCGTTTCCGGCGTGGAAAAGCTTGTCGCGCCAATGCATGTGGCGTGACAGTCTTGTGTCTTGTCACGCCCGTGGAATGGCGCGACAAGACTGAATTTTCAAAAAATCATAACTCCTCAATACTACGTCGGATGGAGATAATTTCTATATGAAAATTGTAGAGCTCGATGAGATCTACAACTTTCTAGTTTTGAGTTTTTTCATTTGAAGACGTTAAGGTACTCAAAAAAATTATATAAAGTTTCAGCACCAAAATGATCGCGTATTAGCGCTTTGTCGCGTATTAAAAATAATATCTCTTTTGTATGGATTCAAATGAAAATATTTTTTATACAAAAATTGTAGCTCTCAATGAGACCTACTACTTTGTAGTTTTGAGTTTTTATATTTGAGGTCGTTAAAAAGCTCAAGAAAATAATATAGCATATTCGTGTTGAAAACTTATATCCCGCGTCCAGCCGTTGCCGTTGCCGCCGGCAGTGGTGCATCGCCGGGCGGCTCCGTTGATGGACTTGGCGCCTCGTGGCCGTCGTCACGTGGTGGCCGGCGCCCCGAGCGTCGTTGGGGAGGCCGAGGCCAGCGCAAGCGCGGAGAAGAGCGATGCCGTGGCGCGAGCGAGTTGGTGGCGTGGAGCAGCAGGTGGTTCCAGTTGTCACGCTGCCGCCTGACGATGTCGTGCATGTCGGCGCGGTCCGTGGCCACCTCGGCGATAGCGTGGAGCCTTTGCGCCGCGGTGCCAGTGCCCTCCGGCGTCGGCGTCGTACCAGGTGGCCCGCGGCCGTTGACGCCGGGCGTGTGGTCGTTGGCGCCGCTGTCTTGATGGGGAGCGACCCGCAGGTCGTCGATGCTGACCAGGTGCCGGACGCCACGCAGGTTGTTAGCTTGGGCCCGGGTGCGCAGCTGGAGCCCAGAACCGTGGCGTGGGCGCGAGGCCGGGGGCAGGGCGCCGGCGACGACGCCTTGCGACTGGAGAAGAAGTGCCCCCATCGATCTGTGCACGTCGTGCGTGTAGTGTGCAGTGTGCACGCTGTTGAGTTCAGGAATATTAGCTAGCCCGCATGCATATGCATATGCATACGCTGTTAACCAGCTAATATTTTTTTGAGCTTTTTAACGACCTCAAATGTAAAAACTCAAAACTACAAAGTAGTAGGTCTCATTGAGAGCTACAATTTTTTGTATAAAAAGTATTTTCATTTGAATCCATACAAAAGAGATATTATTTTTATGACCCGACAAGCGCTAATACGCCATCATTTTGGTGCTGAAACTTTATATAATTTTTTTGAGTACCTTAACATCTTCAAATGAAAAAACTCAAAACTAGAAAGTTGTAGATCTCGTCGAGCTCTACAATTTTCATATAGAAATCATCTCTATCCGATGTAGTATTGAGGAGTTATGATTTTTTAAAAATTCAGTCTTGTCGCGCCATTCCCGCTGGCGCGACAAGACTGCACTGTCACGCCACATGCATTGGCGCGACAAGCTTTTCTACGTCGGAAACGGCGTCCAAAGTGCCGTATGTTGCCGCGCCAATGCATGTGGCGTGACAAAGTGGTTTGGTCGCGCCATGTGCATTGGCGCGACCAAAAGGGCTATGAGGTGCAAATATTTTTTTTGGGTGCGGTTTTTTTTAAATATTAATTAAAAAAAGATTAAAATATATAAAAATGCCTCTTAGGTATATAGCTTTTGTTATTTTGAATTTGGCTCTATAGCCTCAAAATAAAATTTATTTGGTTCTATAGTCTTCCGTTCATTTTGTTAGGGTTGGCAGGTTAGTTTCTGCACTGTTGGTCCTGCGTAAAGACGAACATATCCTTCAATTCTTCTCCTTCATTGGCCGCACTCCCTCATCTTCGTATATGTACGTCCTTATCGTGGAAAGAATCCACGCCCATCGAGAGGCTCTCCCGCTCTGCGACGGCGTGGCAATCCTACGGCAGCGTCTTTGTCTTGCCTGTCGTGTTCCCCACGCCCTGCCAGTCTCGAGAGTCCTCCGTGTGTGGAGAAGAAATCCCTAGGTGCGGAACTTTTGCCGCCGCTCTCCTCGCCTTACCCCTCGCCTCGCCTTGCTGGTTCCCAACAGGGCGTTTGGTTCCGTAGCCTCGCCCGCAGCTTCGACCCGGCGGCGGCGGTGGAGGTTCATCCGGCCGCGGCGGCGCGATTCGAGGCGGCGGAGCTCGATTCGCAGCGGGGCGGAGCTTGATCCGGGCGGCGGCGGCGCCGATTCGAGGCGGCAGAGGTCGATCCAGCCGTGGCGGAGCTTGATTCGCGGGCGGCGGAGCTTGATCCGGCGGCGACGGCGCCGGAATCGACGGTGCCGGCTCGATCCGGCGGCGGGTCTCCATCCGGCGACGACGAGGATCGAATCGACGGCGCCTCGGCGGCCCACGCGAGCACGCGGCGTGCACGTGCGAACCTTACTGGTGCAGGACCAAATCGGCTCTTCTGAAATCTTTGCCCAGCCTGGCAACCTTCTTGGGCAACGAGGCAAGGCAAGCGCCTACCAAACGTATTGCCGGGCGAGGCGAGGCGAGCGCCGGGCGACGGATCCAAGCAGCCCCCTGTCTTGTTGTTGGTCGCCCTTCTGCCCCTCGCTTACCAGCGCGTGGGAAGTCCAGTGTCAGGTTCCGCTCTTGCAGATGCTGGTTTTTCCTTCATCTAATTGCTTGGTGCTGGTCAACCATCATTCCATTTAGTTCATTCCAAATATTCCTATTTGGGTTCTGTTCCTTTCGTTAGTAGTAGCTGGTTTTCTAATATTCCAGCCCCATGATTTGCGTGTGACCTGGCAGCTTCATTTAGATTCAAGCATGCACATGTACAGGTTTGTTTGTTGTGTCGGCCTGGGGATCGCCTGGCCGTGGGCCGTGGAGCATGCATGCTGTGGTCGGGTCAGTCTGCATCGGCTCTGTCCTGGAGCTCATGGACACGGCGATCTCGATGAAACCTCAGCCACGCTGTCCAAGGTAATGTACTATTCATCTCTCTCTATCACTCGCTCTATCTGTATTTGTGGATATACAGAAACATGCTGAGAAGAAGAATGCATTTGGATGAATACCACTGTGTGCTTTGTCAGTAGATTTGAAGAAATAATAATGCATCTACTATTTTTACTGTCCTTTTTATAAGCTTTGTTGAGAATTGTTGCTTTTCGAATTTGCTGATCACCTCACAACCCCTGAAAATCTTTCAAGAATGGAAACTGCTTCGTATTTTTAGCTTCTACCTTGACATCTTCATTCTGGTTTGTTGGGCTATATGGGTAATGAGAAATGATGTCGTTTTCAGAAACAAAACCCCCCTAGTTGCTGATTGCAAAAGGATTATCACGGTGGAACTTCTCTTACTATTGCATAGAACATAGGATAGAATTACTCTCCTTTTAGAAGCATGGATCAACTCCAATTTGTAATCTTTCTGATCTTCCTTTTCTCCTTCTCTGTTCCTTGGTCTCTCCCCTCGGGAGTGGGAGTGGGAGCAGTAGTACAAGTAGCTGTTTTCTGTTCTTTCTTTCTTCCCCTGTCCCTCTGCTGTACTCTTTGGTACTTTATTTCCCTTTTATTTTCATTAAATTTAGAGTAGGAGCCCCTGGCTCCTCCTGATTCCTCAAAAAAAAATGTGGACATAGAGATCACTGGATTATATCCCCCCTCTCTTTCCCCAATCTTGCCAGATTTCATCAAGTTTTGTTCTATTTCATTTTATAGTTGGCTGGCCTCAACTAAATTAGTATATTTTTTATTTCTTTATCACATATTCATTTCTCCCTTGCACAGATGGATCAATGAGTAGTAGGATATCGACTGTTGCAGTCCTTTCCTGCTTTCTCACATTCTCATGACACTATATCATGATTTAGGTACAGTCCATATTTTACATCAGCCTTGCTACAACAGTATCGTTTGTAAGTTTCAATGATTTTAGAAAACATGCTGCAATACAGGTAACTGAATAACTGTCCTGTCCTTTTTTTGTGTTTTGGTCCATCTTGTGCGTGGCAAGTGTTTCATTTATGGCCTAACATTAATTCCAATGAATAGGTGTTTGAACTCTAAAATATGAAACATTTGTCATACTTCTCAGAGTTATCAGACGTACAGGTGGACCTCAACAAATGACTTAGTAGGGACCTATGCTACAGGTACAGGAGTGGTCTGGATCAGATCTATTTCATGCCTCTTTTGCTTCTTGTGTTAGTTCCAGTAGTATTGGTGTATTATGATATTGATTTTCTCATGGAGGTTTGAAGTTATTTTTTCACGCATCATAAAACCTAAAATATCTTGGTATATTACACTTCATGCTTTAGATTCAGAATACTGACTATGCAGAGGTTGTTGACCTTACTGTGCCTCATATATGGTGGCCTTTTTTGATATTTTTTTCTGTACATAGGGTACTCTGCCTGTTGATTCAGGAAAAAAGATCCTATCAGGCACTGCCAATCCAAAGCACAGGTAATTTCTTCTACATGTTATACGATTGTATTTACAAATAATGTAAAATTCATTTGCACCGGTGAAAACAGTGTACTGGTTTTAGACGAAACATGCCTAAGATAACTCTATCTGCTATAAGAATACTCTTTAACATGTATTCCTCTTCCTGTTTCGTTCATTTCTTACTACCCACTTCTCTTGGATCCTCATTGCGATATTAAGAAGGTTGTGTATTGTCTACACCCTGTGTTGGTTTTCAAACATAGCTTTTATTCATGACGTTGCCATAATAATGCACTCTTTTTCTGAGGAAAGGTGTGTTGCTTCTGCTGACCTGAATCAGTTAGTACCAACAATGCATTTTTAATCTACCGTTTACATTACTACCACCCTGTACTCACTAATTTGGAAGCTAGAAAAAAAAATAGGAAGACAGTTATTATGGGTATATATATACTTGAAATTTATACCATTAATTAAGTATCTGTTATCCCTTATAAAACCATGAGAAGAGATATGCATGCTCTATACTCGATAAATTATTAGTTCAGCTCCATATGAAAAATTGTACAGTATGACCTGCTAATATGAAGGGAGGATTTATCTTTGGTTTCCCACTGTTTTCATCTTCCTTTTCTCAAGAAGGCCCAAATAAGAGTGCATGGTAGTGGTGTTCAATAGGTGAGTTAGTGCTTCCTCACCACGTTGATATCATTTCTCTCATTCCAGTATATAGGTTTGTCAACTGCTTATACTAGATTTCAGATTTGTGCCCATCTTTTTACTAATAACAGCCCAACAAAGGGTATCTCTAAAATCCCATTAATTGAGCATTGCTGTTCCCATGACATCATCAAGCGTTCCTGTATGGTACATTTACCCACCCTCTATTTATCCATTTTATCTGTAGTTACATTTTTAGTTATGTGTAACACCATATATTATAATGATACTCTGCAATGGAGGTTGTCGTACCCAATGAAGTTTATTTTATTTTTAAGATTGGCTATAGGAACCACATTAGAATTAAATTAGTCATTACACTGAGTCCCTCATGGATCTAAATGTTGTTGAACATAGAAAGCTATCTACTGGGCATTTTCTTTTGATCATGTTGTCTTATATATTTTCTTGAAGAAAAAGTACTCCAGTATAAAATAATTTTTCTTGCTTCTAATTTTTTCTCGGCATGATCATGATGTAGGCATAGATATTGAGTACCTGCAAGGAATAGCTTTACATGTAATTTAATTTACCAAGAAGAGATAAGCTTGTTATAATACCACTAATTTTGGAGCCTAACTTTAGAGAGAAGGTACTAAATTTGCATGGTCTAAGAACTCCAGGATTGCCATTGTGTCTATTATATTATGAACCATTCTTACAATGATGTTGGTTTATATTTTCTAAATAATGTATCATATTTGTGCAGACCAATCTGAGGGGATACTACCTTTTGCGAGATGGAAGCCTAAAAAGGATGACACAATATTTTGCTCATGAATAATAGACCTGGTTTTATAGGACCTGGTTTTGTAGGATTCTTTGTACTGCATCCCCAATCCAATATTTACCACATTGTGACCAAGATACAATTTGGTTATTTCGATAATCCCAAACTTGATAAATATATGATTTAATGTATTAGTGCCTACTGCACACAAGAGTTATGCAAACTCTTGTGCACAGTCCTAGGCCAAAATACGTACAATACGTATTTGATTTTGCATGTGCCAAAAAAAGGAACTCCACAACCTCTGCACAATAATGGGGCCTATTTGATTTTGCCCTGCGTCAGAAAAGGAAGTCCACAACCTCTGCACCACCGTATATGGAAAAAAAAACCAGCCCAAAATATGTACAATACGTCCTGGGCCTGCCCGAATGTGGCAGAACCTTCCAAATTATATGGCCCACAAGCACCTGACATTGTCCCTAAGACCTCTGTCGACCATACTTGTGTACCACATAACTTGAAAAGTTCCGTCGGGTGAAACCCCGATGACACCACGATCCTCCGGGATCCACTTCTTACAAAAGAACTTGCGGTATTACAACCATTCATACAAACATAACAGTAGCGGAAGATTTACAAAAAAGAAGATTACAACACTTGATCGAGTTTGATTAAACAAAACTTAACCGAGTTTGTGGAAGCGAGAAAAAGAACTTTATAGCCGGGAAGATATTCGATCATGCCAAGCCCACTGGTATGACCAAAGTCAGCAACACTAGTCAACACCTGCAACAGGGGTCAAACAAACCCTGAGTACAAAAGTACTCCGCAAGACTTACCCGACGAAAAAGAGGGGAGAAGACTCAGGAATGCTGGTTGATAGGAATCAAGGTAAGGCTTTAGCAAGAATCAAGAACACCTTTGCGGAAAAGCGACTAATGTTGATCCTTACTATTTATTCTTATCCGATATTTTCATTAAGCATTAAGCTATCCATCTAGGTTATCCTAGTCTAGAGCAAACACTTGTCAAGCAAGATCTCGATTTCTAAAACTTTCCATCCTCAGCAACTTTCCTCATTACTACGATGCCGGGACTCGGATCAAGTCTCCCATATCGTGGAGCAACGACGATTCGAATCGCTTATATACCCGGCCGGGGCTTCCTAGCCACACGATGTATGCATGACTGACCATCTTACATACATCAACTCAACGCTCGGATTTCTCCACATCAGAACGGGCGTACAGTACTCCACCTCTCTACGGCCGCTCGGTCACTTCGGCGGTGCGCATCGTAGGATGGGTACACGCTACTGTCCGTTCTAGTAACGAATAGTCCAAGTGGAGCTTACCGCCATTAGCATGCGACTAGTACTATCCAATAACCTCATGATCCCAGCGCCAAACAACGGACGGTCCTTAACCGACACAAGTGGACGACACTACACCAGGGCACTAGCCCTTCCTGGTGCAAGTCACTCCACCGGCGTCTCGATTTACTCATCATCATGTTCTTATTGAGTACCCTTGACCCGATCGAAGTAAAGGATAAACAATAAGCAACATCAGGTTTTCGTAATTGCCCTCAACGGGGATATTGTGATCAACTTTTGAAAACATTTTATTTGCAAAGCCTATGCTATCAGCAAGACTAAGCATATACTAAATATTTTCAAATCAAACAGGTTTCAGGGATAGTATATCAAGGTACGGTAAATGCATCAAGATAGGATATCACTCAACTCCTACACCTAAGGCATCATATCATCAACATAAAATTATAAAGAACTTTCGAAATTCAAGGAAGGGTTTAATGCATCCGGGGCTTGCCTGCGTTGCGTTGAAGGTTAGTTGTTAATCTTTGACGTCGACATCCTCGGTGGAATCATCTTTTCGGGACTTGGATCAACTCAAACTTTCTCCGAAAGCTTGACCAACGCGATCCTTTCGTTCTCACGTGAACTATACGTACATGAAATGATGTATGCTAAGTATGATAAAATGCATGACATGATGCATGATGCGAGGGGCAACATGGATGAAACAACTTGACTCTTTATTATCTTGAGTACAACTTTCCTTCATGGTGAAGTTGCATTTAGAAACCACAATTAGCAACTACGACAACATTAAATAACGCAATCAACTTAAACAAATTGCCGAAGGTCATTAGGGTTAATGACCTAGGGTCATCACTCAATCCCAAAATCAATCAAACCTATGGTGATTAAGGTTAATTACTAATTTATTAACCATTTTTACAGTTGTTAAAAGCCGCTAATTAAACTTACTAATTACTTAGCTATCACCACACATGTGATATAGATTACTTCTACTACTACACAATCAAGCCATGAATCATTGGGGATGGCAGTAATGATTCATGGTCTCCAATCAACACTTAAATGGAAGCATTCCTAAGCGAAGCATTTCACTAATCACTTAAGCAAATTAAATAATTATTAAGCATGTGAGCAAACTTTACATTTAAGCTATATAAAACAATGCCATGGACTAGGGAGGTTTACTGATCCATGGATCTCAAACAATACCACAAACCATCAACAATTTAATTAATTAATTAACTAACTAAATAGTTATCTCCTCAAATATTTCTATAACCATTAATCAAGGTGGAAATTAATTATAAAATTAAACTTGCTCAAAACAGTGCACCAATTTTAGTGAAGGTTAGTTTTAGCATATTAGAATTACTGACAAAAATTCATGACCATTGGATTAATATTTTAGTCTACAAAAATCACAGAGCACTCATTTATTAATTAAAACATGCAATTATTAATCATAACAAAAGTAATTAACATGCTGCATACACATTTTTCCATGAAGCTACATCTCATAAGGAACACAAAGAAATTTAGTTTGCAATTTTCTGAGCTCAGATTATTTAGCTATAAAATAAATAAGAAATCAACAATTTTACCTTTTCTGAAATTTGAAAAAAAAGTTAAATCCTTTTCTTACTCGGCCCCTGCCTACCCTCCGCCACTGATGGCCGGGCCTAGGGTCAACACAACGCCTTGGCCGGCCTTGACCACGACCCTGCCTGTGGGTTGACGGCGTAGCTCACCGTCGGCGAGGTCGCTGGCGCCGGGAAGGTCACCACCGTGACCCCCACGGTCATGCGAACCACACTGGGGAGCTGAACAGCCGATTGGGAGATTGGATGGAGTGTGGCAGCGGCAAAGGCGGCTTGGCCGTATGCGACGGAGCACATCGCTTGTGCTGGCTCGACTGGAGGTGGAGCGGATGACAACGACCGCGGTGGAGACGGCGGTGGCGGCGCGAACACGACGGCGGCTCGTGTTTAACCGACAGGCCGACATCGATCACGAGCTCAAGGAGGAGCCGTGGCACGCGCTGGTTAGAGCAGAGGCCCGCCAGAGAGGCTTGACCATGCGCGAGGTGCTCGCGGCGGCGCTCTGGCCGGCGCTGGTGAAGAAACGACGGCGCGCGGGCAGTTCTGGCGGTGACAGCTCGTGAGAGCTGGTTTGGAAGGAGCGCAAAGGGAGCTGCGACGGTATTGGAAAGGATGACAGGAACGGTGGAGCCGTGAGCTGCGCAAATTTGAGCAGCAGAGACGGACGGCCGGTGGCGTGGAAGAAAAGAAAGAAGAAAGACGGCGGCCATCAACGTCGTCTTTTAAAGAGCGAAGACAGGAGCGAGAGCTGGCCACCTCCTGCTCATCCACTCCACGCAAGTAGCTGCGTGGCAGCCTGGAAGATGCGAGACCCGGCCAGGCAAGGGCAGCGGAAGACTCTGGCAAGCAGGAGATGGCGTGGTGTTGTTGGCCGAGTTACTGTAGCTTTTCACCTTTTTCTGAAATCTCCAAATTACTCTCAAATTTGCTTAGCAACTTTAAAAACTCCCAAAATAAAAGTTGCTTAAAATTTTGAGATCTACAACTTTGCTTTTGGGACCAAACCCAAATTTTTCTCAAATTTTAAAATTTAGAAAAAAAGACTAAAAAGAGGGTTTAAATTAGGATGTTGAAATTGAATTCAAATTAGAATTTTTAAAGCTGGTTTTGAAACCTCATTTTTGCAGCTTCAGTGTGGAATCTTTCAAATCTCAATTTCATGATTAAATGATAACTAAATAATTTGAGCTCAGTGTTTAAAGTTTAATATATATATATATTAATTAGCAAACACTTTATACTTAACAAAGATCATTAGACTTCACTCATGATATTTATCATCATTAGCAACCATCTCATGTTATACGTAGAATAAGATAAGTCACATTATTAACATTTTCTCATATCAACTAAGGCACTTAATCACATAGAAATTATTAACACCATGAAATGCACTTATGCATGTCTTTCCTCGGTGGTTACTTAATAATGCATATGATTATGCTTTACTTGCATTATCATTAAACATGATGTTTAATGCATAACATGATGACATGGTGGGTTTAGGTTAACGTAACACCAGGAGTGTTACATTATATCCCACTTAACAGGAATCTCGTCCCGAGATTCAAGGGTTTGGGTTAAGTAATGGAAAAGGAAATGTATCGAGTATATGGACTTGTAAGAAATTAATAAAACAACAGGGTTTGGGTTGGCCTACTAAAATCAAGAGATAGCTATTGGTGGTGGGAGTATCTCACAGGAACTACGTATATAGGGATTAAAGAAAAGAATACAACAATAGTGGGTTACCCCTGTATCGGGGAACACCGACTATGCTAGTAGTGCCCTCTAGGAAATCCTAGTTTCCTGACCACGGTAGCATAGTCACGGGTCGAGATACCAAAGATAACGCATTATTGCAAAGTATCTCCAATATAAGACATTTTGAAGTGACGAGGTTAACAAAGTATCATGTGTCAAGACTAAAAGGTCAAGATGACACACATTAGAAAAGGCCTAAAAAGGGTGGGGTTTGAGTAATGGAAAAGAAAACGTGTCAAACACATTAAGTTTCAAGAAGCTCACAAGGCAAGAAAGTTGGTTTCAAGGGTACACCCAAGATTAATATATGGTTGCAAGGCTAGAACGGAATAACTTTTGGATACGCAAGGATAAGTTTAGCATATACAAGGAGTTGGGATTTCAAAGAATGATCCCAAGATAATACGTTAACGTGGAATGTGATGGAGAATGATAATTGATCTCGATACAAACGAGCGCCCAGCAGTAACTCATGTGGCTGCAGCACACAGGAGACCCCAGGTTTCGACGCTGCATCGGAATCGTGGATCATGACACCATCGTAAAACATAAGTTCGGTAACTCTCACATAACACATGTCAAAATAACGAGGTCAAGAGATTGGCGTGTGTCGAAACTAGAAAGACCAAGGTAAGACACATGCATAGGCAAAGAAATCAAGGTTGTCTTCAAGTATTTGCTAAGCAAAAGTTTCTTAGCAAAGCGAGATACAAGACGAGATTAGTGGGATCTTAATAGCTATGTGAACAATAGCTATTGTTGGATTAAGGAAGGACATGTTACCTTTATCTTATATGATATGTATGATGCATGCTCGTCCTATACGTCTTCACGACGTTAGTCAGCACACCGCTCACAACTCACTATAGGGCAATACTTTATACACTAGTCTTACAGAGTGAGACAGGATACAGAAAGACTCTTGGCAAGGTAATGTCGATGAAGCTGACTCTTCAGTAGACTTCTGTGAGAATACTCGGAGGCTCTTCAATGTTGTGATTCCGGTTTATCCGAAAAGTCTTCTTGATAGCTTGCAGCAACTTTAGAAAGATCGTAAAACAAGTTTTATCTTGTTTTGTCAAAAACTTTTAATTGTAAATTCATTTTGAAGTTTTCACAAAGTAATACTACAAGTATCTTTGTAAGAATCGCTCTGATACCATTCTGTGGCAGAACCTTCCAAATTATATGGCCCACAAGCACCTGACATTGTCCCTAAGACCTCTGTCAGCCATACTTGTGTACCACATAACTTGAAAAGTTCTGTCGGGTGAAACCCCGATGACACCACGATCCTCCAGGATCCACTTCTTACAAAGAACTTGCAGTATTACAACCATTCATACAAACATAACAGAGTAGCGGAAGATTTACAAAAGAAGATTACAACACTTGATCAGAGTTTGATTAAACAAAACTTAACTGAGTTTGTGGAAGCGAGAAAAGAACTTTATAGCCGGAAGATATTCGATCATGCCAAGCCCAATTTGGTATGACCAAAGTCGACAACACTAGTCAACACACGCAATGTGGGTCAAACAAACCCCGAGTACAAAAAGTACTCCGCAAGACTTACCCGACGAAAAAGAGGGGAGAAGACTCAGGAATGCTGGTTGATAGGAATCAAGGTAAGGCTTTAGCAAGAATCAAGAACACCTTTGCGGAAAAGCGACTAATGTTGATCCTTACTATTTATTCTTATCCGATATTTTCATTAAGCATTAAGCTATCCATCTAGGTTATCCTAGTCTAGAGCAAACACTTGTCAAGCAAGATCTCGATTTCTAAAACTTTCCATCCTCAGCAACTTTCCTCATTACTACGATGCCGGGACTCGGATCAAGTCTCCCATATCGTGGAGCAACGACGATTCGAATCGCTTATATACCCGGTCGGGGCTTCCTAGCCACACGATGTATGCATGACTGACCATCTTACATACATCAACTCAACGCCGGATTTCTCCACATCGAACGGGCGTACAGTACTCCACCTCTCTACGGCCGCTCGGTCACTTCGGCGGTGCGCATCGTAGGATGGGTACACGCTACTGTCCGTTCTAGTAACGAATAGTCCAAGTGGAGCTTACCGCCATTAGCATGCGACTAGTACTATCCAATAACCTCATGATCCCAGCGCCAAACAACGGACGGTCCTTAATCGACACAAGTGGACGACACTACACCAGGGCACTAGCCCTTCCTGGTGCAAGTCACTCCACCGGCGTCTCGATTTACTCATCATCATGTTCTTATTGAGTACCCTTGACCCGATCGAAGTAAAGGATAAACAATAAGCAACATCGGGGTTTTCGTAATTGCCCTCAACGGGGATATTGTGATCAACTTTTGAAAACATTTTATTTGCAAAGCCTATGCTATCGCCATAAGACTAAGCATATACTAAATATTTTCAAATCAAACAGGTTTCGAGGGATAGTATATCAAGGTACGGTAAATGCATCAAGATAGGATATCACTCAACTCCTACACCTAAGGCATCATATCATCAACATAAAATTATAAAGAACTTTCGAAATTCAAGGAAGGGTTTAATGCATCCGGGGCTTGCCTGCGTTGCAGAGAAGGTTAGTTGTTAATCTTTGACGTCGACATCCTCGGTGGAATCATCTTTTCGGGACTTGGATCAACTCAAACTTTCTCTGAAGCTTGACCAACGCGATCCTTTCGTTCTCACGTGAACTATACGTACATGAAATGATGTATGCTAAGTATGATAAAATGCATGACATGATGCATGATGCGGGGCAACATGGATGAAACAACTTGACTCTTTATTATCTTGAGTACAACTTTCCTTCATGGTGAAGTTGCATTTAGAAACCACAATTAGCAACTTCTTACAACATTAAATAACGCAATCAACTTAAACAAATTGCCGAAGGTCATTAGGGTTAATGACCTAGGGTCATCACTCAATCCCAAAATCAATCAAACCTATGGTGATTAAGGTTAATTACTAATTTATTAACCATTTTTACAGTTTGTTAAAAGCCGCTAATTAAACTTACTAATTACTTAGCTATCACCACACATGTGATATAGATTACTTCTACTACTACACAATCAAGCCATGAATCATTGGGGATGGCAGTAATGATTCATGGTCTCCAATCAACACTTAAATGGAAGCATTCCTAAGCGAAGCATTTCACTAATCACTTAAGCAAATTAAATAATTATTAAGCATGTGAGCAAACTTTACATTTAAGCTATATAAAACAATGCCATGGACTAGGGAGGTTTACTGATCCATGGATCTCAAACAATACCACAAACCATCAACAATTTAATTAATTAATTAACTAACTAAATAGTTATCTCCTCAAATATTTCTATAACCATTAATCAAGGTGAAAATTAATTATAAAATTAAACTTGCTCAAAACAGTGCACCAATTTTAGTGAAGGTTAGTTTTAGCATATTAGAATTACTGACAAAAATTCATGACCATTGGATTAATATTTTAGTCTACAAAAATCACAGAGCACTCATTTATTAATTAAAACATGCAATTATTAATCATAACAAAAGTAATTAACATGCTGCATACACATTTTTCCATGAAGCTACATCTCATAAGGAACACAAAGAAATTTAGTTTGCAATTTTCTGAGCTCAGATTATTTAGCTATAAAATAAATAAGAAATCAACAATTTTACCTTTTCTGAAATTTGAAAAAAAAAAAGTTAAATCCTTTTCTTACTCGGCCCCCGCCTACCCTCCGCCACTGATGGCCGGGCCTAGGGTCAACACAACGCCTTGGCCGGCCTTGACCACGACCCTGCCTGTGGGTTGACGGCGTAGCTCACCGTCGGCGAGGTCGCTGGCGCCGGGAAGGTCACCACCGTGACCCCCACGGTCATGCGAACCACACTGGGGAGCTGAACAGCCGATTGGGAGATTGGATGGAGTGTGGCAGCGGCAAAGGCGGCTTGGCCGTATGCGACGGAGCACATCGCTTGTGCTGGCTCGACTGGAGGTGGAGCGGATGACAACGACCGCGGTGGAGACGGCGGTGGCGGCGCGAACACGACGGCGGCTCGTGTTTAACCGACAGGCCGACATCGATCACGAGCTCAAGGAGGAGCCGTGGCACGCGCTGGTTAGAGCAGAGGCCCGCCAGAGAGGCTTGACCATGCGCGAGGTGCTCGCGGCGGCGCTCTGGCCGACGCTGGTGAAGAAACGACGGCGCGCGGGCAGTTCTGGCGGTGACAGCTCGTGAGAGCTGGTTTGGAAGGAGCGCAAGGGAGCTGCGACGGTATTGGAAAGGATGACAGGAACGGTGGAGCCGTGAGCTGCGCAAATTTGAGCAGCAGAGACGGACGGCCGGTGGCGTGGAAGAAAAGAAAGAAGAAAGACGGCGGCCATCAACGTCGTCTTTAAAGAGCGAAGACAGGAGCGAGAGCTGGCCACCTCCTGCTCATCCACTCCACGCAAGTAGCTGCGTGGCAGCCTGGAAGATGCGAGACCCGGCCAGGCAAGGGCAGCGGAAGACTCTGGCAAGCAGGAGATGGCGTGGTGTTGTTGGCCGAGTTACTGTAGCTTTTCACCTTTTTCTGAAATCTCCAAATTACTCTCAAATTTGCTTAGCAACTTTAAAAACTCCCAAAATAAAAGTTGCTTAAAATTTTGAGATCTACAACTTTGCTTTTGGGACCAAACCCAAATTTTTTCTCAAATTTTAAAATTTAGAAAAAAGACTAAAAAGAGGGTTTAAATTAGGATGTTGAAATTGAATTCAAATTAGAATTTTTAAAGCTGGTTTTGAAACCTCATTTTTGCAGCTTCAGTGTGGAATCTTTCAAATCTCAATTTCATGATTAAATGATAACTAAATAATTTGAGCTCAGTGTTTAAAGTTTAATATATATATATATTAATTAGCAAACACTTTATACTTAACAAAGATCATTAGACTTCACTCATGATATTTATCATCATTAGCAACCATCTCATGTTATACGTAGAATAAGATAAGTCACATTATTAACATTTTCTCATATCAACTAAGGCACTTAATCACATAGAAATTATTAACACCATGAAATGCACTTATGCATGTCTTTCCTCGGTGGTTACTTAATAATGCATATGATTATGCTTTACTTGCATTATCATTAAACATGATGTTTAATGCATAACATGATGACATGGTGGGTTTAGGTTAACGTAACACCGGGAGTGTTACACCGAACACAAGAAGCCCAAAGCCCAAATTTAACGCAGGCTTTACAACCACCAACATAACGGTACATGAGGCCAAAAAAGAATAGCAATACGGGAAAAAGAGAAATTGCGAAGCACGCGGTAACTACAGGTGCGCAAACAAATCGCACGCTGCGGTGTAGCGCGGGATCATCCTAGTCTTCTTTAATAGAGAAAAAAAATACACCCCCATGGACGAGGGCGCCAGTCTGCCGCCCCTCCCCCCCCCCCCTGCCAGATCCGGCCACGCCGCCGCCGTGTTTTCCCGCCCACCTGCTCGATCCGTCGCCTTGTCGCCCCCAGCCGTCACGGGTAGTCGTTCCAAAGGTGCCGCCGCTGTCCTCGTGGCGCGCGTGCAGCCAGGCCAGGCCCAGTCTGGTGTGGCTAGGATGGAGCGGCTAGCTCCTTGTAGGGTCGAGAAGGCAGACTAGAGGGGGTGACTAGTCCTTCCTAAAATCTCGGCGGAATTAAAGCTATCGGTCTAACCAAGACCACCCCTCTATCTAAGTACAAACACCTTACAAAAGAATCTTAATTTGAGCAAATAAGGTGCTAGGCTAGGTCGTGCTTTCCTATCCAATTCTAGTTTGCAAGGTCACATAAACCTAAGAAACTAGCACTCAAGCAACCGAGGAGCACCTACACATACTAGTGAGCAAAGCGCACAAAGCCTAAGCACAAATAGTAGTTCTCACTAGCACAGTCACACAAGCTTAACTAGTGAGCTCAATTGCTTAGCTACATAAACTAAGCAAAGTGACTAGTAAAGCTACACAAGCCAAATAGCCATACAACCGCTACTCCTAAGCTACACAAGCTAAGGAGGTAACTAGCAAGCTACACAAGCAAACTAACTATACACAAGCAACCACTACTTACTAGCACAAGTAATAAACACGTAAATGCAAGCCCGTGAACGGAGATTTTGCGACCAATGAGAAGAGTAGACAATGTTGACATGTCAATTTTTCACCGAGGTTCACTTGGTTGCCACCAAACTTGTCCTCGTTCAGACAAGCTCCAAGGTTGTCGCCGGTCCTCTTGCTAGTAGTGACCCACAAGTCACGCTCTCTCACCGGAGTGCTCACCACGAGCTCTAGCACTTGACCACGCCGAACCACTTGTCGCTCTTTGTGTCTCTCTTTTTATTAGTTGCTCTCCATGATCTCTCACGCGGCGAGCACAAGGCCCCTCACAATGTTGCCGCTTCCGGAGCACCACTCAATCTTCGAGCGTGCTATGACAGAGCCTACAAGCCTCCAAGCCATCTAGGAGGTGGAAACCTCCAAGAGTAATAAGCACCACCAGCTTGCAACTCGATCACCTAGTGCCACACCTTGTAATCTCTCAATGCAACGCATTAGCGATCACTTACTCACTCTTGAATGCAATCACTACAAGCTCTAGTGAGTTAGAGGACTCTCAATCACCACCAAGCAGGGACATAGTGTGGCAGAACCTTCTAAATTATATGGCCCACAAGC
Organism: Chrysopogon serrulatus; assembly: GCA_015844335.1. Taxonomy (NCBI): domain Eukaryota; kingdom Viridiplantae; phylum Streptophyta; class Magnoliopsida; order Poales; family Poaceae; genus Chrysopogon; species Chrysopogon serrulatus. The sequence goes on along the minus strand of JADLZL010003331.1, from coordinate 2,761 downwards.
ACTGACCTTGTCCCTAAGACCTCAGTCAACCATGCTTATACACCATATAACCTAGAATGTTCCGTCGGGTGGATCCCCGATAAACCACAATCACTCCAGGATCGATACTTACAGATACATCACAGTATTACAACAGCTTTCATACAAAATACCAGAGTAGCGGAAGACTTACAATAACTTAATTTACAAACATTTTGTAAAACTTATACAAACCAGAGTATTATTACAACCCAGCGGAAGTATCATTACTTAACTTGATTACAACCACGCAACAAAGTTGCCCTGCCCAAAGGCCACTCAATTCACTCTTCCTCAGACACTTCTTCAACAACCGTCATGCAGCAAGGGCCGTAGCACGCTTGCCCATGCGGTTCACCTGCAACAGGGGTTGAACAAACCCTGAGTACAAAAGTACTCCGCAAGACTTACCCGACCAAAATTGGGGAGAAGACTCAGGAATGCTGGCTAATAGGAATCAAGGTGAGGCTTTAGCAAGATCAAAAGACTCTTTTTGCTAAAAAGACTAAGCCAGTCCTTAATGTATCAATCACTCGTCAAACATATACCGAATTCAAAACTTTCCATACTCAACTTCCATTATTACTACGATGCTGGTGCGAGGATCACGGCTCCCATATCGTGGAGCACACGACGATTCGAATCGCTTTATATACCCAGCTGGGGCTTCCTAGCCGCACGATGTATGCAGGACCAACATCGTACATACATCAACTCACGCCCGGATTTCTCTCTACCAGAACGGAGGTACAGTACACCACCTCACTACGGCCGCTCGGTCACTTCGGCGGTGCGCATCGTAGAATGGGCACACGCTACTTGTCCGTTCTAGTAAAAGATAGTCCAAGTGGAGTTTACCGCCATTAGCATGCGACTAGTACTATCCAATAACCTCATGATCCAAGGGCCAAGCAACGAACGGTGCTTAACCGACACAAGTGGACGACACTACACCAGGGCGCCCCCCCTCCCGATGCAAGTCACTCCACCCCATGTCTCGATTTACTCATCATCATGTTCTTGGGCGTACCCCTAACCTGGCCAAGGTGAGAGGTAGGTGTAACACCTCAGTGTTAAGCATGCATTAGGCACCTAATTAATTAACTTTTAATCTTCATTAAGCATGTCATAAGCATCATCAAGCATTAATCCCAAAGTGCATCATCATTTCATGTGCTTGTTTTTAAATCCTAATTACTTGTTTAATTGTTTGATTTAGTTAATTGCGTAGCTTGCAAATGCTTAATCAAGTTTGGATTCATGAGCCCAACTTTTCAAAATGATTTAACAAAATTTATTGCAAAAGATTTGGTGCATTTTGGAGCAAAAGAAAATAAAATGGGAAAAATTCCTTTTATTGCCCCAAATTCAAAAGGGATTTGTATTTCAAAATCTATTCAGAATTTTGAGTTGAGCCCTTAATGAAAGTTGTTCATCTCAATTTTCTCTACAACTTTTGTTTTTGAAGCATCTCTTGAAAATGCTTGCAAAATGGTCAAAAGTTGCTTTTGGTTTCAGATTCAAATTAATTTCAAAAAAAAAAAAAAGAGCGCAAATCAACCGGCAGCCGGATTCGCCCACGCCGCCCACCACCCCCACGCCACGTCGCGCCCGCGCGCCGCGCCGCGGCGTGGTGGCACCGGGCGCAGCATGCGCCAGCGCGCACGCGCCCGTCTGCCGACGCCGCCGCGGGACGCCGAAGCGCCGGCGAAGCGGGCCCCACCGCCGCGCTTACCTCCGGGCTGCAAGCCCGAAATGGAACGCTGGTCCATTCCATTTTCGCCCGCCGCTCTTCTCTCCTCTCTTCTTCGCGCTCTGCTCTCGCTCGCGCCGCTGCCGCGTTTCCTGAAGCGGCCGCTCGCCCATCCCTCTCCCTGGGGCACCGGCGCCCACGGCCGCCTCGCCTTCCCTCGCCTTCCCTTCCTCCACTCCTGGCCAGCACACCCGAGCACAATAAGCCTAGGTGGGCGCATTGCGCCACCCGCGCCCGCCACGCCATGGCCGAGCTTGCTCGGCCTTTGCGCCCTTGGCATTGCTACCTTCGAACCCCTAGCGTTTTCGTTTTGCTGGCACGGTAGTCGCTTAGGATCGAATCGAGCGCCGGCGAACCCAATCCCGTCGATTGGAGCTCCGCCGTGCCTCTCTGCTGCTCGCCGTCGTCGCTCGCCAATCGCCGCCGCCGTGCACGCTGCCGTGGGCCGGGCTGCCCACCGGGACAACCGAACCCTCGCTAGCTCCGAGTCCTCGGCTCACGCACGCGCCACCGCACCGAGCCACCGCCGGATGATGGTCACCGGCGCGACCACCACCCCGACGCGTCTCGCTTGCGCCGCTGTCGCCGCACGCGCCCGGCTTGCCTCTCGCGCCGCGAACACCGCTACCGAAGTCCGCCAGCACGGGGATCACGCCGGTGCTAACCTCCGCCGCCCGGCGAGCTCACCGCCCGGCGAAGCTAGCGCCGCCGGCGCACGGCCTCGTTTCGGCCGGGCTGGCCAGTGGGCCCGTGGACCACGGGGTCCCGCCAGGCAGTGGCTCTTGGTCCACCGGACCGAGCCCATGCAGCCCTGGGCTTCGGCCTTTTCTTTTTATTTGTTTTCCAGTTTGATTTAATTGCATTTCAATTTATATCTCGGGCAAATGTGATCCAAATTTGATGAAAATTGTTTTGTTAGGTTTCTAATGAATAGATCTACTAAGGAAAATTATGAGATGCATTTTTGGTGAATAATTCCTGTATAGATTT
>JADLZL010003330.1:0-60776 GCA_015844335.1 Chrysopogon serrulatus | reverse complement strand
GGTCACCCACCGGGACAATACCTTTAGTCCCGGTTGGGGACACCAACCAGGACTAAAAGATTAACCTTAGTCCGGTTAATAACACCAACCGAGACTAAAGTCTCCTGCCCCAACCCTATCTTTGTCGGGCATTTGCAGGGGGGACTTTTTAGTCCCGGTTGGTGTTACCAACCGAGGACTAAAGGTGTTTTTAGTCGAGGGGGCAATGTTTGCGGGGAGCTATTGCTCATTTTGCCCAAATGACCAAAGGCCTGTTCTGTAGTAGTGAGTCCATTAAGCAAAAGGTAAAGTGTGGAGGGAGAGGAATGAAGGGGCTCGTGATGGACCATTTTTTATAAAAGGACACTCAATAGAGTGCCTCAATATTCATATCATATGTGACAAAAAAAATAAAAGCAGTACAAAAGATGAGCCACTAGACATAAAACGAAAGGCCTCCTCTAAAAAAAAATTATGAGAACATTAAAGACCAAATTGATTGTCTTCTTCTTTCAAAAATTCATTGCTTGTCAGAGCTTGAAGATCCTATTGTAAAGACTGCAAAAGAAAAGGGATACCTACAAATACCCTCACCAAATAAAAAAAGAACACTCCAAGTAACACAAGCTAGAGGAACCCTCAAGACAAGCTTACAATCCTTGATTCTCATAATAAAGTTTTGAAAATGCTGGACCTTGCAGTAGAGCAGAACAAAAGAAGAGGTCAAAATTGTTGCATCCAGTGCCAACTAACTATTACCTCTGATAAGGACACAAATTGCCATGATCTGAATAAGATCAACAAATCTTAGAACTCTAATTGGCCATTTGCCGATGCTAGATCGAATGCCGTCGAGGTAGGGAGATGCTAGAGATACCTTATTCCAAAGCAACAGCATCGCAACCCCTCATAGATGACAAAATGAAACTAAACTCTGGATCAAGAAAGATGAACAAACTAACTGAAAACTATGAAGGAAAAGAGATCGGGTCCCAGATCCTCTATCCACAGGCAATGGCTGGTTAGGAAATAGGAGGGACCAAGGCAAAGTTACAGGGAAGGGCATGCAGCAGCGGCTGCTTGAAGGCGCAGTCTGTATACCTGAATCGACCGGTGACGGACCTCATTTATGACATGAAAAAGGGATAGGGAGGCCAGGAGAGCTAGACAAAGTACAATCCAAACCTCATGATGGCATCAGATATTTCACCATATTTGGAGATGGCGGTGATCGGGTGCAGCAATGTGCCAATGACATCCACATGAGAAGTAGGCTGCTGGATGACAGCAAAACTTGAACAGTTGAACCCCAGAAGCCATATGACACAAGAAACCCAGAGGACAATAAAATTACAGGCTCATTTGAGTAGCAACCCGTCATGGGCCTTCCACACTTGAAACTACAGATGTAAAATACTGCAAAATTGTAATACCAGGCTTGTGAACTATGACCAGACTCTAAAAGGTAAGGCAATTGATGAACTTCATTGAGTCACAGCTTGGCAACATAGTGAACCTTACGTCAGATAATTTAGCATTGAGACCAGTGGACTGGTGCGAATAATGGATCAGACTGTCAAGCCACCAGCCAAAATTTCTAATACAGAGCAGCACCAAGGCCTATACATCGGTCATTAACCGGTTCAATAACATTTTGTCATATGAGTGACCAGCTGGCCATGACCGTACCCTACCCCATGCCATATCTCCAAATCAGCATTCATTGTTATGGAGATCTTGTCAACCGTGATTATGTAATTGGTGTAGTTGAATTTGAAATTACAAATGTTGCCCTCCCACTATGTTCCCACATGTCTTTTTCCACAGGCCAATATATTTCTGGTTCGCTGCATCACCAACAGCCAGCACTCAGCTCCTACATTCGACACCTTTGGCCCGCTCTGCTCGACAAGCACGTCCAAACTCAAAGTTGGGTGCAAGGTCCATGCTATAGTGACATACTTTCCTGTATCGTCTTCATATGGAAGCAGAGGACAGAGCCAGTAGCTGCATCGGTGCTGCATTTGGTGGATAGGATGGACACTTGAGGCTGCTATGACCTAGAAGAGATAGTGGGCAAACCTCATACAATCCAGAATGTACACTGTGTTTACTTCTAGCTTCACTCTGATTCCCTTTCACCTCCTATTCCCATGGGACAAAATAATAAGAAACTTCCTATGATTGCACCTATTTCCTCATAGTTTTTCTACTTGTGCCATGGTGAAAAGGGAGGTTTATATAGTGGGCATGCCAGATAAACAAAAATTTCCTGTAGGTACATATGGTGACAACAAGCATTTACTATGTGCATCTCATATCATACATCTTAACCCTTGGTTGTGGCTTGGCATGGTAACCTAAATAAAGAATACACCAAAGCACATAACGATGCATATTCTAGCTGAAAAGTTGTACAGTTAAGGAATCACTAGGACAATAAACCATTTATGGTTGCTCCAATGCATCTATCGACATTGCACTAACCATCTGCCATGTTTCTTAAGGAAGTATTTATTAATTCAAGATAATTACATCGAGCTGGTACAATAATCTAGAACCTTTCTCCGCCAGCATCCGCAAAAGAAAGCAGCCTAAAATAAAGAAAAGAAATCATGGCAACCGAATGTCATTAAACTTTGAGACTAGGTCATCTCCCAGGTGGATTGCTCAACAAATTTTAGGGAGTGTCCATGGGGAAACTGCGGTGTTGTCAAATATCCATTGCCTATATTGAAGTTCCCACTGGCATGTGTAGAATCAAACAAAAGTAGCTCATTATTTAAAAATAAGCATCCGAGTTGGGATAAATGATAACAATGATCACTAAGATTGAAGAAATATAACAATATCAAATCAGCATAATCCCTAAATATACAAGTATATATAAGTTTATTTTGGACAATCATCAAGACTATCATCAAATGGGTCCCTTCTTGGACCATTAAGCACAAAGTAAAATACCAAGGGAGAGGAATGAAGGCTTGGTGATGGACCTTTTTTTTTATAAATGGACACTCAAAAGAGTGCCTCAATATTCATATATCACAAGGAGAACAAAAGCAGTACAAAACATAGATAACTTGAAATAAAACGAACAACCTCCTCTTATAAAAAAAATAACAGAACACTAACGACCAAATTGATCCTCTTCTTCCTTTGGACGTCCATTGCTTCCTACTGAAAGATAAGAAAACCGATACCTACAAACACCCTAGCCAAATAAGGCTCTGAAGACTGCAATAGCAACTAGACAGTGACGACAAGATCTATTATCTACTAAAAGATTATTGGTTGGAGGAACCCTCCTAAAAATGCAGGCTTACAATAATCCTTCATCATTAGAATAGAGTGTTGAAAATGCTAGACCTTGCTGTAGAGCAGAACAAAAGATGAGGTCAAGATTGCTAGATCAATTGTCTAAATATCTTGGTTCCACTGATAAGGATACAAAACATAATCTGAATAAGATCAACAGATCTTATAACACCAAATTCTCAATGGCCTGTCACCGACGCTAGATCGAGCGTCATCGAGGTAGAGAGAGGCTGAAGAGACATTATTCTAAATCATCTGCGTCGCTACCACCTTGTCAATGACACTACTAAAAACTAAACCCAGGATCGCGAAGGATCAACAAACTAACAGAAACTATGAAGGAAAAAGGATTGGTCCCCACTCCTCTATCCATAGGCAAGATTGCTGGTTAGGAAAGAGGAAGACGACCAAGGCGAAGTCATGAGGGTGGGCAGCAGTCTCTAGCGACAGTCACAATGTGCATACCTGTATCAACCGGTGGTGGACCTTATTAATGACATAGACAAGGGGCACGGGGGCCAGAACTGCTAGACAAAGTACAATTCAAACCTCATGGTGGCATCATATACATTTATCTTTCACTATGTTTGGAGATGGATATGGTGGTGATGCGGTGCGGCAATGTACCAGCGACATCCACATGAGTAGTAGGCTGCTGGATGACACCAGCGACTTCCTTGTGTTGCCTCCATATAGGGCACAGAGCCAGTAGCTGCATAGGATGGACACTTGCGGACGCTGTGACCTGGAAGAGATAGCGGCCAAACCTAATACAACCGAGAATATACACTGTTTCTACATCTAGCTTCACTCAGATTCCCTTTTGCCTCCTATCCATATCAACCACGATAGGTTTGCCTCTCCATTCGCCCTCGTTTTGTATCGTGATAGGTAAACTCTTCTTGTATTTTTTGATGTGCAGTAATGACCAATAAAAAACATTATATATAATATGTACAAAGAATACTCGAAACTTATTAAGAGTAGTTGTGTACAGCAGAGGAACACCAGTAGATGAAGAGAAAATGACAGCGAACCTGCAGCAGAGAGCATGATGTGTATAGACTGCAGTTATTTTTTTACAATTTTTACATTTTCTGCTTCCCAAAGCATGTTTCTAAAATTAAGTCTCATACCATGGTAGTGGACCAGTGGTTCCTCTGTGACCACCATCGTATACAAAAATCAAGGGTGATGGTTGCTGATTACAAGTTTTAACTTCATTGCAGGAAGAGTAAGCACATGCTAATGATAAGAACGCAGTTTTACTGACGAATCTGTGTAAACATCTAATGATAAATTGTGTCCGCAGCTAAGTATAAACAATCGAACAAGCAAGCAACGTTGAAACGTCACTAGCATTGAGACAACTACAGTAGTATACGACAGAGAAAAATGTAATTGACCAAACTAACATTGAATCTGAAATTAATTTTCAAGAAATGACTATGGCATGGTCTACAGAAATGAACTGTATTATATGGAAATAAAGATGCAGGCGTGTCCCTGATGAAAACTGCGAACACAAGGTGGATAAATACCCTTGTGATTCAGTTGTGTATGATAGCATCTCAGATAGGGGTTCACACTAACGGTACTGATTTTTCCTGTTTCTTGGCTGTTTGTGATCCGATTCAAGTTTCGTTTGTTTCGTTCAGTTCCTAGCATCACGGCCTGTGTTCCTAAGTACTTTTATCATAAGTTGGCTTGAGTATTTAGGGTTGGTCACTCTCTCCTTCTCAATATGAGTCTGGAGCATCCATTTCGAAGTTCCGTCGAGTGCTCGTCTCTGGTTGTTGTTGGTAGTTCCGCTGTGCCTCTAGGACATCTTCTGAGGTATCTAGCCACTCGTTGGCTCATGGAATTATCGCTCCTGCATGTGCTTGCTTTTGGGGTTTGAATTTGGGATAACGGTCCAAAGATTTCAAAATAAATTTAAGGCTCCCATTCACCCTGCCTCTAGTCGCCATTTTCAGTCCTTAAAAAACACACGTCCCTTTACGTGCATAAAAAACGCAATGATGTACAACTACACCCCAACTAGCTTAGATGAATACCTTGAGTGGACATCATTATAATTTTAACCCATGTCTTTTCCAGAGGCGAGAATAACTGACATCTATCATTACAATTCTCACCAACTAGGCTTAGATGAATACCAGAGGCGAGGTTATTCTTAGGTGAGACTCGTAGGTATTCATCTATCTAAGATGTCAGTTATTCTGGTGAGACTCGTAGGTCCTTAAAAAACACACGCCCTCTGGATGAGATGCTGAGACCTCGGCCAATCTGCCATGGTAGATGTCAGTTATTACGAGAGATTCGTAGGATCGAGGAAGATGATGAGCCGCTGGTGACTGCGGTCTGCGGACGATGGGACCAGTTAGCTGGGCCGACTGGGCCTATTGAGCCATATACGTTGAGACTGATGAATGGCGGGCCCCCACATGCAAGGTGATTTTCCACTAAAAAATGTGTAAGGTGATTTGGATGGCCTGTCATTTTTGTCTGGGCACGGTCTCGCTTCTTCAGTTCCAAATACCACGCCGTCCATCTTTAATTTAATTACTGGTCAGTTATTAACAACAACATCCATATTTATTAGTTTAATTACAATGTCAATTCGATATTCAGCATAGGTTTATGGATATATTTGTACCCAATATTAAAAAGCGAAAATTCCACCATCAAAATTTTCATCCGTCAGCCTCTCGTGGGCATGTGCCTATTACTCTCTTATATTAGAGTTGTATATCTTATTTTTCAGCTGGGAATAGTAGTAAAGGGTGTTTAAGTCAGAGGGAAAAGTCTTTAATTGATTTATTGTTCAGCCAATGATACCCAAACCTCTCCTTTGAAAAGTTCTGGTTTTTGGGAATTCTAGAGCTCTAACCCCAAAAATGATGGGGGTCTCTTGGAGCAAGAAGATGGGATGGTTGGATAACTACTTTTATTGCCTTTTATCACAAGTGAAGTAATAAACCCAGTGTCACTTCTTTATTTATGGCTTGTGTGCATCTCATCTACAAATACAACGTCCTCTCCCGATGTCAATCGACAGGGCTGCCACAAACAGACACATGTTACAGAGTGAGACAGCATTGCGAATTAGGCTTGAGAGGCACTGAGAAGAAATATGGTAGCATTGGCAATTGGTGATAGACACGGTCAAGAGGGACGATAAAGATGCTGATCGGGGGACAATGTTCATTTGTGGGAGATGGTGGCATGATATTGGAAGTAATACAACAAATGGCTTCCACGCTGTGGCTGGGTGTTAGCACTGTGCTCATCAGATGGCTCTGGCCCAGCAGCACCAATGACGACAGGAGCCGGCAGAACTGGCTGCTTGTCCCGTTAGCGTGCTGATGAGCGATGTCACTGCTGCTGGCAGTACTGCTAGCAGGTCTCAGTCCGGTCTCTGAGTTCATGGCACGCTACTCAGTAATGCGGCTTTGAAGCGAGGCTGTTGCCCGCAAGCAGTGTTCTTCAGCAAACAGAGATGAGCACGGGGGACGCAAATCAGTTTTCTTGTGCTTCATGAATTGGAAGGTCACAAATTTGTGACAGCAAACGGCACCGATATTGAGCCATCATAAAATTAGCATGCATTTCTTTCCCATTCCGAAGAAACACCAATAAGAAGCTTAGGCCTTCGTGTTAACACAACTGTAGCTCCAACCATACTTTAGTTATAAATCAAAGAAAAACCTAAAAGCCCATAAGACCTTTTAAGTCATTTTAGATTCCATTGGGCAACCATCCTTGTTTTTATTAAATCAATTAAATATTAGAGCCTAGAATAGATGTTACGTGCAATAAGTTTTTATTTGAAATCATTTAGGGCCTAGACATTTCTTATTTTTAAATCCATATTAATATTTAATTTCAAATGACCTAAACTGAAGTTGTAATACTTGAAGAGATCTAAAACTGTCCTGTTTGAATGTTTTGTACATTTGATTTCATTTAGGGTTACAATCATGCATTTCAATATTCAAGTCATTGAATATATTAAAGGAATATATCATCTATCATCCATGTAATCACATGTGGTCTGAAACTGTGAGTTTGATCACTAATGGCTGCATGTGCGTGCACTTCTCATGAAAACACACGCTTATCTCCTGGTTGCGCCATTTCTCCTTTTGTCATTTACAAAATTCAAAAAATTAATTTCAATATACAAAACCTTAATGTTTTAGGATCTAGATAAACTGAAATGAAAAAAATAGGCAACTACGAAGTTGCAAACCTGTTTTCTTATTATAACTTTAATATAATGTTTAACTTTAAATAAATTAAAATTATTTTTTCAGTGTAGAAATCTCTATTGGTGTAAAACAATTACATCAAGGTCGTACAATAGATCCAAGATGCCTGCATGAAGTTAGGTAGGTACCTCAAGCTACACACGCCAATCAACACACATCAACACCGAAGCAATATTAATAAGTGAAACATAAGGAAGGCTCAAAAAATATTTTAACCTCTAATTAAGTAGGCAGAAAATGAGATGTGCACGTGCCCTGACAGATCTAAATGATATCAAAATGCTCGACGCCAAAGTGCTGACACATGATGTCCTAATGTGTGTTCTCTGACATCAACACACAAAGAACCTGCGAGTCATCCCCCCTGACTAAAAGAAGCGTCTAGCCAACAAAAGACTGAAGGTGAACTTAAGCACGCACAGCGAAGGAACCACGTGGACCCACTTCCACGTTGTTTACACACGCCAGGATTACTATTGTCAGTGGTTGCGTGAGCTTCAGTTTGCGATGACACTAGGTGTTCAGTGCTTTCATCTCATCTAGTGTTCACTTTCCTTTTGCCTCCCATTCCAATCATAGCAACATGCAGCTTATTTCCTACAGACTTATGCATCCGTACGTTTCTCCACTTTCTTTCGGTGTGTACCTGTGCAAGTGGTGCTTGTTGGGCACATTGTTGAGCTAGAGATGAAATTGACACCCTAATATATATAGCATATATCTCTGTCCACCACCCATGGTTATTATAGCAGCCAGGAAGGACGACGCTGTCCAGGTATGCACAGCCAAGCGTAGTTCTATATTTACTATATGGACCACATCAAGGGAGAACATCCAGTGTGGAGGTTTGAAGAGCTAGAGTTTAACTTTTGAGAGATTAAGAAAAGGTAATGCATTGAACTTTTACAGTATCCATATTGCAAGCAAGGCCTACCTCTGGTGGACTGAACTGTTGTCAGCTGGTTTCACTTCCTTTTACCTTGCCGTTTCTTCTTGTTCCATTTCCTCTTTGCAGAACCTTATTCTTTTCTATGTATTTAAATATTTTTTACTAACAAGTTTGTTAATCAGTCTCATATATTTTCTTTGCGAGTAAAAACATTATCCAACATGCATGCAGATGATGCAATGGGTTTACAGCACACGTGGTGTTAAATTTGAAACAAGCATGCATGCATGAATTTCCTGCCACCGGCATCAATGTTGCACGTCGTATGCTTTGCTGCACACTGTGACTTGAATTATGTGCCTGAAAACTGAGCGCCGCATCAACAACGACCAGAGCTTTCTTGTGGTACGTAGCTGTAACGGGATAAGCTATGCCATTGGCACAAGTAATTAACCCTCATTCAGGTACTGACTGTGGTGATTGCACCGTGCCAATGAAGCTTTGCTCAGGTTGTCGCACTCACACTTTGATCTTCATATCCCTTATGCATTTCCCTTATGACTCCCATTTTCATTCTCAGTGGTACCCCGTGTGGCCGCGTGCGAGCCTGCGAGGAACGGAGCGAGAAGGCAGACGGAAAGGGGCGGACAGGCCCCTGTTCCTAGGCCTCAGTGTCCTATCTTGGGTTTTCAATTTTGAGCTGAAAAAAGTACATGGGGTATGTGAAGTTATTAGTAGGTTAAGGACTAGGGCCTAGCTATGCCCTAGAGGCCTGGGTCACAAATCCACCTCTTCTGCTTAAAGTGGAAGTATTTTAGCCTAGAAGGATGTAAATGTACAGACCAATATCTTTTCAACACACAATGAATTTAATAAATTCTATCCTCAACATGTTGCACAGCACAACCAAAGAAAAAGCTAGTGAACATGAAACTGAATGCTGGAGAATGCAACAGTTTCAATACTGAAATGAAGTTTACGTCTGTCCACGGAAGCAATAAGATGAACAAACGAGACGAAACAGTCACTGGCCAATCAAAATCATGAAAAAGTGGTGCAGAAAAAAAAGTTGAGACCTTGAAAAGCAGTAGAAGAGATATCCAAGAAGGATTGATGGACAAAACCTTAAATCAGCAGATGATTTCAAAATTAGTCACACCATCATCTCCTAGATCACTTGTAGGAGATAGATAGAGCAATTTGTTTCAATATTCTTGAACATTCCACTTTATAATATTCTAGAGAAGAGGTAGATGGATATGGTGCAATCATGATTATGATTAATTCTGTGGATTATATTTTTATACTAAATTTTCAGCATTTTAGGTTCAAATACTGTAACATACTATGTCCATTATATGCTTTCACTCTACAGTACACGTTGTTGTGGAGCCTAGGGTATTAGGATGTGTCTCTCAGTGCCTTCAGCTAGTCGGCATGTGATGCTTTATATACTCAGTTTCTACCCAAGTGACCATTTATTCCCTCTTGAAATGCCTTAGTGACCATTTATTCCCTCTTGAAATGCCTTTAATTTGACGTATACTATATATTCTATCTATGAACATTATCCAGCAAGGAGCATTGGGATTGATTTAAGCTGCACACACCTACCTATTGACTTAGCCCACATAGCTAGAGCAACATTGGTGCAAACATAACTAGAGCAACATTGGTGCATCTTCTATCCATGGGTGTGAGTATGGGAAGCGTTAGGAACTGCATCGAACCCGATCGGTACTAGTACTCCGGCTCTTGTAGGTCTGTGCTCTAACAGCTGTCAAAATCAGCGCTAGTCCTCGTTGCTGTTTATTAGATACTGCCTTACAAGGCATGTAGTGTACTTTGGCCTATGTGGTACACATGGTGCCATCTTTCTGCTGCTGTGACAAAGCAAAAACCAGATCACAATGGCCCATGCACTCAGGTCTAGGCGTAGCATGCATGCCAAAATCCTGGGTAATCGAGTCCACATTGGGCACGGCCAGAGGTGCGAGTTGACACCGACGCATCGGCCAGTGGCGCCATTGACTCAGGGAGCAGTGAGGAGGCAGCTCAGGCGGCACTCTGCGTGGGCTGGCTGGGCGTGGGGCTGAAAGAGGAGGGAGGGAGCTGGTGAGCTGGGCTGCTGCTATGCCGAGAGAGAGAAGAGGGAGGAGTGGGCCTTCAGACCAATCAGGCGATGTCAAACTGTTCCACGAGTGCAAAACCGTATCAAGTCAATCGAAATGTGACATCATATCAACAGAGAGATAGAGAGAGAGAGCAGACTAATAAATGCGTGGTAGGTACCTAATGTACATGTGGCACATGTACCTTAACTTGCTCTTATTTTGATTAAATAATACTCAGCGACAATGGGAATTTAAACGGCACCTATAGTCTCAAGAACCTCTTCTCCCAAATCTGAACAGAATCTACTTCATCGGTCCTTACCAACAAGGACATGTCGAGGATGCTGGGATCCTAGGTGAACGGTGAGTAGTCCAGCTGTTACAGTCTCTCGTTCACATTGACTTTGGTTTCACGCTAGAAAGTGACACCTCTTCCGACTGGGTACCATGCATGTGCACAATCAAAAACAAGGTACCGTTGCAATACATGGACATGCTTCGGCAGTTGGTACGTGCAAACTTCAAATAAGAATGAAACTCCCTTTTAACTTCTATTATTATATTGGTTAAGTCCACTATCCCTCTCAATGCTCCAACCTGCATAGTCAAAGCCATGAAAACATTCAAGCTAGCTTACTCCACTTGATGGCAATGGGAGACACTGGGAACTCAAATATTGTTATAGTGAGTATGAGAAGAACGTTGCCAGACAAGGAAGTTGTCCACCCAAATAGTGGACGGGTAGCATGTCCTGTGCCCCTCAGGGTAGCGTGGCACAGCAGCCTGGAAACCGACACGAACACCTAGCCAGAGGGCCATGAAAAACACAGCAAAGCATGACTGCTAATCCTGGGAATCAGGTTCCGACCCTCGTTTCCATTGAAATCCACATCTTCTTCTACTACACAAAAGCAATTGGTCATGTAGTTGTGCTGCATACGAGGCCAGTAGTGTACATGATACGGTCAACAGGCTCGGTCTAAATAAGATGAATAAGGGAGCAGCAGACCGTTTAGGGAGGTACTCTCAACTGGATATTTTTCACTACTGGTAGTGATAATTTCAGTGTTAGTTACCTAGGTTGTCATTCACTGTGTGCTAGGTAGTTTGGAAGAAGCAATGAGTGATTTTGCTCTGTAGTGATGATAGTTTACTGTCGTAGTACTTCCGCAGTTCAGCCAGTTTTACTAACTCATACAACATGATAAAGCCAGCTACAACAGGATAGTAATTTAAATATTTCAATGTTTGCTAGTTTCTAATCTAGCTTTTTAGCCTCAAGTATAACCATACAAGTACTTAAGAGAAATCTACTATGTAAGATTATTTAGCGAGGTATTATCATAAATTGCAAGAAATTCTGGTAAGTATATAATAAAAAACAGAAATCACCTGTATGCAACAAAATCTACTATGTAAGATTGTAAGATTGTTTGTGACTGTAATAAATGGTTTGTTAGAAACCCAACAATCACTACCATGTTCCTTAAATGTCATAGAAATACCTAATCTATAGGGTTGCATAATTACTTGAATGCATATACTATAGTATGCAACAGTGGAAGCCAACGCAATGCATACTACCCAACCCACTTAAATTGGCCAAATCCGTTACGCACATCTCTGTATGTGTTGTTGGACTGGGAGGTATTAGGAATCTTACATGCACAACACTTATGCATGCATAACATACATGTGGCCTATGATGCTCATGTATGCTTCCTCGTAGGATAGAAATAGCTGGGATGTGGAAGTGAATGGACTAGGAACCTTGCAATAGGCCAGCATTTGTGGCAATCACTAAAGTGTACATAGCAGTCGCTCGACCTCGAGCTCAGGTTGATCCATCGCTATGAATGCTCAAGCTCACCAGGCCACTATTGTGCTCAAGATTGATGCAATATGACTGTCACTCTCCATGTTTCTCAGAAGAGAACAAAGCTAATGTCAGCTATATATAGTTTCCTCATAAGAGAACATAGGGCCGTACCTGTGGCCAGCTTCAAACATATATGCATCATACTTTTTTTTCTGGCATGTATGAGAATGAAGCTAAAGTTACCAATATTTCTTAATAGCAAGAGTAATAAATTGAAATTTTAATTCATAATCATGATATTTAATTCAGGAAGAAGTACAAATCATTTATCGTATTGTTGTTGGAACACAATATTATTCAGCATGTGCACATAATATTACAAGAGAGAATGTGAGGATAAATATAGTTACATTCGTAATACTTATGACTGCTTCACAAACATAGTATTCATAAGGAAATAAAAAATACTACGATCTACTATTTATAACACATATTACCATAAATAAATTGCTGGAAATATCTGTATATGTTTACTAAACTGAGACCTAAGTCCCAGAGTAGGCAAACCCATCAAACCACTGTCCTATGTCTTAAAATGCCAAAAGTAACCTTTTGTACTATGAGGAGATTCATGAGATTATATATGTGTGTATATTGGAAGCCAAAGAACCAAACCACAATGATCTGATCATCAAAAACACATACACACACATGAAATGATTCTATCCATCATACATGCTATTTCTATGTTAGTTGTAGGGATTGGAGGTATTAGGAACCCTACTAGCACATAGATGTCATTGAGGGCTGGCTTCTATATAACCTTTACGCGGGAACAACCATAGATGTGATGTATAGTAGTTGTGTCCATGTCCACGGACGAATGACATTGCTGGGTTGTCGAAGAGCATGACCATGGATTCTCAAAAATAGCTGATAGTTACAGAGGCTATGCACCAATGCACATGCGAGCTCCACCAGCGACCTCGCTTGGGAACGAGGCATCAGGCTCCACTTTCCTCAATGGACCAGTGGTGCCAAGGCTTCCAGTTGATAGATCTGACAGCATGCTCGGAGGCGAGGTTCCACCAGTGGTGTTGGCGCTTGGGGGCAAGGCTATACCGGTGGACAGGGGCGAGGCTTCACCACTGGATGTGCTTGGGGTGAGGCTCTACCAGAGGATCCTGCAGCGACACTTGGGGCAAGGCTCCACCTACTGATCCATCAGCGGTCCAGCTTGGGAGCGATGGTTTGGTGGTGTTGCTGCTTGGGTTGAGGCCAGTGTTGTGTCACATGTCACTGCGATCGAGTCCGGTGGGCTTGGCAAGCTTGCATTAAAATTTTAAAAATAATTTCCAAAGGTGGGATATTTTGTCCAATCTTTGTTAATGTTTATTTATAGTGGCATATATTATGTCACAGGCAGATCCTACACCCTTATCCATACATTAAAAAAAATCCTTGATATAATGGCAGCATTTGTTATGACACCTGAGGATAACTGGACGGAGCATTGTATTAACTTCGCATTACATTTGAGGCATTGCATGCGCAGAAACCTGAGGAAAAACACGAGATAGACTCTAAGATGACAGACTCACGTTAAAAAAAAAGCTGACAGAGACTCATGGAAAACTGTGGAACTTGCTTAGGCGACGGAGACTGTTGGACAACCACTTTTCCCATCTTATTACATCAGTGGTTGAAAAATACTTTGATTCCTTATATTTGCTGACAGGATTCGTATATGACATTGGATACAAAGCACCAAAATCATTTTGTATTCTTACATATCAAGACAATCTATTTCTCTCTCAGTAGAATGTCACTGTACACTGTATACTAAAACTTCCCGAGTCATCCATAATTCCTGAGGTAGTATATTAGGTTCCCACATAGAGATGATAGAAGACTGGTGCACATCCATGACACAAAACACCTCCTTTGCACCAAATGCGTGAACTTAGTAAGAGCAGGAAGATAGCAGGTATGTCCAAATAGTTGGAAAGGGTTTCCAGGGGTTTTATAGGCCGGGAAGCATGAGGGGAGAAGCTAGTAGATGGAAGAAGGGACTATGTTAACACAGAAAACGAACCATTTAAGTCTTTGCCACCGTATTCTTCCAAATTCAGAGCATCAGGTGCTTGAAGATTGTGTATAGACAGCTCACAATGTATTGTACTATACAGCCATAGTTGTTGAACATTGCTGCCGCAGAATGAAGGTCACACATCAATCCACGCACATACACTGTACCGGCGCTTGTCATGTGGTTGTTGTGGCATTAAATAATAATTAATTAGTTACATATGTATCACTACTATAAAAACCACCTTTCGTTGCGGCAAATGAGCTTTAGTCCCAAAAAATTTTGCATTCGGGACTAAAAATGATTTAGTCCCGGATAGTATTACCAACCCGGACTAAAGGGTCTCTATTAGTCCCGGTTCGTGTTATCAACATGGACTAAAGGTCCTTAACCTTTAATCTCGGTTGGTAATACCAACCGGGACTAAAGGTAGACCCTTTAGTCCCGGTTTGAGACATGAACCCAGACTAAAGGGACTTTTAGTTCCGGTTCGTGTCTCAAACCGGGACTAAAGGTGCTTCCAGAGCGAATTATCTCTTGCATGTCACATGCGTGATGGGGTTCAGATAATTAGTGCGTGAACTAGGACTAATAAAGTGGATGGTTGAGTTCGAATTCAACGAACTGCATCTATTTTTACAGAATATACCACCTTTAACCCCGGTTCTGAGAACCGGGACTAAAAATTCGGACTTTTAGTTCCGATTTCCTAGTCGCGGTTCTGGGAACCGGGACTAAAGGAGCTTATGGCCCAGGGCTAAAAGCCCATTGGCTAGTAGTGTATATTTCACACACTCACCTTCAGCATGGAAGGGTGATGTCTTCTTGTACCAACTCCATGCTGTTATGCTCCTCATCTATTGTTCCGTGATCCATGGCGACCAGAAACTGGAGATTTCGTGAGAGGGATCCGGATAATTTTTCGTGAGAGTGAAAAACACACTCTCATGAAAATAATCGCTTTCATGAGGGTGATGTAAATCCCGCCATTGAAAACTTATTTTCATGAGAGTGCTCCACATACCGTCATGAAAATTAGTTTTTTTCGTGAGAGTATTTAAATACCTCCATGAAAATAACCATCCCGCCAAGAAATTATCTATTTTCATGAGAGTTATCATTTCCATGAAAGTCAGATTCCACTACCATGAAATATGGGTCATTGGTTTTCAGTAAAAAGATATTGCTTTAATACTAGAAAATGAAGAACATGAACTAGAGTTTTCTCCTTTTAATCTGCAACAAAAATTTGTAACTAGTCTTTCTCCCTCGTACTAACTTCAAATGTGATGATTCTTTTTTCTAAATATTTCTAAAATCATTCTTTATCATTTTGTTGTGTTCTCATAGGCATTATTTTTGTCATATTTTCATGTGACTTTATTCTATCAATTCCAAATTTGAACTTTAAAAAATGGCAACTTTCAAACAACATTTTGAAGCACTAAATGACTTCAGCTCAAAAAATCATGAACATAAAAGTTGTACAACTCATCAAGATCTATAATTTTTATTTTGGTCATTTTTTCATTTAACACAGTGATAGTAATATTGCTCACAAATTTTACATATCTCTCATGTAGTTTAATAAACTATAAGAGAGATGTACAATTTGTGAGCCATGTTTCTATCATTTTGTGAAATGAAAATATGACCAAAATAAAAGTTATAGATCTCATTACTTTATACAACTTTGTTCTTGACAACATTTACATTTGAAATCATTTACTTTCTCATAATTTTATTTGAAATTTTTGTATTTTCAAATTTAAATTTTGAATTGTTCAAACAAAGTACATGGAGAAATGACCAAAATAAAAGTTGTAGATCTTCATGAGTTCTACAACTTTGTTGGTTATGACTGTTTCATTTGAAGTCATTTGGTATAAAAAATTCTACAATTGTTCTGTATTTTGAAATTAGTCAAAAATAAATAAACAAAATAAAGAGCTGAATAGTTTCTAGTGTCCAACCAGCCCATCTGTGGCCCATCTTCTCGGATTGATTGACCACCATCCGATTGTTTCCGAACGTCCTAGATTAATCGTGTGGAAATGATGCAAGCCCTAGAATATAAAAACTCACCCAGCTGCTGCCGTTCATAGTCTCTCACTCATCCCTCCTCACACAGCTGTCGTCCTCGCCATCGCTCTCAGGCTTCGGGTCCGGGCGCGCAAGGCCACAGCTAGGTCCGCCGCGCCTCGAACTCAGCCCCCCGCAGCACTCCCGTTATATTGAATGGCTAGGATTATTGCCTTAGTGTAATGGTTGGACACTTGAAGTTGGAATATATTCGGATTGGAATAAGAAGTATATATGGATATATTGGAAATTATTGTATTTTTGTGTTGGATTGACATATGTGCATTTGGAATTTGGATCGAGATGCTCCTGTTAGGTCATTTTAATGATGGTTCACTCTCACGAAACAACTTGTTTTCGTGATGGTGTACTCTCACGGAATATTACATTTTTGGTGTGTTTGCGATACTCTCAGAAATAAATTTCATGAGGGTTGTGACTCTCACGAATCCATTTCATGACGGTGAATGGCAAACTCTCACGAAATCAGTTCGTGAAGGTGACCTCTCACGAAATACCACAAAAAGCCGTCATGAAACCATTGATGTAAACCTGGTCACAACGTTATTTTCATGAGGGTGGCCGCCATGAACTTCCTCTCATGAAAATAATCTATGACGGTGAACTCTCATGAAAATGTGTATTTTGTGTGTCTATTATTGTTAGAATTATTGCGTGACAGTGCACTCTCACGCATTATTTTTGTGAGAGTAAAACCATATTTCGTGACATGTTTTGCACTCTCACGAAATCTTTGGATTCTGGTAGTGCGATAAAACACACTGTATAGAGCACTAGAGGTAATACATACATTCACAGTTAGGTTAGGCACTAGCGGACTGACTTGACTATATATATAAGCATATTAGTATGATGACTGGCGTCACAATAATATATACTGAAACAATATACATGAACGGGTGTCAGAGTGTGGGTGCTAATTCCTAGCGTTGAATTGCTGTATGGTCAAAGTGCCACTTGCTTCTTTAATTATTTATGGCTTATCCGTACGGTCTCATCTACAAATACGTCCTGTCCCGATTTCAATCGATAAGGGCTGGCAGAAACAGACACATGTTACTGAGTGAGGTAGCAATGGCAATTGGGCGTGAGAGGCACTAGGAAGAGTTAGCTCTTGGCAAGACAACTTCGAGAGGGATGATAAAGATGCTGATCAGGGGACAGTGTTCATCATCGGGACACGGTGGCTTGATGTTAGCAGTCATAAAACAAATGGCTTCGGCGCCATGGCTGTCTCGGTGTTAGCACTGTGCACTTTTGTAATGAGGCAAATCCAGCTATTGCCGTGCCAGTTCTTGAACTGGCCCAGGTCCAGATGGATGTCACAGGAGACTAGGTGCGGGTGCTTGCGGTGGACATGCAGCAGGCTACGGACAAAGGAGCCGAATGCGTTGACACCACCGGCAGAATTGGTGGAGCAGGCAAAGCAAATGGTGGGGGCAGTCGGCCAGCAGCCCTTGGAGAGAATGCACGAGCACATTGCATGCATCTCGCATCCGAAGGAGCAAGAGGATGTGGTGTAGGACAACCTCCAGGATATCGCAGATGTAATAGTCAGCACCTCTCAGCGCCTGAGATTCTCCGGACTTCAGAGAGATGCATGCAAGTGAGCTAGCTTGTCCGCCAACGTGCAAAAGTTTAAGCCTATTTGCGTATCTGCCATACCCCTCCTCCGTCTGCATGTGGAGTTGCGGGTCGATCTGCTTGCATAACGCTCGGGATGTTTGGATTATTATATCATTTTTATAAGGGCACTTTCCTTAATCCTCATTTTCCACGTCCAATGCTGGACTGGACGTGGACTGTTTGTACATTTTTGCCTATTTGGTCCGATTTGGTTGAACGGTTGGGGGTCAGAAGAATTAGTTAGAAACAGCAGGTTTAAGTTTTATTTACAAAAAAAAATGAGAGTGCATTTCTGTGGCCAGCAGAACTGGGGAATGCAGTTCTAGCTCAGTTTCTGCTCAATTTCTGTCATGGGAGAGGTACGGTCACAAGAAGCCATCAAAAAAATGTACCGTTTAATTAATTTTGATTATATCTATCCCTAATACTAAAAAAACTAAAATTTCTCTCCACTCTAATTTTGATCCGATCTATTCTAATTCGGTGACAATCTCTGGTTCACTCTCTCTCCACTCCTGGTGACCCACTGTAACATATGTGCTCTTGTCCGGCCTACCCGCAGCCCAATCAAGCCACTGTGCTCTTGTCTAGCCCACCCATGGTCCAATCTAGCCACCTACACAGACGGGACACCTCCTCTCGCGTGCGGCCCCCAAATGGCCCACTCTAGTCACCCACCTGGTCAAACATGAAAAGCTAGAAAAAAAAATCAAAAATACTATTTGCAAAACTAAGGATTCAAACTGTGGTCTCCATTGAAGCATCTGAGTCTTACCACCACACCATATAATCTTGTTCAATATTTAGTGAAGTTTACTTTATTTATGTTTTATAACACGTTCAAAAATTTTACAAAAGAGCATTCTTATAGTATGCAGACAAAAGATTAAATAATAAAACTATGAAAATATGATATTGCATGCATATTAGAATAAAAACACTTCTATGGTTTGGAAGAAATATGCAAAGGTTTCAACTAAATGTTTATTGAAGATACATGTGGCCGTGAAATTGCAGAGGGGAAAACTATGTATATAGTCTTACTGAAGAAAAAACATTCAGAACAGTAATGGATAAATAGGAGAAAATCTTTTTTTTTATATATTGAAGACAAAATTATTTCTCTAGTCTAGATCTCAAAGTTGCATCGAGTGATTTCTTGGATGCGACAATTTTTTTTTTCTGTCGAACTTTTAGACGTGACTGGTTGTGTTTAGATGGTAAGTGTGTTAGCTTTTAGCCTGGAACGTGAAGTAATTTTATTAATTGGAGCTATGGAGCACACATTTAGCTTGTTTCACGCTTGGAACCTGTGTTAGTTAACACGCCTGGAAATAAGAGGTGAATAGTAATCACCTGCGTGCTATGCTACTGTTCACCTGCGCTCTAACGTTCACCAACAGCGGTCCGCTGGATGAACGTCATTTTGAGCATCAAACAGCGGTGATCCTGGGCTAATAGTATTAACGTGACCATCATGCTTCCTGGAAGTGGGTCAGAATATGCCCACTGGATGCAATTGCTTGTTACATACACCATGGATGTCGAAATATCCAGATCCCAGAAATATGAAGGTACGAGAGAGCTTTTCATGGCTTCGGACTAATTCCCTTTTGCCTCTGATTCCTATGTCACCACGAAAGATTTTCCTAGCCCCAAACTCCATCTCTTTTCGTACACAATTCTAACCCCTGCAACAACAAGAAAGAACACTATATATAGGCAATAACAACAATAAAGAACTGGCACCTGCTTACATTTACATTTCAAAGTTAAAGGTTGCAGACCTCATAGGAAAAACATTTTCTGTTACTACTATATAATAGACATGTCTGCCATTTCAAGACGCCCTATGCAGTTATGGTACAAGTTTCAAGTTCCCTCTGCCACCATGTCATCCATTCATCCTGCCTCGAAACCTCTTCTGGCCACACTTACTGGAGCTGGGCCCAAGAAGCTGAGGGTAAAGGGTGAGTACTTGGACATTTGGACATGGGTTACCAAACCTTTGACCTAGTGACCTATTTACATAACGCAAGTTTTGACAACCGGCAACCGTGCCAGGTTGTTACTTGTGATAAGTATGGGATGTTATCATTTTGTTTCGACTCCTGTGATACCTAAGTTTATTTCAGCTCTAAAAAGATCCCCAAACAAAAAAAAATCTTTTGCACTACAGTATGTTTTAGATCTTGTCAATAATTCAACTACTTTCTATGACGTGTTTTCCTCCAAAGTCATTTTAAAATTCAAAATTTTGAATTTCGAAATTGAATAACTTAAAACGTACAATCCTTAAACGATCTCAAATTAAAAGGTTATAAGCTACAAAATTCGTGTGGAATGTCTAGAATTTTTATATAAATTTGTCTTTATCTAAATTTTATATTAAGTTTTTATGAATTTATTTGCGTGGCAGCTATTTTCACCAGGAGGTTTGACCTAGAAATTCCACATTTCTAGGGTTGGTTTGTACCAGGAATTGACCCTGAAAATGTTATTTCTAGCTGTGTGTTTTCATATCAACCACCCTTGCCAATGAATAGGTATCCATGGACAATGTTACTAAGTCAATTACCAGAAAATTTTACTAGGGCCTGAAAATTTAAAAAAAAATGAACAGCCCCTGAGAAATCATTAACATAGTACTGTCCGTTCACATATTGTAACTAGTAACTTAATAGTACGCAAAACTAGTCAACTGGCTCAGGCCCTTTGGGGCTAAATTTTCCTTCCACCACGCCCATCCTGTTTGTCGGTTGTTGCAAGCACTGACTTAAATTTTGCTTTACGTAATTTTGTTCTAGGTGTACCGTGTACGCATCTTCGGGTTGCATTGCCTTGTTAACAGTTTTACTATATATGGTGGGAGGACATACATCACCGTGTCTGCCTGTTGGTGCCTACATAATATCGTAGATCAACAAATAAAGAGAAACTAAAGATTTCACAAACCAAAGTAAAAACCCAATGGCATTGATGGAAGAATGTCTGGTAAGAAAAAATCAAATTCATTACACTCATGGTGAAGCATATTCATGATTCCCAATGAGAAGCATGGCATTAATCAATATGGAATCAATGAACAAAAATCATGCATATTATATCATCATTCCCATTGACAAGCCGTATGCAAATCAATGAACTCATGGTCTGTTTCTAAATTGCAGGAACTTTATATACTATATATAGTGTCTTATAGTAGTTACATTTAGTGATAATTTGCATTGAAGCTGTAATTTTAGTAAGTACACATAGTGATAATTCATAATTACTTCGAAAATATAATATAATCTGACCCTTCCAAATTATTGTTTACTTTATTTATGTTTGTCTAATTTAAACTTCGCTAACTTTGGCCATGTTTTTGGAAAAAATATTAATTTCTTCAATTCCAATAAGTTATCTATTAAAACAGGAAGATCAAGCTTTATCAGTGCTCTTAAGGGAATAGTACAATTACCTTTCTTCAGTGGCAGCAACTTCATTCATGGCTTCTACAACTCTTCTACAAATATAACCTCCTCTCCCCATGTCAACAGATCAATAGCCTACTAGTCCACTACATAGAATGAGGTCGGTGTACAGAGGGCTTCCATTGAGCAGGAGAGGCACCAGGAAGTGCTTGACAGATTCTTAAGCTGAGCGCTCTGGAACAAAACATGCTCCACGTGGGATTTACAATGAGGTCGGTGTACAGAGGGGAGCTGTGCAGGTAGCCAGACTTAAAGGTTCCACTATCACAACCACCCAGTGTCTAAGTGATTTTGGCCGCCATGCGTTCGACAGATTCCACCACAGCAGCAGAGCAGAGTGCAGGCCAGCGGTGGCGCATTTAATGGGCGCAGCACCTTTGGTTTCCTGTGTGAAGGCAGCAATATAGAAGACGATCGAGCAGAGAGCAGTATTCTGAAATTTGTTTTCACTGTCTCAATGTGTTTTGTTATTGTGAGGTTAGTAGCTTACTACAGTCTATTTACGGGCTCTACAAACTGTTCCTAATGATCCACAATTCACATTGGTATTTTGCCACGTGGTAATGATTCTCTTGAAAGTTGTTTACCGAAAAAAATAAAAAAGGAAATAAAAAGATAACCAAGTGATCACAGCACCAAGATTAGCCTAATCAACGGGAATACGATCTGCATGAGCGGATCAATAATGGGGACAGTGATGCGAGCACAGACAATGGATGGATGACAACCATGCTTCTTTTATTTTAACAATAGTAGTTTCGAATGAGCGGCCATGAATGAATTTCCACATTACCACCGGCTCATAAAACTGGTGGTGATAAAGGAATTCCTAGCCAGCAATGATGAGGTCGATCTCTAGCAACAAGAGAAAATGTAGTTTGAACCCAGACCTAGGATACCCCAAACAATGTTGGGTTGCTGAATCTGATTCAAGGTAGGTAAATGAAGTCAATTGGTGTATATTCAGGACTCCATACATGGTTATTGGTTATTGTCATTGAAGAACTCAAGAAGACTGAGAACTGATTCCTTTTAAACTAGAGTGGCTTTGAAAAGTAGTCTGAAGGGGACATGAAATTTTGGTATATAGACTCCTTTTCTTTCATTCTAGACACCAGATTTTCTGTTTTGCAAAAATATTGTAATTTCAGAATTAATTTAATTAGTTTTGGATTGCCTTGTTAAGAGAATTCAACTCCATCTCCATATACTGTTAAGCAGGTTTGGATAGCTCACAAAGTCATGTCACATAAAGGAGGGTTTATGCAGATTGTTTCGTTCTTCTGGACTCATCACTTCTCTTGATTTCCATGAATATGATAGAAACCCTAACTCTTATAGTTTCCACTCGTTTTTCATTTTGCACAACATCAGTTTTTGATTTGCTAGTGTTTGCCTCTTCGTGGAGAAGCAGGTCATATGTGTGTGTATATATATACACACACACATACATACATACATACATACATACATAGGGAGAGTATAATATGTAGCTAGCTAAATAATAAGTTATTTAATAGTCACTTTTATTTACAATAATTATTGTACTAATTTATGATAGTTGAGTTACTATAACACATGGGGCCATTTACCGTAAAGATTATAGTAAACAACTTGGTAAGGAGTTAGTATAAATCTTGTAACTCAAAGTGGCTACAGAATAAATTATTCATAGCTAGCTGTAGAGTAATAGTTCATGAGCCACCACTAAAGGTCTCCAAAATGTTGCCACCTTTTTTATGCTGAAGCCATGCATCAAACGTACCAGCTGTTAGTACCAAGAACATCCATCTGTTCATGGCTAGGATGAAGGGCTAGGAATCTAAGAAGTGTGGGATCCCAACAACTGGTCACAATTGTTCTGGGAGCCAGGGAGCCAATTCAGTAACTTCACTCCAGTGTCGTTGGATGCTGAGTATGGTGCAGTTGGATTTTCGGCCAGCATGCCACGACATCTATGGCTTATGTCAAAGGATCCACAACAAGAACGAACCTAGCTAGGCAGTGAATCCCCTTTGCCTCCTATTCCTATATCACCATGACAGTTTTCCCAAAGCTGATGACAGTTTTCCCAAAGCCGAGGCGGCACTCATTAACTCTACCTATAATACGGAGTGTGGAATGGGAATAAGGGAGCACTATATATGGTGCATGGCAACAATAATTCGGTACATATATTATACATTCATTTACAATCTCTACCTATATAATGCACGGTGTGAATGCGCATAAGGAAGCATTATATATGGTGCATGCATGGCAAAACAATAATTAATTTGGTACGTGTATATAGTACATTTACGTTACATTCATTAACAATTATTATTGTTGGGGACAGGTCCTTTTGATTGCAAGTACAACGGTAGAGAAACTTCTATATTAAGTCCCATTATATTTCTTCACACGCTTTCTACCTACTCAAACCATGTTTCTATAAACACGATTGCAGCATCAACCCACTGTCAATACATGATTAATAGTACAAACGCCCCTTTGCCACCATGGAAATAGGATGTATGGGCAGAAGATTAGATCTACATATGTAATCCGGTTAACCATCGACCTCCATGCTAGGTGCTATAAATTAGAATCCAAGTGTTATTTCGTGAACTAATGCAAGCTTAGATAATTAGCACTATGATAGAAAACATTTCCAAGTTGGTCATTTTGGATTAACCGCGACAGGCACTTTTATTGGCTTAATTTTGGGAATAAAATGTGTTTCTAATCAATTAGCCATTAGCTGAATTAGCCATTTTTCAGAGCTAGCTATATCATCAAGGACCTACAGTAAAATGGTCCAAGAGGCACCAATAGAAATTGATTTCTAGAGAAAATTGGCGTTTTCTATTGCCTCTAGGGTTGTCTTTATTTCTAGGTATGGATGGTGCTGTTTCTAGTATTCTCTAAAAATAAGAGCACCAACCATCTCAAGAAAATGATCTAGAAACTGATTCCTATAGGCATCTACTAATGTGGTCTGCTCTGAAGATATATACATATCAAAAAAAAATCTTTATATCAAAGATGTATCCCTCAAACAGATCTGCAACTTTGCATTTGGTGAGTCAATCGTTTGAAAACAATTAGGGACCAAAACTTATGTTTTAACTTTCAAATTTTCAGTTTCAAATTTTCTATATGACCTAAGATGAAGAGACAATCTAAACCAAACTCATAGCATTTGATAAGAACGTTTAATTAAGAGGAAGATCTCCGAAATTAAATAATTTGTTCTTGAATAGACCACGAGGTATGTATTTAATTAAGAGGAAGACGAGTTGTTAAGCTACAAAGCTAGCGGGGCAGGAATCCAAGGATAGCTTCTGTCGGGCAACGGAATCTAGTGCTAGCTCCTTGCTATGGATGAGATTGTCTTCCGTTGTGTCTGTCAGCTTCTTCCCTCTTGCCTCACACGCCTATCAAACTGCAGGAAAATATTTTGATGTACATCTGTTACATGTTTTCTCCTCATCATGCTGCTATGTTGGTAAGTCATCTAATATCATGCCTTCACTACACCATGTCATTGATGTCCGATAGCTTCTGTTGGGCAACGTAATATCTACCAAAACTAATTCAAGAGGGCTTCATTACACCTTGACAAAATACCAAGGGATGCTTTGGTGCCACCAAATTAATGATCCTATCAGTGGCACACAGTCAGACGGGTGGCGTAAAGAGTTACTGACTGATGTAATATCAATTGGGACCATTCAACATCTGCTTCCTCATACATTGAGGCCTCGTTTAGATGCAAAAGGCTGGAAAAAGTTGCAACTGTAGCATTTCGTTTGTATTTGGTAAATATTGTCCATTGGTCTAACTAGGATTAAAAAGATTCGCTTGATTTACAACATAACTGTGTAATTAGTTATTTTTTTCACTAACATTTAATGCTCCATATATATGGATAGAAATTGATGTGATGGAGAGAGAGTGGAAAAACTTGCAACTTTCAGTGAAACTTGCGTGTAACTAAACGAGGCCTGAGTTATAGTTTGTTGAGCTTACCCTAGTTTACCATTCTAGTAGGCATTAGGAGTTCAAAGATATCATAGAAGATGGATCACCTTGGCTTTGCAGACTACTTCCCCGCGGTTGTGTTTCCTGTGACCAATTGTTGTGGCAGTGACATTAGTACATAATGTTTCAACAGGCTTTACAGCCAATTTCTAATTAATTATCCTAATTCCGATTGTTCCTTGACATACCTGAGCTTAAAGTCACATAGTTGTGGTACCGGTGGTAATGATGCAGGGGAGAAACTCGTCTCCCAAAAAAGCAAAGGAAAAGCTAACCAAAGGAGCACCATGACTAGCGCCATCACCATCAGGCGTCATTGCGGGGCCATTATACAACTTTCTGTAAAAAATAAGATGCATTAAGTACACATATAATGCCGTGCAGGACCAGATGTGTTAATGAAAGCAATGCATAAACATGTGCTGTACTGTGCCATTCACAGTTAGGTGAGACGGTGGCAAACTGTATTATTTCCTCCATCTCAAAAAGAGTGTTGTTTTTATTTTTGAAACACCATGTTTGACCATCCATCTTATTGAAAAATTTTATATAGATCATAGAATAATTAAATTGTTATGAAAGTACTCCCTCCGTCCCAAAATAGATGTCATTCTCGCTTCCCCGAGAAGTCAACATTTTCAAAATACCGGCAATTATATATTAAAATATATAAATATTTATGCTAAGTAATTAGTATCATTGGAAAGATCTTTAAGTCTAGTTTTTTAACAAATTTATTTGGAGATGAAAAAATGTTGCACGTTTTTTCTACAAATCTAGTCAAAGTTGAAAAGTTTGACCGACACGCATCCCATAACGTCATCTAATATGGGACGGAGGGAGTATCTCTAATGATAGAACAAGTGAGAACAAGTCATAACTAAGACAAATAGTCAAACACAATGTTTGAAAGTAAAGAATAATACTCTTTTTTTTGGGACGGAGGGAGTATGGAACTCCATAGTACAATCAAGCTGTGACTCAGGCGAAATATAGAAGATTCTGTGTCTCATAATGGCCTGGATGGCGTGTGCTCCTCATCTACAAATAATACAACCTCCTGTTCCGATGTCAATCGATCAGGGGTGGCACAAACAGATGCATGCATGTTACAGAGTCATGAGTGAGGTACCACTCGGTATGAGAGGCATTGTGAAGACCGAGCTTGCTTGCTATACATGTTCCAGAGGGACGATACCAATTATCTCTGGACGTGGTAGCTCCGTGTTTGCAGTACGCACAGGTTTGCATCAGAAACTTAGACGTGGTGGTTCGGTTGTTCGCTCTGTCAGCGCTGTGGCATTCATAAGATGGCTCCACCGCATTGTACTACTAAAAAAATTTAACCGCGACCTTTTAAAAACCCCCTCGGAGGCGGGCATAATTTTAACCGCCTCGGTTAATGCCTCTAATTAACTGAGACGGTCATTTTTTATTAACCGAGACGGTTATAGAAAACCGCCTCGCAAAATCCATTAACGGAGGCGGTTATTGTAAAAGTAACCGCCTCCAAAAATAACCCTATTAACCGAGGCGGGCTGCTTATAAGATCCGCATCCGCCTCGGTTAATATTCTCGAGGCCCAGCAGGCCCAAACGAAGCCCGATAAAAGTTCATAATATATATACCAGAAAACGCTAGCTCTCACAACTCACTTCCCCTCACTCAGCCGAACTCTTCCCTCCCACTCCCTTCCCCCCTCTACCACGGGCGCGGGCTAGGGCCACCACAGCCGTGCGGGCGCAGCCACCACGACGGGCGCAGGGCACGGCCACCACGGCGCGGGCGCGGCCACCGCAGTCGTGTGGGGCGCGGGGCGCCGTGCAGCGCGCAGCCCACGGCGCGGGCGGCGCGCGCGAGCTGAAATGCCGCGTCCCCCCCCGCGCGCGCGAGCGGGGCCGGGCGCGACCCGCGGCCAGCGGCGGCGCGCGGCGGGAGCGAGGCCGGGCCGCGACCTGCGGCGCGCGACGAGCCGAGGCGCCACTTTCGCGGCAAGGCGCGACCCCCCCCCTCGGTGGCGACGCTTCCAGTGGTGGTGCGGCCTCTCCGGCTGCAGATCCAGGGCCGACGAGGCCGGATCTAGCGATGGAGAGGGTGGATCCGGTGGCGGAGAGCGGATGCGGCCTGCGGCGCTCCTCCGGTGAGCAACGACTGCGACAGCTCGTGGATGGGCTCGGCGAGCCCATGGGCTCGCGGGCTTATCCACGGGTTTTCTTTTTTTTTTGTTTTTTCTATGCGATTAACCAAGGCGGGCAAAATAACCGCCTCAGAAAATGTTCTATTTACCGTGACCATACGTCCGAGGCGGTTGCCAAAACCGCTTCGGTTAATCTGTTTTGCCCGCCTCCATAAATATTTTCTGCAGTAGCGTTGGTTGTTGTGAGGCTTCAGACGGGACAAGAGGAGCAACTGGCTGAGTGAGAGTGAAATTCCCATGCCATGGAAAATAATTGGTTTCACCTTCAAATGGTTCTGCAACATGCTGAATTATTGGAGTATGTGCCTTTGAAAATATTTTTTTCGCGAACATGTCTATGACAAGTATTTCATTAAGACGAAGCAGAAAAATTTCACAAGAGGGAACGGTAATCAAAGATTACCGATCCAAGTACCTGTGCAAATAAACTTAATTAAAGCTATATTACAGAAACACGATTTGTGTTCATAAACACCACCTGGTGAGCAGAACCAGACTGTTGAATCCTCATCAGCGTTTCTTGGGCATCAGCTTCCTCGATAGTAGCCACCAGTCCACAAATGCAGCTTCATAGACGTTGATGATGGCATCGAGATGCAGCAGCCTCATTTTTGCTCTTATTACTGCATTTTTTACAACAGTTTGCCCTTCTTAGAACATTATTGCACCTAGACCAATGTTTTAAGAATTTGGTTGGAGAAAAATGAAGAACAGTTTATCGTTAATGACAAGAGAATTTGTAATATGCTGGACATATGCAGCTTGCACCTGTCCAGCATCTCCCATGAAATGCTAACCAAAAGAAGTACTTCACCCTCGGAGGAGCGCTTGCTTTCCAAAGCTGTTTGGCCCCAGTCATCCTGATCGCCCTGACGAACATGGCACCATATATAGACTGACATTGCTGAGTACAGGCGATCGGAGCTCCACTTCAAAGAGAATTTATCATCCGTGCCTGGCTACAGAATGTATCTGTTTAGTTAGTGCCTATGGCCTTGTTTAGATGCACCCCCAACTTCCAAGTTTTTTTACTCTCTCTCCATCACATCAATTTATATCCATATATTTGGAGTATTAAATATAAGTAAAATAAATAACTAATTACACAGTTTGGTTGTACATTACGAGACGAATCTTTTGAGCCTAGTTGGGCCACGATTGAACAATATTTACCACATACAAACGAAATGCTACAGGACTTTTCAATCTCTCTCCTCTCACAAATGATTTACCGCATGTAAAGAGCATTAAATATAAATAAAAAAATAACTAATTGCATAGTTTGGTTGTAAATCATGAGACGAATCTTTTGAGCCTAGTTGGGCCACGATTGGACAATATTTACCAAATAAAAACGAAGTGCTACAGGACTTTTCAATCTCTCTCCTCAGACCATCTAAACAAGGCCATAGTCGAGGAGCACAAGGACAGTCAGGGCACCACTGATGTCAGACACCCCTGCCATGCTCTGCTTGATAGAGCCAAAGCCAACGATTGGCCACGCCTGCGCCAACTGACAGTGGTGAACAAAGCCGGCGCCAGCTGCTGAAGGACCATCCCCGTAGACATCGATCAGTCCAGAGGAATGTCTGAGTCCTGTCAACTACAATTGATTCCTTGGCTGCCTGAAAGACTACTTGGACCGAACTATCTGGTTTGTATTTGGCTTCTGAAAGTATTTCTTGTTCCTCTAGATTTGTAGTTTCAAGTGGAGTTTTTTTTTTAGATAAAGGATAAAATATCCGGCTTCATCTATCCA
Organism: Chrysopogon serrulatus; assembly: GCA_015844335.1. Taxonomy (NCBI): domain Eukaryota; kingdom Viridiplantae; phylum Streptophyta; class Magnoliopsida; order Poales; family Poaceae; genus Chrysopogon; species Chrysopogon serrulatus. The sequence continues at coordinate 31,107 of JADLZL010003330.1, read as the reverse complement.
AGGATAGAATCAGACCAATTAGTACAAACTCCACCACGGGCACAAAATTCGGCTGTAGAAAACTTACAACCACACACTGGAATAACGGAAACGATAATAAGTTTATGACTAAGCAAAACCAACATGTCTTTGCGATAACCATCCATTTGAGCCGAAGAACTCCAGTGCCGACGTTTCTAGGTGTTGTGCCACAGAGATCATTTGATCTTTGAGATCATCATGCTGCTGCAAGTTTGCCCATTGACGTAGCCAGTGCGTTCCGCGGAACAGTACCTGCAAAAGAGATTTTGGTCTGCATTTGTCAAAAACCACCTCATTCCTTGTTATCCAAATTGCCCAACACAGTGCAGAGGCTGCTGTTAATAACAATGTATTATACTTTTTGTTTCCTAAATTTAACCAATCATGGAATAAATCATCTATATCCCTTTGAGGTACAATCCCAAAAAGTATATATATAGAACGCCACAAGAATTTGGCATAAAAACAATCAAAGAAAAGGTGGTGAATTGTCTCTGTAAAATGACAAAGACAACAACACTTGTCCCCATTCCAATTTCTCCTAGCCAAGTTATCCTTAGTTAGGACCACACCTCTTTTCAAATACCACATAAAAACCTTTATTTTCATGGGGAGTTTAGTTTGCCAAATATCTTGTGACACTCTCACACCATTGTTAATTAATACAGCATACATAGACTTGACTGTAAAAGCCCCAGAGGCCTTTAGGCCCCATACAAACACATCTCTTTCCTGCAGTAAGTTAACCTGTTGTAAAGAAGCAACAATTTGGTGCCAGTTTGTTAAGTTCGCACCCACCAAGTTTCTTCGAAAAGAAATATTTAGTAAAGGGGAACTCATGACCTTAGCTACAGTATCTTTGTTTTCTTCGTACAATATTAAACAACGCAGGAAATCTATTCTTGAGAGGTTTGTTGCCGAGCCAAGTATCAACCCAAAATCTGGTTTGAGATCCATCTTTCACATTGAAATAACCTAACTCCATAAAGGTATCTTTAACCTTCATTAGACTTTTCCAGAAATGCGAATCTGTTGGTTTTTTTGCACAACTTCCTAAGGTCTTATCTTTAATATACTTATTTCTTAAGAGTTCTTGCCACATTCCATCCTCATTTAACAATTTGAATAACCATTTGCTAAGCAAACATTTATTTTGAATATCTAAATTCTGAATTCCTAGCCCTCCCTGGTCTATTTGGGTTGGCACATCACTTTCCATTTGACTAGCCTATATTTTTTTTATGCTGGTCATTTTGCCAGATAAAAGCGTGACATAAAACAATCAATTTTTTCTAACACCCCTTTTGGTAGTTCGAAAAAGACATCATAAACATCAGTAAGCTAGAGAGCACGGAGTTTAAAAGAACTAATCGTCCGCCAACTGTTAGTAACTTGCCTTTCCAGCTACTAAGTCTTTTCTCAATCCTTTCTTCAATACTCTTCCAGTCTTTATCGTAGAGTTTCCTAAAGTGCATAGGTAATCCCAGGTATCGTTAACATTCCATTTTAATTTGTTGAGGTGACTGGTATGAGTTTGGGCATATATTGGTGTATGTTTGATCAGCAACATGTCGATGAGGTGTCCATATATTGTTAAATGTCAACATAAGCCAACTACTACTCTCGTTGCAGGGAACATATAATTAACTCTACACAATTACATGGTTTGTGTATATATATACTTTTAGCATGCCAGAAGCCCAGAACCCTAAGCTCCAACCTACATATGTAGTCACACCGGCCTAGAAAACATTCAAAATATAGCTTACTCGATTGTCTTGGCAATGGGAGACACTGGGCACTCAAATGTCACGATAAGTTGTAGAATCTTTCTCCCAACTCTAAGAAGAAAACCTTGCACTCAAATGTCACTCAAATGGGAGACACTGGACCGTATGCCGTATACTGAGGCTCTGTCTTAATAACAAGAGTATGTAGTAGCGAGTATCAAACTGTTTGGGGCTTGTCTGATCTACTTATACCCGTCCTAATCCATATGTCTTGAAGTGAATTGAGGTAAAAATTAGTTATTTTTTTATACCCGTTCACTGCATTAATTCCTTACTGAGGTACTTGCACAACGTGTGAGTAGTGACTGACTCATGCCAATATTTCACGATATGGTGGGCGGCCACAGAATTGGATTTCCTACCAACTTATATATTCACTACACAATCATGGATACTTGAATCCCCTATTTATCAACTGGACATATTTTTTACAACTTCTCAAAATGAAATTTTACTGATTTTAAATTTTTAATGTATCCCAACAATAATACACTAGTCCCTCTCCTTCTGCTCTACATATTGTTTTCGCAGAAATGTTCTATAATATTTCTCATTAACGATAAAATGTTCTTCATTTTTCTCCAACCATATTCTTAAAACATTGGCCTAGGCGCAAAAAATGTTGTAAGAAGGGCAAACTTCTGTAAAAAAAATGCAGTAATAAGAGCAAAAATGATATTCCAACTAAAGTACCATGAGTCTAGGCGCACAACTATGTTCTCCCGATACAATCCTAATGGTATTAATAACAGTACATGTGAAATATAATGGTGTACTACCAAAAACACTATGATATCATGCGGTCTTCATTCCACGCACAAAAAAGTACAGCAGTATATGGCATTAATATACTAGGCTTAAACTAAACCACATGTTCCATTTGCCCAGTTTCAGTGACAGTCTAGCAGCCTTGAGCATATAATTGAAATGAATCAACCAAGCTCACTACATCAAGAACTGAGTCAACTCTACAGTTTGCTACTTGCGTGATTGGAAACAGACTCCGTGGTCCATAATCTTCAGAAGTAAGCAACCGTAGACACAGCTGGTAAGCCACGAGTCCGAATCACACGTGCGATGGCGGACTCGGTCACGGCCGTTGCGCAGCGGCAGCAACCTGGAACTGCTGACATCGTTGCTTTGCTCCTCTCAGCTACTCAAAAACCTTCCACTGCCTATACTCCACAAGAAGAAATCCTAGGCTAAAGAACAGAAGAATGAAGAGCCAGGCAACAAGCTTGAGCTGGACCGAATTCGACCATAACCAGAATTTTCTATAGTAAAATTCTATTCATGATGAACTAAACCTACCTCATGAAGACCAGCGTTTGTTTCACAAGCAGAATTGGTGTCTTCTATGGCTTCTGAGAGCTGCTTCCCATGCATGTGCCTCTTCATCCTATCACTGTCATTGCTTGTTCCTATCTCCTACTAAAAAACCTTGCACTTCCTGTACTCCTCGAGAAGTAAGCCTAAGAAACAGAACGACCAAGGGCCAGACAACAAGCTTGACTGGGACCATAACCCGAATTTTCTGCAGTAAAATTCTATTCGTGAACGACACCTGCATCTTCAGGAGCACTATTTCTTTCCGATGCAGAATTGGTTTCTGCAGCTTCTGAGAGATGCTTCCCATGTGCCTCCTCTTCCTATCAGATACGAGTGAGTATATTAATTAACGCCACCATCCTCCTGAAGAGCTCTACAGCTCTAACCGTGCCTCATGTTTGATAGCTAGGGAGGGATATGTGCGGATGACTGGTAACAGAAGGGTTAATATAAAGGGCATGCCACTTGTTTTCAAATAATGATGGTGTTTTGCTAGGTGCACCGTGATAATATAAATACACCTGTATATATCACATCCTGTAGCAACTCATCCTGCACTGCCATCGAAAATTGAGGGGTTGGGGACTACAACTACTTTGTGTTGTTGTCTACAGACTGGACACACAAGTGCAGAACACTGGGTTCGAGTTGGCGTGAAGAATGAGAGGCCACTGAAACCGTGGCGAGACAAGGACAAAGCTTTGCCCATGGCTAGTAGTGTGGAAATGTGTTCCCTATGGGCTAGTAGTGTGGAAATGAGTTAGTCTCCCATACACGAATACCAATAAGCAATTGATAAGACCCCAATAAGAGAATGGAATGCACATATATATGGATTTAACTATAGAACTTGCCCGGTGCATAGTATTGTGCAGTGGTGGAGGACGGATGAAATATAAGGTATGGTGTAGGCGTCAAATGATACACAGTACCAAGGCTAATGGAACCAAAATGCACTAGTACAACATTGGAATATTGAAGATGTGACGGTGGCCAGGCCTTGCCATGTAGAAGCTCCGCCACTGGTATTGTGTGTTATGCTATTATTTCGCAAGAACGGTAATCAAATTACTAGATGTATAATGTCACTGAATATAGAATCCATGCATTTGAGAATTGTCCCCAAAGATAACAGCAGCATCCATTGTGTTTAATGTCGCTGAATATAGAATCAATCCATTAGTAAATTCGATGAAAACCGACCAAAAAAATTGTTTCTACGGCTTAGATCTTGGCCTGTTTTAGTTTTTGTTTTTTTGTCCCAGCAGAGTCGGATCAACCAGCCCATGGTGATAATTGAGTTTCTATTATGTAATACCTGTAATACTCATGTGCCTATCTATTATTCAAAGCAGAGTACTGATGGGATCATGACGCATGAGAGATGTATCACACTGTCCTTCTATATACTGACATCAGTATTAGTATTTAAATACTACCACGAATGTTCTTTTGATTTGCAGCCATATTATTTTATTTCTAAATAAAATATATGAGTTTTTGAACCATGTTTATTTTTTTTTATCATTTTCATATTTAAAGAGAACCCAAAATCTGTCTAGTCGATAAGGATTCCATTTTCCACAGCAGCACAACGTGGGCTCATATACAAGATCGGACATGTGGTCCCTGGTATATAAATGTATCTTATCATAATCCGGCCTCCAACCCAAAGTGAACCATGACTTGGATGACCCAATGTCTTCAAAAATGTAGCGTAGTCATTGCTAGCAAACCAAACCTCTGTCTATATAAAGCTTACCTTATCTTTCGATTGTGCCATACCCAACACTACAAAACCACATATACTTACTTTAAGAAAAAACAAAACAAAACCACATATAATAGTAAGGAGAAAAATGATCTGAAATGGCTAGAGATGAGAAGCTAGTATTGTTCTCTAGTGGGAAGAGGAGGCATGTGGGAAGCAGATATGAGCAGCCTAGTGCATAACATTGGGTACAAGAAGGCGGACTGTAAAGATGGCAGGGACCAAGCAACGAGATTATTGCTACTCCGTGTTGGAGCAGGGCACCGAGAAGCCACACACCCTTGAGTTCTAGCCTACTGATCCAGATAGAACAGAGTTTGTATTGTAATAGGTGGACTGTGGCTTCCGATTCGTGGCTTCAATGAGCACAAACAGGGCAACCGATAGTAACAGGTGGACTATGGCTTCTGATTTGTGGCTTCAATTAGCAGATAGGTAGGGTACTACCATTGCCAATTCAAGCCACGAACTGGCAATGAGAGTCGACCTCTCACTATGGGTTCATCACTTGAACCTGCAGTTATAGTCGTTTTACATAAAAAAAAATTCATGATTTTTTGTCCAATATCATATTAAGATAAAACTTTATATCAAACTAGTGGACTTCACGTGTGCGGCACGCATGTGGTTAACATAATGAATGTTTACCCACATTAAAATATGATTCACAATAGCTTGAATCTAGAATAGGTTGAATGCAACTAAATCTCCTAGAAATTTATCTTTGCATATACTTCAAACATAATCTCCTAGAAATAAAGTTTTTCTTTACACTTAGCCAACTAAATAAGAATTGTATAGCTTAAAGAGATCTAAAACTCTGTAATTGATAAATTTTTAATTTTTGGGGATTTATAAGTCCAATCATTTAATATATATTCTCGGATCAGATTTGACATGATTAACAATGTCCAAGACTAATCTCTTATTCCTTGCTTAACCATTTGTAACACAAGCCAATAAATAAGAAACTAGCTTCATTACTCAACCACATGGGCTCAGCCCACTCAACGGCCCATTCAAGCCCTGTACACAGTCAATCAGTATGCCAATTCCCAACAAACAGCAAGGAGCCATGGAGGCGGTGCAAATAACAGCGATCTATGGAACTGAAAAACTTCATCTTGCTGTTTGGCTCATTGCCATTGAAAAAATAGTCCATCTTCTTTTTGGTGGCTCACTGCTTGTATGACCTTGTCTCTGTCAAGAACCTCAGCTGATTGCTTAGCCCCTACGGGCTTAACAATCCACCCAGATGTGGGAAATGTGATGCTCTATGCTGCTCATATCTGCTTCCCATATGCCTCCTCTTCCCACTACACAATATTGATGTTATAAATTTCTCACTTCTTGCAATTTCCTCTTGTATGTTTATCCTTGTTAGTATATGTCATTTAAGTAGCCACTACTGGAAAAATATACTTTGCCGAGTGTTTTTACACACGGCAAAGAGCACTTTGCACTCGGCAAAGCGTTTGCCGAGTGTAGCACTCGGCAAAGATTGCTCGGCAACATTTTTCACGGCAAAGACACTTTGCCGAGTGCTTTTTCACGGGCACTCGGCAAAATATTTCTTTTTTTTTGCCGAGTGCTATGTAAGGCACTCGGCAAAATATTTTTGGCCGTTACGCCACTTGCCGTTAACCGTTATTTTGCCGAGTGCCCATAAAACACTCGGCAAAAATTTTCTTTCATTTTTTTAAAAAACTTTGCCGAGTGTCATACAAGGCACTCGGCAAAGATTATTTTTTTAAAAAATAATAGTAAACTTTGCCGAGTGTTTTGTGTGCGAGACACTCGGCAAAGAGTATTTTTAAAAAAATAATAGTAAACTTTGCCGAGTGTTTTTTGCTCGAGACACTCGGCAAAAAACTATTTTTAAAAAATAAAAATTTACTTTGCCGAGTGTTTTTTTGGTCATGGCACTCGGCAAAAAGTAAATTTCGGGAAAAAAACCAAACAAATTTTGCCGAGTGCTATGTAAGAAAACACTCGGCAAAGTTTCCGAGAATTGTTAATTTTTTTTATTTTTGCATTGCCTTGTGACAGATATTATATATATATATATACACATATCAATCATCACGCTTATATCACCAACATGCATTATATATCACAAGCACACGCAAATTTCATAAATCCATCGAAAATCCATTACAAATCCATCAAAGTTCACCAGCACAAGTTCATTATGACAAGTTCAACATCACAAAGTTTGAAATCACAAAGTCCAACATCACAAAGTTCAACATCCCTACTACGGTGGCGAAGACTACACCCGTGACGGACCGGACTGCGGTGAAGGATTGACAGGATCAGCCGTCGGTGACACGATAGCAGGATTGTTTGAACCCGCCGACGGAGGCTGCACAAAAGAGAAGAAATTGCATGTGTTACTAAAAATTGGAAATTTCGGCAGCACCTCCCCTGTACGGGGTGGTTTCCAACCTGCAAGAAACAACGGCATGAAGGCCGACAATCACAACGGCGCGAAGGCCGACAATCGCAACGCCTCGAAGGCCGACAATCCGAACGGCACAAAGGCATTAAACTTTTACTCACAGGAGTGAAGAGTCGAACCGGAGTTGGAGTTGGAGCTGGCAACTGCACTTCTACACCCGATGCTTGCCCGAGGCTTTGCAAGATCTTATACATGTCCGCCATTTGCTTCTGAGTGGCCTCCAGCTGAGCGGTCAGGTGTGCGGTCGTCTCCTTTGTTTCTATCAGCTCGGCCTGTAGTGTTTCAATCACATATTTCAGTATTGCAAATCTGATCAATGTTTATCAAGTTCAATGTACGACGAGTGAAACGGGAATTACCTGAAGTTCGTCGACCCGCGACAGCGTTGGAGTAGGCCGTGCACGTATGGGAAGGCTTCTGGCCGTGCTCCGTGCCCTCACGTCGGAGAGAGAGGGTGCAGAACTCGAGGAGTCGGCGCCGTCTGCAATCCACAACCGACCGTGCTTCCTGCCTTGCCCCAGCCTCACGATCACCTCTGTCTCAAGGGGCTCAGTGCTCAGATTGTAATCCGGGCCACGGAGGGACCTAACCGCCTCCGTGTAGTCTCTGACTTTAGCGTGGACGGTCGGGTCAGAGTAAGCCTGGGGAGGGGCATCCGGGTTGAACATGACACCGGATTTCACCGGGCCCATGTGGGACACAGCCCATGCCCCTAACTCTGACACCGGGACGTCTGGGTGTGCCTTCTCCTGCGAGAAAGACGGAAAGATGATAAGAGACACAAAATTGAGGATTACAATAGATAAACGACATCACTCACAAGTGCTCGCTTGAATGCGGGGAGGTTGCGGCTGCCTTGGTGGTGAGTTGGAGCGGTCTTCAATGCCCGCTTTCGCTTGCCGAGCTGTTGCTTTTCGAGGTACGCCGGGTCAAGGTACCTGTCCACGATCATCGCCCATGCCGGTCTATGCGTCATGCACCACGCGGGCGGCACCTACACATCATCAAGTGAAACATCAAGTGAATCATGTCGCCGCACCTAAATCTCAAAAACGATTCAATATTATTCACCTACCTGAAGGTACTGCTCCTTGGTCAGCGCCACCGTTCTTGAGCCGGCCTTTTTGAGGGGCTGTTTCTTGATGGACCTGTAGTAGTCGACGTGGGCCTGGAGTCGCGCCTCGTGAATCATGTCGCCGACGTACTTCTGACAGGCTCTGTGTGCCGTCTGATCCGCCACGTTCTCTAGACCATCTTCAGCCTTGAAAAAACTCTGCATACAAACACAGATGTATCCGTTCATTAGTTCAATAAAAGACTTAAGCAATTGAGGAGATGTATTGAGCTAAGTAGTGAGACACTTACCCAAAAGTCCGCCAAAACCCGCTCCTGCTTGTTGTCCTGCTCGTCATCCGTGGCTAGCTCGTACCTCTTCCACGACCAGGCCGGCTCCCGCTTCCCGTCCTTCAAGGTCACAAGGCCGGGGAAGTGTTTCCTGCACAGACATCCTAGCACGGTAGCGGGGGGTTAAATGGGGATCAAGAGCACCCGACATAACTAGCCAGCCCCCCTGCATAAGTGATTAATAAAAATTATCAGTTTCTCTTTTGATTTGTAACATATCATATGAAGTAGTTGTGATAACATTTATAAGTACGTACCTTCTTCCCACAGGACGAACCACTGGGCGTAGGTCAGGAAGCGGAACCGGAGGGAGGTTTGTGGGACCTCGCAGGTAGGGAGTCGACTGAGTAGAACCATCCTCCGTCTGCTGAGTACCCTCGTCGGTCTGCGTAGCACCCTCGTCCCCCGACGGAGTGTCTGTGGTCGGGCCCGTGGCTGCCACGTGGTCCTGTGGGGTAGCAGACGGGTCCTCTGGCTGGTCAAGAGCCGGTGGAGGAGGTTGGTCCCTCCTAGGGCGACCACGGCCCCTCCCCTCCCCCCCCCTCTCCCCCCCCCCCCTCAGGTCTTTGGGGCGACCGGCCTGTTCTCGATGCTTGACGCCGAAGCTGCCCCCTCACGTCCATCCCGAAAGCGTAGCCTCACGGTACACCGAGGCTACCTGCCTCGGTGAACGGTTGCCCGCCATCTTTGATCTGTCACCTGCAATTTACAAAGAATGAACAACAAGCATTAGTACATACATTACAAATATATTTCAAAATGAATAAACATAACAAAATTTACTAAAAAATAGTATTACATGCTTTACAAAAAATCTTCTCACGGGACATAGGTCTCGTCATCACCATCCAAAATTATCCAAATGGGCAACACTATTGGAATGTTCTAGGTCTTCTTCATTGTCTTTGCCTGAATGGAATCGCTCAAGCATTTGAATATCCTTCAAATTCAGCACTATATCTCCATGGTCCTCGTCATCAACCGTTTCACTTTCTACTTCCATTTCGGTCACATTGGGTAAGACTATCTCAAACGTCCCTTCTAGACCATCTGCTTGATAGAACTCTCCATCATATGTGTTTGTGTCGAAGGTGTAATCTTCATCGTTTGGAAGAGGTAGTTTACCGTGTGGAGATACATGGTGCACAATAGACCAGCCCTTAAGATGGTCTTTGTCTTGGCACGCGTATGGCGTATGATATACACCGCGGCTTGTTGAGCCACAATATAGACATCTTTTCCTTTATAGACGGAATCATGTCTTATCTCGACTAGCCCAAGATGAGGGGTCCGTCTCGTTCGTCCGGGATCAAACCAATTGGCACTTGAATATGACAGGGGAGTAAGAGGTACCCGTCCCTCATATTCAAGCTCATAGATCTCCTCTGAATTATTCCATAATAATCGGCGCCATTAGTGCCACATTGTAAAAACTTGGCTATTGGTGGTTTTCCGAGTGGCCCGATTTTGCTCGTGTATTGGCGTGTGGAAGCGATATCCGTTCACGTCATAACCACTATATGACTTCACCCTTAACTTGAAGCCGTTTTTGCAACTTTGTCTCAACTCATCACTCATGGACACATTGGTTACTGCGCACGCAAGCTCAAGCATGTTACATCGTTATACTATTGGAACATAGGAGCTACTAAGGAATATCGACGAATGTATGAGCTAGATTTGAAAGTACCTTTTGTTTGAACCAAGAAATGAAATCAGGCCTCCCAACTCCCGCACCCTTTGAAAGAAGGGTATCATGTTCATGCGGGGTAGGATCCCTTGATTCTTGCCACTCTTGACGAACAAATTCCCTATAACAAAGAGAATTAATGGGGTTCGACATAGAATAGTGACTTTGTATTGAATCAACTTTGTTCGAGAACTTACTCAATGAATGGCGCAACCTCGACAAGGTTGGTAAACACATATAAGCGTGATTTTGCGCCACTCTTACGGATCCAATCTCTTGGGGCTCGATCCACTTTGCGCCGCCTAGTTGTCCTTTGAAAAGGCCGAGGGTAGATTCAACCGCCCGGCATTGTAACGAGGGGGTGGATTATGCTTGCTAGGAAGGTTCGGCTTGTAGTAGGCAGTTGTGAAGTTTGCAACCTCCTCCCTTAGGCTTGCCTCTGCAATGGAAGCCTCAATTCTAGCTTTATTTGTACATTTCTTGCGAAGAATCTTTAGACATCTCTCGATTGCATAGCACCAACGAAACTGCACGGGGCCCCCAAGCGTGCCTCGTTCGGGAGGTGCACAATCAGATGTTGCATCGACAAGAAGAAGCCAGGTGGAAAGATCTTTTCTAACTCACATACCAACTCAGGTGCCATTTTTTCAAGTTCTGTAACGACGGCCAAAGATAGCTCCTTGGCACAGAGCTGGCGGAAGAAGTAGCTCAACTTTGCCAGCACTAGCCACACATGCTCAGGCACATAGCCTCAAACCATCGACGGAAGAAGCCGCTCAATCCATATGTGGTAGTCATGGCTCTTCATCCCGTTGACTCGCAAAGTTTGTAAGTTCACACCCCTGCAAATATTCGCTGCATACCCATCAGGGTACATTAATGTCTTGATCCAATTAAGTACTTCCCTTCTTTGATCGGGTGCCAAGACATAGTCGGCCTTAGGCCTTTTCCACCGTCTTCCTGGTTGAGGAGGTCGTATCTCTAGTTTTGGCCTGTCGCACAACTCTGCCATGTCCACTCTAGCTTTAGGGTTGTCTTTAGATTTGTCAGTGTCCATCAATGTTCCCCATAGTGCCTCGGTGATATTCTTTTCAGTGTGCATTATATCAATATTATGGGGAAGTAGGAGGTCGTCGAAATAGGGCAGCCTCGTCAAGCCGGACTTATGAGTCCACATATGTTGCTCACCATATCCAACAAAACCACCTTCTTGGCTGGGCACGAGAGCATCTATCTGAGCACGAACCTCGGCACCAGTCCTCAAGTATGGTTTAGGATCCGTCACTTTGACACCTTTCGTAAAGCTCTTGATGTCTTCTCTGAATGGATGATCAAGAGGGAGGAATTGACGATGTTTGTCGAACGACGAATACTTGCCACCCTTCTTCAACCGTATGAACCTCAAAGCTTCCTTGCATATTGGGCATGGGAACTTCCCGTGAACACACCAAGCACTGAACAACCCATAAGCCAAGAAGTCGTGCTGCGAGTACAGGTACCAGACGTGCATTTTGAAGCTTGTCTTCGTAGCTCGGTCGTAGGTCCACACCCCTTTGTCCCAGGCATCAATCAACTCATCTATCACGGGCTCCATGAAGACACCCATATTAGTCTTCGGGTGTCCAGGAATTATCAACGACAAGAACACAGTATGTCGTTGAAAGGCGACGCCAGGGGGGAGATTGAGGGGGATGACGAATACGGGCCAACATGTGTATGGTGCAGACATCATACCATATGGATTAAACCCATCTGTTGCCAGCGCCACACGTACATTACGAGCCTCATCTGCTTTGTGCGGATCTTTGTGAATCAAAGTACTTCCATGCCTCAGCATCGGATGGATGTATCATCTTCCCAGGATTGTACCGTGTGCCATTTTTGTGCCATGTCATCTGTTTCGCGGATTCTGGCATCATGAATAGACGTTGGAGCCTCGGCAGGAACGGAAGGTGTCGTAGGACACTCATGGGTATCGTAAGCTGCCTCTTCTGGCCATTGTCTAAGTCTACCTCCACGTATCTGGAGGATTTACACTTCGGGCAATATTTTGCATCCGCATGTTCTTTCCTAAATAGGGCGCACCCTTTCGACACGCATCTATCTTGTCATACGGCATCTTAAGTGCAAGAAGGACCTTCTCTGACTCGTACAAGTTCTTCGGCATAATGTGTCCCTCCGGTAGCATACCACTCCACACGGCCATCATCTTGTCGAAGCCTTCTCGACTTAGATTTAACTCGGCCTTCAACCCCATTACGCGACCAACAGCATCCAGCTGAGAAACATTGGTACGATCATGAAGGGGTCTCTGTGCCGAGTTCAACATCTTGTAGAAGGCATCTGAGGCAGCCTCCATCTCCTCCTTCTCACGGCAATCAGCAAACTGAGCTTGGTGATAGTCATCCATCATGTCAGGTACCCCGGCATTATCATCAAAAGCCTCGAGTCGTGGTCTCACCACCTCCTCCCTGACACGGTGGACTTCACCATGGTGAATCCACTGTGGTAGCCTTGGAGTAAATCAAAACTTCACAATATGTTTCCCAATGGTTAATCTATCTTTCCTTCTTCTGTTGTCACAACCGCTGCAGGGACAAAGCACTAGAGAATGGCCTCCAGCACTCTCGCCAAATGCATGCTCTAAGAATTCTTCGACTTTGACTATAAACAGCATGTCGTAATCATTTTTGTCTCTCCGGAGCGTGTACATCCAATCACGGTCCTCCATCCTTTAACAGACGTATCAACACATATGAGTGACCATCAATTGCATCTACGCGCGTAGCATCTATACTCTCTAATAGGTGAGGATAGGTCCTAATCCCACCCACAAATGCGTAGATGAGTTTAGTTTCCATGCTCCACTCCTATCCGAGACGGAATTTCGGCAGCACCTCCCCGCTGTTCTCCCGATACACGTCCTGCAAGGGAGAGTGTGTACCCGGAGAACAATAGGGGGGTGATGCCGAAACACCATATCGGACCGGAGCGGAGCATGGAAACTAAACCATCTACGCATCTGTGGGCTGTCCAAAAAACGTGGACAATCAGAAACAGATACGGCCGCAGATATGCAAAGACTTGCATACCTCAAACCGTATATCTTTCTGACGGGAGACGCCTAACTGGGATGCACGATCTAAGACTACGATATGGAGGGAGGGGATATTTATACCTAGGGTGCCGGTGGAGCAAGGCTATCGGGGCAAGTCTTAGAAGTCGGTGCGATGGCGAGGCGACGCAGCGGCAAGCCCGCCGCAACGCCGACGAAGACGATCAGGGTCGCCAAGTGCCTCCCACAGGTCCTTCTGCATAAAAAGGCAAGAGGTTAGTATAAATTGAAAATTTCGGCAGAACCTCCCCTAGACGGGGAGGTTTCCAAAACCTACCAAAGAATGGCACGATAGCCGACTATCACAACGGCACGAAGGCCGGCAACAAAAGCGGCACGACGGCCGAGTATCACAACGGCACAAAGGCCGACATTTACCACAGGAGGGTGCATATACCTTAGCGAGACGTCCACGCGGAGGAGAATACGCCGAGAACAGGACGGCGAGGCCTCCTCTCCCCGTCGGCCTCCTCCTTCTCCTCCTCTTCCCCTTCTTCTTCTCTTCCCCTTCCTCCTCCTTCTCTTCCTCTTCCTTCTCTTTCTTCTTCCTCCTTCCTCCACCTACCTCCTCCTCCTTCTACCTGACCAGCAGCAGCGGGGCAGCCCTGTTCGGGCGCCTGTGGCGGGACGCCCTGGCGGCGGCATACCGCCACGCCTGGCGGCGGGGCGGGCGGGGCAGGGCGCTGGGGCGCCGAGCAGGGACGGCAACCGCTGCCGAGACGGGCCGCCGGGCGGGGCCGGGCGCGGGGCGGGCGGGGCGGGCGTCAAGAGCTGGGACGGGCCGCCGGGCGGGGCTGGCATGCCGGGGCATGGGGCTGGTCAAGGCCGGCCGCCGGGCTGGGCGTGGCCGTGCCGCTGGTGCCGCGACGGGCCGCGCTGGCGCCAAGCCGCCGTACGGACGGCGGCCGGGACGGCGCTGGCCGGGCGGGAATGGCCGAGGGCCGGGCGGGACTCGCCGGCCGGCGGGCGGCGGGGGGCGGCGGGGGGGCGCGTAGGCGTTAGGGCTAGGGAGGGGTTCGTGGGCCGCACTTTGGCCAAATAGGCCGTGGGCCGTTTTTTTTTTACTTTGCCGAGTGCCTCCTGGGCCCGGCACTCGGCAAAGTAATTTTTGCCGTGCGTTTCCAATAGCACTCGGCAAACTTTTTTTTTTTGATTTTGGATCCAAATTTTTTTGTGTAGCCTTCTGATAGTATTTCAAACTCTAATATAAAGTTTTGTGAAATTTTGACTTTTTTTGTTATATTTCGTTAATTTATTTTGTTTCATTCATTTTTCCGGCATATTTCAAATTTGAACTGCAGCTCCATGGAATAATGGAATTTGGTCATCCAAAAATTGATATTCGTGATATTTAGCGTATGTTGAGACTATATTCGAGGGAGTCACATGAAATCTCGAGCATCTCGTTGGCGTAAGATGTTGAATTAGTTGTGGAAAAGTGAATTTAAATTATATAAAATCCAAACGAAGTCCGAAAATCATGAAACTTGTGGACGCATCTTGTTATCTTATCACAGAGACTGTGGTAAAAATTTAAAATGATTTGGAGCAAGTTGTGATGCACGATACCTAAAACCCGGACATCACCCATGTGATAACCCTATTATCACATGTCTCATGTCTGTGTTTTAGGTATCATGCATCACAACTTGCTCCAAATCATATTAAATTTTTACCATAGCCTATGCATGCGATAAGAAGATGCCGGCCACAAGTTTCATGATTTTCGGACTCCGTTTGGATTTTATATCATTTAAATTCAGTTTTTCCATAACTAATTCGACATCTTACGTCAACGAGATGCTCAAGATTTCATGTGACTCGCTGAATACAGCAGCAACATATGCTAAATATCATGAATATCAATTTTTGATGACCAAATTCCAATATTCCATGGAGCTGCAGCTCAAATTTGAAATACGCATAAAAAAAAAATCAAAGAAAGAAAATAAATTGAGGAAATATAAGAAAAAAATGTCAAAATTTCACCAAATTTTATATTAGAGTTTCAAATACTATCCGAAGGCTACACAAAAAAATTTGGGTCCAAAATCAAAAAAAAATATATATATTTTTTGCCGAGTGTCCTAGTTTGGCACTCGGCAAAGTTTATTTTATTAAATAATAAAACATTTTGCCGAGTGCCGTGGCTAGGAGGCACTCGGCAAAATTAATTTCCAGAAAACAAAAAAAAAATTTGCCGAGTGTTCTAGTGTGGCACTCGGCAAAGTTTATTTTTAAAATTAATTAAAAAGTTTGCCGAGTGTCGTGGGCGAGGGAAACACTCGGCAAAGTTTATTTTAGAAAACAAAAAAAGTTTGCCGAGTGTCCTATTGTGGCACTCGGAAAAGTTTATTTTAAAAATAATTTAAAAAATTTCTTTGAGTCTTGTGGCTAGGAGGCACTCGGCAAAGTTTATTTTAAAAATAATGAAAAAAAAATTTTGCCGGCGTCTACCGTCTTGCACTCGGCAAAATCTAACGATAGTAGTCGTCGTGACGGTCCGTCTAAAGTTTGCCGAGGCGGTTTTCTTTGCCGGGAGTGTCGGCCCTCGGCAAAGTCTGTATTCTTGAGTACCTAACTTTGCCGGTGCCTTACACTCGGCAAAATATAACTTTGCCGGTGCAAAATTTTTGCCGAGTGCCACGCTCGGCAAAATATATCTTTCTTAGAGTGTCACGATATTTTGCACTTTCGGCAAAGTGTCATTTTCGGCGAAATACTGTTTTCGAGTAGTGATGCCTTGCATCCTTTGCTCCAAGAACTTCTCTCTCCCAGAGCTTCACTTAATTCTTTGCGTTGCTGACTAATCATCTCTACGGCTACTACACAGCCACGGTGAACAACTCTCCACCATGGTTCCATATACTACTCGGTACTCACACAAGTGTACATCTATGGACTAAACACCTATTCATCTCACATGAAACACGTTAGCCCATCTATATATGCTTGTCAACTTGTCATTCAATTACCAAAATAAAACGGGCACGCTAGGCGCGGTGGTTGACATCATCGTCATTAGTCAAGATCATCGCACCACGAGTCACAGCTAAAAGATTGGCGGTGGCCACAACACTTCGTCCACCTTGAGAACATGTCTCATTTGCCACAAGCCCTCAAAGCGAGACCATGCATTGTGGTTCATCTACACCTATCATGTCTTGCGGACCAGCTAACAAGTTCGTCCATCATCGGCGGCTCTATCGGTGTCGGTTGTCTTTTGATCCTATCAGATTCAGAACAAACAAGCTGTCTTTTTGAGTATTGATTGTTCTTAATATTTTTTACGTGTTTGTATCCTAAACGGTGTTTAGTTGAATCTTTTGATTTGCTCTAGGTTGGAAACTTTTTTTAGCGATCGGGTTCGTACCCGTATTTCATTAAGGAGAAGAGAATATTGCAAATACACGCCTAGTGATCACGTACTCTATCCGTTTGCGATAGTAAGCGGAGTTAAATGCATCATTTCGGCCCCAACAAAGACACGGCGTACTATGCGATAATAGGATTCGCGACTAGAACAGGCGCGCACTTTTCGAGAACAACGCTAAAAGAAAACTCCCAAAGGCTTGAAGCTTTGGCTTGCGACCACTCCGTTCCTTCAGAAAGCATTGGCCATGAAGACTGGTAGGTGGCGATGCTTGATGCACGAAGACCCTTGCGTTCCGCTCTTTCCATAAGCACCACGACAATAGCAAAGCGATCGAATCAAAACCACGGCGTTGAGGTTAAGCTAAAGCGTCCCTCGGCCCGACGAAGCCACCATGACGGAAGGTCTTCATCTTGGCAGCATCGGACCATGAAGCCGTAGGGGCCGGAGAATGGCAAGCCAAACTGTCGTGAAAACACACATCCGAGGCGGTGGGCGGCTGTCTCAAGTGCACGATCACAAAAGATTGCGTCTTGCCGTTATCTTGTAGATTATGTCTCGGCGGCGTTCCGCCGTCCACGACGCTCGTGCAAGGCCAACCAAAGAACATCTTAACTTTTGGTGGCGCCTTGGTTGACGAGCTCCCTCGCCCCTAGGGCTCGGTCGATCCGCGGAAAGAAGCGCTGGGTGGAGGAGGCGAGGTAGCTTCCATCGAGGCGACCACTTCAGGCGAATCGATCGACCTGCGTCGGTACAAATCGGTCCCGTCGACAAGCTCCCATACTTTGATGTACTCGCAAAAGTACCAACGTTGTCGGCGCCCACAGCAATATCCCTTGTCCATTGGCGCTGCGGCAAAGCCTCACTTACACCGCTTCTTCCCGATCGTGAAACGGCTCTACGAACGGGTTGGGTGCCATGACCCGTGGCTCAGCTCGGCCAGCGTCGGTCAAAGATGGACCATTCCGGTACGCCCGACCTCACCGACATGGATGCATTGAACATTGCTGCGGCGTTCTTTTCGACTCTTCTTGGTAGCGCGACCGGGGGCACATCGGTTTAGTCCGTTTCAGCCACTCCCATCTCAGCGGGGGCCCATACCCGAAGAAACGGGTTGAGCAGTCCCACCACCGTTGGCGGTGGGGCTGCACACCGTGATCCATGCGACTTTACATTTCCGGGCACAAGAGTTTCAGTCCCCGGACCATAAAAACGCCCGACGGCGCTTATCGATTGCTTGATCGCCCAAGCGGGAAGAGCAGTCGCCATGGCAACATGAACTGGAATAGGCTGAGAGGGTCACCTTGGCAAAGCGTTGTTCTCCCCATAAAGGTCGATAGCCCGATTTCCAAGTTGGTATTACAGCGCGATCTTGTCAATTAGGCCACTGCTCATGACAGCGGCGTAGTCTCGCAATCGACAGAGGAATGCCCAAATACCGAGTCGGGGAGCGGCGCGACTTGACATGGGAACCGACCCTTGCGGCGCTCGACCATGTCATCGGTGCCTTTGGATGGGCGAAATCAAGCACTTGTCAATGTTAAGTGACAAGTCCGGCCTTGTGAAGCAATCAAGATGGCTTGCAAGCGGCGAAAATCGTCCTCGGGACGGTAATAGGAACACTACCGGGTCATCTGGCATTATAGTGGCCTTGCGCGATGGTGGATAAAAACATTCTGGCGGTGGAGAGGACATGCCTCACTGTCGCCTTGACAATCATGGAATTTAACACCTCCATAAAAATGACAAACGACATAGGGGGAGATAGGATCCCCTTGCCGCTGATCCACACGCATGCTTGCGATCCTCCTCCACAGGTGACCATTGATCAATACTCTTGTGCTTGCGGTGGATAGCAAAATAGATATCAGTTTGTCCATCGTCTAGGGAAGCCGATGTGGCCGAGGACATCAAGGAGGAACATCAAGCGGCGAGTCAAATGCCTTCGCGATGTCAACTTTTACCAGGACACTAGGGACTTTTCGTCCATTTAGCCACTTGCGGGGAGAGGTCGATTGCTCTAAAGTGTCATGGATGCTTCGATTCGCGGATAAAAGCACTTTGGTTGACCCCAGCGATTGCCCCAAGTAAGGTGCTAGCACTGCGGGCTAAACACTTAGCAAACGACTTCTTGAAGCTATGCATTAGGCGATTGGGCGGTAGTCACGGAGCATCGGCGGCGGTGTTTGCGTAGTAGGATCATGAGGGCATCATTCGGGAGATGGAAGCTCCTAGCATCGATCGACTAGAGGCTGAGATCGCGGCCATAACGTCATCCTTGATGGCGGGCCCGCGACTTTGTAGAAGATGCACGTGAAACCGTCGGGACCCGGCGCTCGTCGGCGGGCATGTATCGCGGATGGTCGCCCACACTTCATCTTCAAGGAAGGGGGGCGTCAATGCCATCCATATCAATCTGCGGCAACCGAAGAGCATTCAGATTAATGGCATGTGCCTACGGAGAAACTCTCGCCCAAGATGGAGTTGAAGTAATCATAAGCATGGTTGGCTTTGGCTTCCTCGGTAGAAAACCAAAGGCCATCCGGTTGAAGCGGCGGGATGGGAGTTCTTGCGGTTGCGATGACAAGCTTGCGGTGGAAAAATTTTGTGTTTGCATCCCCCTCGCCAAGGAACCTTATCTTGCGATCGCTTGCCCTAGCAATCGTTACGGCAAGTGATGCAAGCCCCCAAGGGCCGGCGTTTGAGGTCGCGGCGCAGGCGGGCTTCGAGATCATTCAGCACTCTATAGTCTTGTGCGGCATCCAAGCGAGCAATGAGTTCACGGGCCATGAACAAGCTATAAGCGCCGCAGCGCAACTCGGGACATGCTCCGGCTCTTGGCGCCACGGCCGTGCGTCTTAGTTTGAAATCCAAGAGCGACATGCGTCGGCGTTCAGGAGTGCAGATCCCAAGCAGCGACCCACGACATCGAGGAAAACCATCAAAAGCGACACCATATTGCCTCGAACCTAAACCTCGGCCGCGCCCAAGGTTCGATCTGAAACTATGGTAAGGCGGTGCATGGTCGAAACGATCCGGCAGCGGCGAGGCGATGTGAGGGAAGGCCTCTAGCCCGGTCAGAGGGCCTTGAATGCCTGTCGATGCGCTCGAGGTCGGTCCGCCCGCGGCTCATTTGACCAGGTATATAAATGACCATGCGGATACAATTCTGAAATCTGCAAACTATCAATTCACAGCGACAGAACCGTTGCATCGCTCTGAAGTTTAGATGGTTGTTACTCTTATCGGCCAGATTGGTATATCATGTTAAAAATCGCCTAGAAGCGACCCACGGCCTGGCGAGGCCAAGCGTGTTACTCGGAGCTCTTCCAAGAACGCCCGGTTTGTTCTCGTGAAGGACGAGGCCCGTAGGCACCGTGGTCGACCACCACGAGTCCGATGGGTTGGAGGCGACACGCCCCGGAAGGATAGTGACGAGAGAACACCGCGAACGTCTGCTGCATCACAATCCGGCGATCATCACGCCCGGGCGACAAAGATGCCCACAGGAGGCACCCACCGCGGCAAGTAGGCGTAAGCAAAGTTAGCTCCCATAAGTTCAGCGGCCGAGGCGATGAGATTACATCAAGCTTAGTCTCACGGAGACAAGCGACCTGAACATCTTTGTTGTGAGATAAACTCACGCCTACGGCGCTTCTGACGAACCCTCATGTTCGACCCACGAACATTCCAAACAAAAATGTTGTGGCGTTCCATGGAAACAACCCGGCGGCAGAGAAAATTGCAGCTTAGGCGCAATCGACCACATCGCATGCACCATGCCTCACGAGGGAACGACACACGCATGGCTTCCTCAGCGGCCGGTGTGGCGAGAACCTTCTAAATTATATGGCCCACAAGCACGACATTGTCCCTAAGACCTCACATCAACCATACTTGTGTAACACATAACTTCGAGAATGTTACGTCGGGGTGAAACCCGATGACACCACGATCCTCTAGGATCAAATTTTTACAAGATATTGTAGTATTACAACCGTTTTTTATTCAAATAAAATAGAGTAGCGGAAGATTTACAAAGAAAATAACAACATTTGATCGAGTTTGATTAAACAAAACTTAAGCGTGTTTTTGGAAGTGAGAAAAAGAACTTTTCAGGAGACGGAAGATATTCGATCATGCCAAGCCCCACAATCTATGATCGAGATCGGCTAACACTAGTCGGCACACACAAGGCGAGGGGTTAAACAAACCACAGTACAAAAAGTACTCCATAAAGACTTACCCGACCAAAAATTGGGGAGAAGACTTCGGGGAATCTTTGGCTAATAGGAATCAAGGTAAGGCTTTAGCAAGATCAAATGACACCTTTGCAAAAAGAGACTAAGCCAATCCTTACTTTACTATATCAATCACTTGTCAACCATGTATCGGATTCAAAACTTTCCATCATCAACTTTCATTATTACTACGATCTTTGGTGCTAGGATCAAGTCTCCCCATATCGTGGAGCAATGGCGATTCGAATAAAACTTTATGTACCCAATTTGGGGCTTCCTAGCCACCACGATGTATGCGAGGACCAGGACATCTTACATACATCAACTCACGCTTGCATTTCTCCGGCGAGCGGGTCCTACCACGCAGTGCAGTACACCATCTCCCTACGCGGGTCCCCTTCCACGGTGGCCCGTAGGATGGGTACACGCTATGCTCGTCCCGGTTGTCCGTTCTCGTCGTGGATAGTACAAAGGGAGCTTACCGCCATTAGCATGCGACTAGTACTATCCAATAACCTCATGATCCAAGTGCCAAGGCAATGAGCGGTGCTTAACCGACTCACAAGTGGGCGACACTACACCGGGGCACTAGCCCCTCACAGTGCAAGTCACTCCACCGGTCTCAATTTACTCATCATCATGCTCTTGTTGCGTACCCTTGACCCGATCAAAGTGAAGGGATACCAACAAGTAACATCGAGAGTTTCGTAATTGCCCTCAACGGGGATATTGTTATCACATTTTTTGAAAAAGCGTTTCATTTGTAAAGCCTAGGCTATCAGGCAAGACTAAGCATACACTAACATTTGCGAAATCAAAACAGGTATTCAAGGTGTATAACAAGGTGCGGTAAATGCACCAAAGTAGGATATCACACAACTCCTATTACCTAATGCATCATATCGGGAACATACAATATAAAAGATTTTTTGAAATACAAGGAAGGGGTTTGAATGCATCCGGGGCTTGCCTTGGGGCTCGGCGAAGTTAGTAGCGGCGATAGCCTTTGCCGAGGATCAGGACCAACCTTCTCACACTGATCACTTTCTTCAAGAACTGGAGTTGGATTAACTCCTTCCTCGGGCAACCTGACTACGAGTGGAATGCATGATTACGATGCAGTAAATAAAAGAGCATGCGATAATGATGCAACGATTGTTAACCTATCTTGAGTACCACTTTCCTTCACGGTAACCTTGCACTAAGGAGGTATAACTAGCGTCGGCGACGGCGGACTAACGTTACGCAATCAACATAAAATGCCGAAGGTCATTAGGGTTAATGACCTAGGGTCATCACTCAATCTAAAATCAAGCAACGCTAATAGTGATTAGGGTTGATTACTAATTTATTAACCATTTTTACAGTTGTTGAAAGCCACTAATTAACTTGCTAATTGGAGATTAATTAAACCCTAATTAATCAAAAATTAATTATTTAAACATTAATTAATCAAGGTATTAATTAAGCATAATACAAAAATTAGTCAAAACAGGATCAAACTTCATAATTAAGGTCATCATCACCTAATTAGTACACAAAATAAATTTCATGATTTTTGGAGTTATACTTTATTTATTAAAAATCATTGAAGTTGCATTTATTAATTAAAAGAGCAATTTATTGCATAGATCAAATTTATTGGAAAAACAAAGTTAGTATTTTTTCCTGCAAAGAGCATTCTTCAGAGATCACACACATATTTTTATTTTATTTTTAACTGCCCAAATGAATTTATAGCAAAAGATGAAAAACAGTTTGAGAAAATCAAAAATAGAAAAAGAAAAACATTTTTCTCCCTTTCCCGGACTTTCTTGTGCGGCCGAGCCTTCGCCGGTGCCGGCCCGGCCCGGCAGGCGGCGCTTGCTTCCTCTCCCCCTCTTCTCTCGGCGGCGGCCACCCCCCTTTGTCGAACTCCATCCCCTACTCACTCCTTCCTTCTCCGTTTGAGCGGCGGCGGCGGCGGTTGACGTCGAGCTCGCCATAGACGAGCTCAACCACCAAACCCGGCGACACTGTGGCACCCCCCTCACTAGGGGCGGGCTCGGCAAACTACAACCGACCCGCGGCGACTCACCCGGCCTTGAGCGGCGGGGCGGCTCGGCGCCGCAGTTCACGGCCCGGCCAAACCAAAACCAAAACGTAACCAACATCGCCGCGGGGACTCGGGGAGCTTACTACGAGCACGATGCGCGCGCGGGTTCAAGTAGGAGGAGGACGAGCGAAGTTGTGGCGCGCGGGAGGCGGAGCTCGGCCCGCTCTCCACCCGGCAATTGGCGTCCCAGGCGCGTCCGTGCAGCAAAGACCGAGCAGGCGGGCCGGCGGGGAAGCGAGCTCACGACGATGTTGGGGGCGGCGATTGTCGCGGCGGAGACACCGCGAGGGGCAACCTGGACCGCGTGAGCGGCCTTGGCCCAGCTAGCTGCCGGCCGCGAAAAAAAGCACCACGGGCGACTCCGGCGAAACGGGGGGCTTCAAGCGGTGGCTTCTTGGGTTCGCAAGGAAGCAGCGGAGCTAGTGGCAAGATGGTTAGAGGCGATGTTGGTGCGAGCAGCGGCCAATTTGGTCGGTGAAGGGGGCTGCCGGAGTTAGGCGAGAGGGGAAGAAGGGCAGCGGCGGCCGGTGCTTGGTTTTATAGGGCAAGGAGAGAGTCGGGGAGTCGGCGGCACCTTAGCGACCTTGCCCAACTGGTTGGCCGTGCGTGAAACCGGGGAAGGCGGGGAGAAAGCCACGGCGGCGCCCGGCGGCAACGGCATGGGCGAGAGAGGAGAAAGAAAATTCTCCCCCTGGGTACTGTAGCAACCAGCCAGCTCACTTCTCTCTCATTTCAAATTACTCCCAGATTTTGAATAGAAGTTGAAAAATTCCAAAAATACAGATTGCTCAAAATTTTGTGCTCTACAACTTTCATTAAAGAAGTTTTGTCAAAATCCAAATAATTTTTTTTGAATTGTATTTAAATTTTGAAAATGAGCTCAAATTCTAGTATTTGGGATTTCAAAATTACTTTTAAATTTTGAATAAAAGATGAAAATCTCCAAAAATAAAAGTTGTTCCATTTAGCAATATTTACAACTTTCATGCAGAAAGTTTTTTCATGAAACTGAATAATTTTTGAAATTGAGTTTAAAATGCAAAAGGGGACTATTCCCAATTTGGAGAACTTTTGAAATTAGTTTAAATTTTATTCAAAACCTTGAAAAACTTTATATACCAAAGTTGTAGAGCTCAAAGAGATGCATAAACTGTATTTTTGGAGTTTTCCCAAATTTTGAATATTTTGAGATGAAATTTAGAAGGGGTAAAAACACTTTGAATTTCGGGATTTTTGAAAGGATTTTCAAATTGGATATTTGGGCAATTAATTAATGGTGTTGTGGCACCTTTCAAACCCAACCAATGGCACACTTTCAAAGTGCAAGCTTCATACTTTGAAATGGTACCAAAGTTTGGTAATTTTTATTTGCAAAATTAATTATGGTTAGCTCCTCAAAAGTGAATTTGAAATTCAAACCCACCACTTAACCACTAGGGTTAGGGTTTTTGGGATTCGGATTTCGAATTCAATTTTGATTCTTTCTTTGCATCATTTGACTTGTAAAACATGATTAGAGTGTGAGTCGAGGGTTAGCCAAACACTTGTACACACAAAGGTTGCTTTTAGTTGATCACTTTTAAAATCTTAATTAAGCACCTAGGTTTGCCTTAAATGGCATACACATACACATGCGATATAAAAAAGGCGCAAACAAACCCTAGAATTTAATAAACTCATTTTAATCGTTCACATTAGGGTTCTCTAATCATGAATGCTCATGCAATGATGATGATGACATGGCGGGTTTAGGTTAACGTAACAGGGGGTGTTACAACCGTGAAGGGCGACTTGAAGGTAGCACGGAATTCCTCGAAGGAGGCTCGATCGGGCTCCACAGTCACAACTTGGGTGCCCGGCTTCCTCATCATTATCTTCAGCGCTGTGCATCGGGCATGTACTCCACAATCTGCTCTTAGCGCCAATCTTGCCTTTAGCGGCAGGCGCGAAGGGACCCTCGGCCTCGATGGCCTCCCTAGTTCGGTGCTCCTCCGGTGGCGGTCTGGGGCGACAAGAGGGGGGCTGGCGGCGTCGTGATGGAGTCGATGAAAGCACATGCGGCGTCAATGTTGTTGTTGCGGTCCTCCATCGCGCCGTCACCATTGGCGACCATGTCGGCGTAAGCATCAAGGTCCGCCCCCCCAATAGAAGTAATGGTGAGGCGGGCCGCCGCGACATCGAGGCCCAAGAGGTGCCTCTGGGCCTACTAGCATTACGTCCATGCGTGGCGGCGCGGCCGTGCGGGGCAGGGAGGAGGAAAATCTTGGGCCGCTTGGCGAGTCACGGGCGCCCGGCCGGCGCCAATCCCACCTAGCGGCGGGATCTGCGTCGGCGGCGGACCCCCTGGCCCCGGGGATCCGTCCAACACCGCTAGTGTCGAGGTGCGGGGGGTCCATGTCGGCGGCAAGGGCACCGGGGAGGCCTAGTCGTAGGCACTTTCACTAGAGCGGCAATACATGGTGGACTCCATCGCCATCGAGGTCAAGCGACAAGCCGGGGAATAGGTGCCGGATTGGAGACATAATGGCGAGGGAGTCAACCCCCTGTAGGCGGCCCACGGCCACATCTCCGGGCGTGGGTGGGCCCTTCCTTGAGGAAGGAGGCTTGCGGCTGCACGAGGCATGAAGGCAACCCCGGCTCGAGCTACCGTGCTAACTTGGAGGCGGACGATGGAGCCAATGGCGATCCAGCTTCGTGGCGGAAGGTGGGCCCCCCACCACAGGCCCAACGCCGGCCCTCCCGGCGAACCTCGTCGTCGTGGGAGGGGGCAGGACCTTGAGAACCCTTGTTGAGGCCAAGATGATGCGGATTGAAGTTCTTTGTCGCCCATTGTCGTCGTCGTCGTCAGCGCTGTGCCCGCCATAGCCCTCGTCGTCCAGGCGAGCTTGAGGGAATGCGCCAATCTGGTACTCGACAATGCGAATGTTAGGGATACACGAGGCGCGGACTTGGCATGGATGATCTCCTCCGGCCTTGAGGCGAGGCGGCCGCCGCGGATCATGCACCTCCCAGCTCGGGCACACCGCGATGACTTCTGCGGCCAGGATGAGCCTGGGTGTATGCACCAAGCAGCAACAAAGAACTCCTGTCATCCTCCTCGTCGATGGCCTCGTGGGCTTCCACCGAGCACGGGGGAGTTGCCAAGGATAACTTGCGGCGCCTTATTGGCTGCGTGCATGAAATAGGGGATGCCTCGAGGCCGATGGCGACCCGGAACCAAAAGCGATCCAAGCGGTGGCGGAGAACATCCTGCTCCAGCGCTTCCGGATGAGGAGGAAAGGCGCACCGGGGCAGGCGTGCCCGAGAACCATGTCGAGGCCGTCTTACTGTCAGCGCCTTACGAGGAAGTCCTGCGGCTCATGCCCGGCGAACCCCGATCGCCGTGATCCCAAATGCATCCCTTAGGTGGCACCATGGCGGAGTTACCGGTGGTGCAGGTGCCCCCCCGGTTGCCACCAGCGCAAAAGCGGCAGGGCCTCCTCCTGCCGCATGAGGCTGCTCCGTCGTGGCGGCACGGCGATGTCATCAATGTCCCCCCACAATGTCCGAGGGGAGGACCGACGGGCGGCAGAGGCGGCGGCAAAGCTGGGCGGCGGCATGCGGCAGTCGGCACCGAAAGGAGAGCGACCCGTAGAGGTGGAGTCACAGCGGTCGTGTCATCACTCGGACCGGTTGCCGAGGCGGCGATAAGGCGCCTCAGAGGCATAGTCCGCGCCGCAGGCCTGGCGGCCGAGGCGAGCGGCCCCTCTTCTCCCTCAAACGAGCGAGCAGCGGCGCGCAGTCCCGTGCCACGGTGGCCCCTCAGCGGCGGTGCAAGCACACAGGCAGCGTTCCGACATGCCGCGGCGGCGTGGTCCGTCTCGAGGCGCAGTTGAAGCAACGACCCAACGAGATTGGCGAGGGGACCTCGGCCCTGGCCTCGGTAGGGGGCAGCAGCGCCCACGCCGCGGCTCTCGGCAGCGGAAAGAAGCCCTCGGCGTCGAGCGCCGCACATGGCCGAGTGGGGTGCACGACAATGGAAGCGGCTGCACTTGGCGCGGCACCGGCGTGCTCACGATTGTGCCCCCGAGCCCGCCCAGCGCGTCCGCCAAAAGCATCCGACGCGGGCGCTCGGCGCCTCCTCCGATGGCGGCAGCGCGCATTGTCGGCAGCGACCTTGCCCTTGCCCTCCGGTGGCGGGGAGTGGTGAGGCTGGCGAGCGATGCCTCAGTCGGCGAAGCAAAGACGAGCTCCCAGGCGCTCAGAGCCAGCGAGGGAGGCGGGGCGGGACGAAAGGGGGTCAGCGCTGAGGTTTGGACCCAACAACGAGGCGGACCGCGGGCTCCCCGGTGCTCACTTCGCCCGGCATCCGGGGAACCCCAGCGGCTTCCTCTTCGTCTACCTCATCCGCCCATGAGCAGCGAGGGGCGAACCCGCGCTCCATGGCGGGAGGAGGCGGGGAGGCTGCTCTTGTGCGAAAGCCCGGGGGAGGGGTGGCCGCCGGGGCCGGTGGAGGGTGGGCCTTGGGGCGGAGTGGCCACCGGCGGGGAAGAGGAGAGAGCACCGCACTAGCTCAGGCCTTCTCGGTCCGGATCTTTTCTTCCTCATGGGCGAGTCTAGGATTGGAAACTTCATCTCGATGCGTGTATGGTCCGCTAATTCTCATTCGGCAAAGCCAATTACCTTTTTTTAATCAACTAGTTGAATGCCGTGCGTTGCTACGGGTATCGATATAACCATACTCGTAAAACATATGAAAAATCACATGAATCACAGACAACACTAAAATGCATAATTCAACCCAATTTTTTTTGAATCAAAAGAAAACACAAAGTTCATAATTAAAAGTGTCACCAAAGCTCTTCTCATTTGCTAAAAACATGTCATTTCAGTTGCAAAGGCTTAGAATCACAATACAACACAGGTCTTGCAACTCCTTATAGATATAGCCTATTCACGGTTCAAAAATCTCTCCCTTAGGATGACAAATAGGCAAGGCAACTAAAAATCAACCCATAGAAGTTGCACGGGATGAGACCTTCTAGAATACACGAAGCCGATGTCGGGGAATATGGATCACGACCTCTCCGATATTTGAGATCATATATCTACAGTTCACATAGCACATATGACTCAACAGCTAACAAATTTTAGTTTAACCAACAATTATACACAATGAATGTTTGGCCATAGCTGATAAAAATGGACCTCATAAAAGCCTTCACGTTGTTGTAAATAGACCTCCCTCCACCAACTCCCCTGGCTATAGTACTGAAGTTATCATCTACAAGTACCATATCTGAAGCTTCTTTGGCAACCTGACACAAGTTGATGGGACAACGTGTCAGACACTCTTCCAAGAAAACATGAAAAAAATCAACAGTAATGCAGCAAGCCATACCTCAGTCCTTGTAATGCTCGTTGCAACTCCAACATCAGCCAGTTTAAGGGCCGGCGCATCATTCGCTCCATCACCAGTCATTGCAACCACTTCACCATCTTCTTTGAGCAGTCTAACTATCTCCTGCTTGTGTTTTGGTTCTGCCCTAGAGAAGAGAAGGCCACCCTGTTATCATAAGAGTTTCTTTTTATCGAGATAGCACCATGAATTCCTTCCTGTGAAGCTTTTTTTGAACTGATATCTTCCACGAGGGGCCAAAGCCCCCAATCTCATGTCAAATAGCTTCTGTTCTTTCTTTGTTATCTCCTGTTATCACCATAACACACTAAATCCAGCAACACTGCAATCTTCAATTGCTTTGTGGACTTATTGTCAAGGAGGATCCTGTCAATAGTGTCTTTGAGTGTTAGATGTATATGCAATAATAAAAAGAAAGAAGAATATAAACATTTGAATAATCTTAACCAGATAAGTAAAAGTCCTCACCCTTAGACCAACAAAACCACAAAAGATCATATTACTCTCTATGGAAGAGTAGTATGAAGGATCAGCAGATACTTGTGAGCCGCATGTTCTTTACCCTCGTATGTTGCAAATTCTGTCAATCCCTCATTGTTAGCAAAACCCAAACAGCGCAAACCACTTGCGGACATGTCACACAGTGTAGATAATTTATGAGTGGCCTTGGCACCATCATCCAATAGCACAACAGATCCATCAAGCAACTGAATGTGGGTATATCTCCCTGCAAAATTTATTTCCACCATGGAATGAACAATCATAGGACAAAGAAAAAGACACGGCCAATAGATTGCAAGCAGTATTAAAGCAGGATATTTGCATCACAAAATATTTCATAATTTGCAAGGAAGCAAATGACATCTGAGTGATATAAAGTAACAAACATGTAATATGATGCAACACTTTCAGGGGAAAAAAAAGGGAGGAGCAAAATCAAAATGAATGGACAACATCACAGCTTAAATAGACCAGCAACAAAAAGCAGGTGATTGCTTTGTGCACTTGAAACTAACGATCTAAAAGCCCAAAGGGATGCAAACTCCAGCACAAGCAGCATGTTCTTCCCATAGTTTACTTTTATTCTAACTCCCATTGACTTTCTGGTGTGATCAAATTCCAGAGTTGCTAC
The DNA here is from genome assembly GCA_015844335.1 of Chrysopogon serrulatus. Classification (NCBI taxonomy): domain Eukaryota; kingdom Viridiplantae; phylum Streptophyta; class Magnoliopsida; order Poales; family Poaceae; genus Chrysopogon; species Chrysopogon serrulatus. The sequence goes on along the minus strand of JADLZL010003330.1, from coordinate 1,287 downwards.
TCTCTTAGCCGCATTGTTCCACCACTGGCAGCACCCTTATAAACAATAAATAAATGATTTTTTTTTACAGAACCTTTACCAATATGTACGGTAAACATTTTACAAGGCAGAAAGGTATATGCAGTATAACTACCAGGAAGCCCCATTTTCTCAACTACCAAAGCCTGCCACAAGTAGAGGTCACTGAAATTAGCTACCAGTTCTTTTATCATATCTTTTTATTTTGTTGTATAAATTGCTTTTAACTTTTTGCAATGTACATTACCTGCTCCCGAGCTACATGCAAGATAATTTCACCGCAGGAAAAAAAAAATTAACTATAGCAACATCCCAGATGAAAGGGAAATTTTATCACATGAACAGATGATCGTACCTTCCGAGCAGCTTCTGTGGCCTGTCCTTGCCGGGTTCTGCAGAGCTGCAGCCGCCCATAATCAACAGGCTAGAGGGAGCTGTGCTGTCGTGGACTGGTGGCCAGTGGCCTGGCATGCGGAGGCGTAAGCGAGGCAAAGCGGCCTCGGCGGCAGCGCGAGGCCGAGGAGGGGCAGCGGTGGGTAGGTGCAGCACCCGGTCCTCGCAAAAATCCTGCAGCCGGGCAGGGCGGCGATGTTGTAGCTTCTCGGAGCGCCGGAGGCGAGAGCTATGCTGGGCGGCGGCGTGGATGAATGAGCTCCAGTGAATCGCTGAATCGGCGCTGCGACCCCCCGATCGGCTGGCTCGGGGAAGCGAGGAGGCAGCAGCTTCGGGGAACCTCAGGGCGGAACCGTAAATAGGCGCGGGGAAGCTCGGAGCCACGGCGGCGGCAACGGGCGACGATTGCGCCACGCTTTGGCAGCGCCCTTCGAAGCAGGCGGGCGTGGAGGCTCGCGGCGGCACGGAGCCGGCCCACCCGCTCTTTGCTATGATAAAGAAGCGCGGTAAAGGCGATTGCTAAGCGTCGCGATGGCGGGCGTGGCCGGCGATCCCCCAGCAGGAGTGCCTTGGCGGCGGGACTACGACACTGCGGCGCTACGCCTCATTGCCCAGGGAGCCGCCCCACGCCCCGCTTGTTGAAGCTTTTCTTCCACTGGCCCCTTACGAGATGTGGGAAGTGCGGCCGGATCACGAGGTAATGCCGAGGCAGGAGGGAAGGAGCAGGGCGTCGTGCGGGCTGGGGGGGGCGGCTTCTTGTCTTGTGACAGTTCCACAGGCTGTGATAGAGCTGGGCGGCGATTAGCGCGGGGGTCGCGAGGCGTGGCGATTAAGGGATGCGGTGGCATAACATTTTGGGGGCTTTTTAGTAGTAGG
>JADLZL010003329.1:0-114325 GCA_015844335.1 Chrysopogon serrulatus | reverse complement strand
ATTGGCGCACTCAATGAGTGTAGCCCCCGAGGAGGGTCTAGAGTAGCATGATGGCTTTAAAATTATAGCCTCTCGATCTTGAATTCTTTTTCTCGAAAAGTAGTCAGGTTCTTCTTTAGCTGTCGCCTCCGAGCTTTTTCCGAGTTAGCTGCAGCCTCCAAGCTTTTTCCGAGTTAGCTGCAGCCTCCGAGCTTTTTCCGAGTTCTTCCTTAGCTGCAGCCCCCGAGCTGTTTCTGAGTTCTTGCTTAGCTGCAGCCCCCGAGCTTTTTTCGAGTTCTTGTGACAATGATAGTTTGCGAGGTTGAACAGCCCCCGGGCTTCTTTCTTGTTCTTCCAAAGATGGTCTAGATTTAGTCCCGGTAGAAGAATTCTTGAGATAGGGATTAGAGGCGCACTAATCCCGAGTAGCATTGTGATTGAGGCTCGTTCTGGTAGGTAGAAGAAGTCTTGAGATGTGCCTTATGCTGGGTCATTTTGCACTCTTAGTTCTTCTTTTCCACTCTGCCAGACATATGCTCTGTGTAGGAAGGTTGTTGATCCGCACAGTCCTCTAGCTGTGCGGTGCAAAGCAGCGACCGGCCAACGCAGAGCTGGAGCTCTCTTGTTCACATGGGGTTCGATCCGACTTGTTCTTGGAGAGGCCCGATGTGATGCTTGATCAGTCAGTGCTCCTTTTGGCAATCTTGAATGCACTGTGTTGGTGTATCAAGGTTGCTTTGGATCTGCTCGGCTCATTCTGCCTTAGAGGTAGTCTGGGTCTGTAACGAGGACGGTCTTGGATTCTGCGTAATTGTTTTCTATGGCAGAATTCCACTGGGTTCCTTGTAGCTATTGCTTTGGATTTCTTCTGAATTCGATGGGTCTTGTAAGGCTTGTAACCTTGTATCCTGTAATACTGAAGAATATTTGATCCTGCAATGATCCGAGTTGTTTTGTCCTGAGTTTATGGTTGTCCGCCTTCGAGCCGACTTGTTTTTGATTGATATGAAGATTGTATATCTTTTAGTAGACTTGTTTTGGCTCAGAAGTTGACTGGCTTCCTTTGACTGGAGTTGCTGGTGGCCGTCTTCTTTTAGGTCGACTTGTTATGATAATATTGGCAAGGCTATCTTTTCTTGTAACGGCACAGTACTTTATCATTGGTGGGTGACGGGATAAAGACCGTTATTCCGTGATTTAAGGGTTTACTGGGCCTTTCCTGTTACTGCGCCTTGTATCCGTTGGCCTTTTTATCGTTGCCCCTTAAGTGGGCCTTTTAAGACCGGTCTATAAATTAGCTGCGGTTACTGTTCTTCTTCTTCACCTTGCCTTTGCTTCCTGAAACCCTAGTGCCGTAGAAAAAATCCCCAAATCTTTGCTCTTGCATTGCCGCCACGCATCCTCCTCTTAGTTTGGGTGCTTTTGCATGGGAAGGAAGAAGGTGGCTTCCAAGAAGTCGGTAGTTGAGAAGTCTGTTCTTGAGGAGGAGTTCGACGAGCAGCTGAATCATGAGTTTGCTGCTATGAAGGCCATTGCAAAGAACTTCCCCGCCCCGACTACCCAAGAGAAGCATCTGGTTGAGCTGCAGGATTTGGGTATGATCCAGCCCAAGGAATTCTCCGGTTGGGTTGCGCCTGGTGAGCATCGTGTCCCCGTTCCCCGCCCAGGGGAGATTGTGCTTTTTGTTTCTTTTGTTCGTGCCGGGCTTTGTTTGCCGGCTTGTTCCTTCCTCCACCGTTTTCTTCACTTCTTTTCCATCTCTCTTCATGATCTTACCCCGAATGGGGTTCTTCATCTTTCTGTTTTTATCCATTTTTGTGAGACTTTCCTTGGCATTCCTCCCTCCCTCAATCTGTTCCGTTTTCTTTTCCGTCTCAAGCCGCAGCCCCGCAATGATTCCCTCCACACCCTTGGTGGATGTGGGATTCAATTTCGGCAAGGGCGTAAGTCGAGCCACTTCTTTGACTATGACCTTGTTGATTCCGTGAAGGATTGGCGGTCCGAGTGGTTTTATGCTGGTAATCTTGATGGAGGTGCTGGTGCTCCAGCACTTCAAACCTACTCGGGGGTCCCGCCTGTTCCTAATGATCGGTGGGAGAGAGAGCAGCTCACTTCTGCCGAGTTGTCTCTTCTTGAACCTCTTTTTGATAGGATTAGGTACCTGAAGCAGAATGGTTTGTCCGGTTTTGCTATTGTGGCAAGTTACCTCCGTCGCCGAGTACAACCTTTGAAGGCGCGTGAGAACTTTGGCTTTGAGTAGTAGGGCGCCGAGCATCCCTCTCGTATGGTGGCCACGACCGAGTTGTCAGATGAGGAGATGCTTGTTCGTCTCTAGAAAATTTTGAAAGGCGCGTCGGTGGTCCCAATGATTGGTTTCGAGTACTCTGCTGATAAGCCTCCCCCTGCTGTGAGTGTTTCTTCCTATTTATATCTGTACTTCTAAGTTCTTTTGACTGAGATTGACTAGTTTCTTGTCTTTTTTGAAGCCTTTTGGCAGGGATTTTAACGTTGATGCCTCTCTCTATGTTGATGGAGAGATTGCTCCTCCACCTGCTCCTTTGGCTGCTCCTTCGGCTGCTGGCCAGGTATCCGAAGGTCGAGTTGATTTGCCGGGTATTTCTATGAGGGAAATCATTGAATATGTTCCTTACCAGCCGGTGGCCCTTCCTCGAGTTACTCGTGCTGGTGTCAAGAGGCCTGCTGCAGGGGATTCTTCCTCTTCAGCAGCTCAGAAACGGGCGCGTTCTTCTCCTTCCCCTCAGCCATCAGGTAACCTTTTGATAGGTGAGAGGTTGTTTGGTTTTACTTTTGTTCGCTCTTTTTTGGAAAGTAGTCTTGATTCTTCTCTTTGGTAGGCGGTGTATCTGTTCTTCTTTCTGAAGATGAGGCTGAGGATGTTGATGATTCTCCTCTTCTTCGTCGGTAAGTGTTGTCTTTTTGGCTTTGGTATACATACTTCTTTGTTGTTTTTGTTCCGACTTGGCTTTTTGTAGCCCCCGTGCGAACTTCTCTTCTCCTTCTCGGCCTTGGGGCCCTTGCCGGGTCCTCCTCCTTCCACCGGGGTTGTTGGTGGGTTTGGATGTGGTTATGCCGCCTCCGCCTCCTCGTCCTCGACTTGCTATTCGTCGTGCTCCTAGGTAAGTGCTGACTTCTTTTCTTCCTTTTGGTATCATTTGTTTTTAGCTTCTTTTGTTCTTGTAGGTCTTTAGCTTCGGCTTCTGATTCTGAGAAGGCCGTGAGTGTTGGAGCTATGGGTCGCGTCAGTGCGATCCTCATCCAAATTGGATTCTGTCCCCTGGGTGGCTTTTTATCTTCTCGCTTTGGGACTTCTTCTTTGCTGGTTGCGCAGGCGGTTGAGTTGACTGCTTTTGTAGCAAAAGAGTTGCCTCTTGCCCAACCCTTGACTTCTTCTAGGGTTGGGAATTCTCCTTCTTTGTCTCCTTCTTATGCTCCTTAGGATTCTGCTTAGTGATTTAAAGTCGATGCAGATCCGAAGAAGACTTCAATCCGAGTTCCCGCCTTAAGAAGCTTGAGGCTGGATTCAAGTCTTTTACTGAACAATTCCAGGTAGGATGATTTGTTTGCTTTATTTTCTGTCTTGTCTTTTTTCTTATCCTTGTTTTTCTTTATGTGCAGGAGTATGTCGCTGATTCTCGACCTCTTTTTTTGCTCGCCTAAGTCCTAAAAGAAGTTGTTGGATGAGCTGGCCTCTCTGCGGCTGGCGCATGGTGAGGAGCGTCAAGGACGTCAGTCTTTGGAGACTGCCCCGAGAGCTCAGTTGTTGTTGTTGCTGTTGAATCCGAGAAGAAGGCTTCTCGGATCTCCAAGGTACTTGTAAATGTTTTTTTTTTGCGTATAGTTTTGTCACCGCTTTTCTCCGACTTCTTTCTCTTTTTTTTTTGCAGCTTTTGAAGAAAAAGTACTCGGAAGAGACCAAGCTTTGAAGCTTGAAGTAAAAACCTTCCGCAATGACTCGGAGAAGGTAAAGGCGGATGCTGAAGAAACTTTAGCCCGGCTCGGCTGATTAGGGCATGGTGCCGATCGAGATCTTTTGCGTGCTAAGGCATCGATTGAAGACTTGTCCACTCGTCTGAAGGCTTCAGAAGACAGGTGGTCAACCTTGCTGAGTTCTGTGCAAGGTCTTGCCACTATGCTCAGGAGGCCTGAAGATGTTGGTCTGACCTGGGTTCAGTTCCTTCCTCGATTGACCGAGCGGACCATCAATTTTGCCAAGGATGCAGTGTTGCTTGGCGTTCAGGGTGTCTTGGCTCGCATCCGAGTAGTTGATCCCAACTTTCCTCTTGATAGGGTGATGGATGGGACCCATACTCCTGAGGATGAACAAGCACTCTCGGAATCTGAAGCTGCTGTTCTGCCGTTAGCTCAGGAGTTTACTGATCTTGTAGAGATTACGCTAGTGCGTGCTGATGATGGTGATGATCATCAGTAGTAAACTTTTGTTGTAATGAAACTTTGATGTCTTCTCAGATAAAATTTCTTGAATCTTGGCCAAATATCTTGTTGCTGTGTTGAAATGTTTGAATATTTTGTTATCTGTTGTACTCCTTTTGGCGTTGTGAATCCATCTGAGAATAGTTAATATTGTAGCCGTCTTTAATGATTAGTTCGGACCGTAGGCCCTCATCAGAGTTCTTTTTCTCTAGAAGTTGGGATAGGTCGAGCTCTCTCTTGGCTCTCATCTAGTCCTAAAAAGGAGCTAGGATAGAGCGAGTGTTGACTTTATTTTAGCCGCATTCTCATCGGTGTTGTGAAAACAACCCGAATAGTTGGGCTCGGGCTAGGTTGTAGCCATTTTGCACTTCAACGAATAATTGGACCGTAGGCCCTCATCCAAGTTCCTTTTATCTAGAAGTCGGGACAGTCGAGCTTTCTTTTGCTCTCATCTAGTCCCGAAAAGGAGCTAGGATAGAGCGAGTGTTGACTTTATTTTAGCCGTATTCTCATCGGTGTTGTGAAAACAACCCGAATAGTTGGGCTCAAAGCTAGGTTGTAGCCATTTTGCACTTCAACGAATAATTGGACCGTAGGCCCTCATCCGAGTTCCTTTTATCTAGAAGTCGGGACAGGTCGAGCTTTCTCTTTGCTCTCATCTAGTCCCGAAAAGGAGCTAGAATAGGCCGAGTGTTGACTTCTTTAGCCGTACTCTCATCGGTGTTGTGAAAACAACCCGGGGGGTCGAAAATCGGGTTTGCCCGGGGTCGAGCGATTTTTGCTCTCATCGAGGTTTGCCCGGGGGTCGAGCGCTTTTTTGCTCTCATCGGGATTTGCCCTCAGGTTGAGTGCCTTTTTTTTGGGACCGTAGGTCTTTACTTGAGTTCCGTATTCTAGAAGTCGGATCCGGTTCTCAAAAGGAGCCGAAATATCGTAATCTTTCTTATGAATCTTTGTTGAAGGAAGTAGTACATGTCTTTGTTGTCTAGGCGTAAAATCGTCATAATTGAGAGATGTGCCATGAATTTTTTATTGGGACTCCATCTTCAGTCATCAGTTCATAGGATCCTGGTCCTGTTACTTTTGTTACTATGAAGGGACCTTCCCATGGGCTGAGTAGTTTGTGTCTTCCATCTGGTTTTTGTATTTTTCTGAGAACTAGATCGCCGGCTTGTAAGGTTCTTGGTTGAACGCTTTTGTCATAATATCTTCAAAGTCCTTGCATGTATCTTGCTGATTGTAGTGTTGCATTGACTCTAACTTCTTTTAAGCTGTCGATTTCTAGTCTCCTGGTTTCCTCTGCTTCTTCTTCGTTGTATTGCTCAATTTTTGGAGATGTCCAGATCAAGTCGGCTGGTAGTACGGCTTCTGATCCGTATACTAGGAAGAAAGGCGAGTAACCAGTTGCTCTGCTTATTTGAGTTCTTAATCCCCAGACTACTTTGGGTAGTTCATCTATCCATTTTGCTCCGTAATCTTTGAGGTCTTCATATAGTCTTGGTTTTAATCCTGCCAAGATGAGTCCGTTGGCTCTTTCTACTTGACCGTTTGCTTGAGGATGGGCCACTGATGCATAGTCAATGCTAAATCCGCAGTCTTGAGCCCAGCTTTTGAATTCATTAGCTGTGAATGGTGATCCTAGGTCTGTAATTATCCTGTTTGGCATCCCAAATCTGTGCATAATTTCTTGGATGAACTCTTGTGCTTTGGCTGAGCTATATTTTACTAACGGTTTGTATTCTATCCACTTGGTGAACTTGTCGATGGCCACGAAGATGTACTCGAACCCTCCTTTGGATTTCTTAAGTGGTCCGACTTGATCAAGCCCCCAGCATGAGAACGGCCATGCTGGTGGGATGCATATTAGATTGTGAGCTGGAACGTGTGCTTGTCTTGCAAACATTTGACAGTTTTTGCAGTATTTGACTAGTTCTTCGGCGTCTTTTAATGCTGTTGGCCAATAGAATCCTGATCGAAAAGCTTTTCCGACTAGTGTCCTTGAAGATGCATGATTCCCGCAGCACCCCGAGTGCATTTCTAGTAATATTTCTTTCCCCTCTGTTGTTGATACGCATTTCAATAATACGCCTGATGAAGCTGCTCTTTTGTAAAGATTATTTCCTACTAAGACGTAGTTTTTGCTTTGTCTGATTACCCGAGTTGCTTCTGCTTTATTTCCAGGTAACTTCTTTTCCTTGATGTAATCTTTGAATACTTGCATCCATGTTGAGTTGTCTGTGCTGATCATTAGAATTTGCTCTTGCTCTGTCTTCTTCTTCTCGTCTTCTTTTTCGTCTGACTTGATAGATGGTTTGTTTAATTATTTTACAAAAACTCTAGCGGGTACTTTTGCCCTATCTGAGCCTAATTTGGCTAACACATCAGTTGCAACATTTGAATCTCGTAATATATGATGTATTTCTAGACCTTGAAATTTCTTCTCAAGCTTTCTGATTTCTGCGCAATAGGCATCCATGTTTTCCTTGGTACAATCCCATTCTTTATTGACTTGGTTGATTACTACTGTTGAATCTCCGTAGACTAGTAATCTTTTGATTCCAAGTGATGTTGCGACTTGTAGGCCGTGGATGAGTGCTTCGTACTCGCTTCATTGTTGGTAGCTTGCCATAAAATTTGTAGAACGTATCTGAGTTGTTTTCCATCGGGTGCGATAAGTAGTACTCCCGCTCCCCCCTCCTAGTTTTAGAGATCCATCAAGTACATTTTCCAATGGTCTAGGATGGCGTTTGGAGTAGGTTGTTGTATTTCAGTCCATTCCGCAATGAAGTCGGACAATGCTTGAGATTTAATTGCCTTTCTTGGTGTGAATTTATCTTGAGTGCTCCGAGTTCAACCGCCCATTTTGAAATTCGTCCCCGTTGAGTCTCGGTTTCTTAGGATGTCTCCGAGTAGAAAATCTGCTACGACGACTACTTTGTGACCTTCAAAATAATGCCCGAGCTTCCTTGAAGTTATAAGTATTGCGTAGAGTAGTTTTTTGCACGTGAGGATATCTCACTTTTGATACTGTGAGTACTTCACTTATGTAGTATACTGGCCTTTGTACTTTGTAGATGTGTCCTTGTTCTTCTCTTTCGACGACCACAATAGCCGTGCTAACTACCAAGAAGTTGCAAAGAATGTAGAGCATGAGGTCTTCGTCTTTCTTTGGTGGTACTAATACCGGAGATATGCTGATGTATGCTTTTAGCTTGTCGAAGGCTTCTTGTGCTTCTTCGTTCCGTAAATTTGTCTGTTTTCTTTAATAATTTGAAAAAGGTAAGTCTTTTTCTCCTAGTCCGGAGATGAATCTGTTGAGTGCCGCCATGCAACCTTTGTTAGTTTCTCAGAGATCCTTGATATCTGCCGGTAGGCCCATGTCGGTTATTGCCTTGATTTGTTTTGTGCTTTCTTCAATTCCTCTTTGGCTGACCAGAAATCCGAGTAGTTGCCCTGATGATACGCCAAATACACATTTGTTGGGGTTAAGTTTCCACTTCCATCTTTTGAGATTGTTGAAAGTTTGTTGTAGATCTTCAATCAAAGAGTCTGGGTTCTTTGTTTTGACGACTACGTCATCTACATATGCTTCCGCGTTCTTTCCAATTTGATCTCCCAAACAAGTCTGGATTGCTCTTTGGTATGTTGCTCCTGCGTTTTTGAGTCCAAAAGACATTATTTTGTAACAATAGGCGCCAAAAGGTGTAATGAAAGAAGTTTTGCTTTGGTCTTCTTCTTTTAGTGCGATCTGGTGATATCCCGAGTAGCAATCTAGAAAGGATAATAGAGCTGATCCTGCTGTTGAATCCACTATCTGATCAATTCTTGGTAATCTGAAAGGGTCCTTTGGACAATGTTTGTTGAGGTCTATGTAGTCGACACACATACGCCATTCATCTGTGTTCTTTTTGTGTACCAGAACAGGATTTGCCAACCAGTCTGGGTGTAAGATTTCTTTAATGAACCCTACCGCTAGTAGTCGGGCTATTTCTTTTTTTTTGCTTCCTTTTTTGTCCGTGAAAATGTCGTAGTCTTTGTTTGATCGGTCTTGCTCCTTTGTTGACTTCAATTTTGTGCTCGACCAACTCCCTTTGGACTCCGGGCATATCTGCTGGTTTCCGTGCAAATATATCCTTGTTGTCCCGTAAGAAGTTGGTGAGCGCGAGTTCCTATTTGATAGGCAAAAGCGCCGCTGATTGTGGCGCCTTTGATGGATCACCCGTCCCTAGATCAATCTTTTTGGTGCCCTCTCCCTCACCGTGGTGAGTGTACTTTGTTTTTTGGCAGGTATCTCTAGTTCTTCTATTCTTATTTCTGCTACTGCCGAGTTGATTTCACCTTGTACTTTTGAGGATATTTGTATTGCTTGTACATCGCATTCGTATGCTCTTTTTAGGTCTCCTCTGAGAGAGAGTACTCCGTGAGGTCCTGGCATCTTGAGTAGTAGATATGGGTAGTGTGGTATTGCCAAGAATTTTGCTAGCGCTGGTCTTCCTAATATCGCATGATATGATGATTCAAAATCTGCAACTTCAAATTTGATGAGCTCTGTCCTGTAATTTTTGGGAGTTCCAAATGTTACTGGAAGTGTAATCTGTCCGAGAGGCATAACTGGTCTCCCGGGTATTATGCCATAAAAAGGTACGCTTGTAGGTGTGATCATTTTTGAGAATTCTGTTCCCATTTTCTTCAGGGTGTCTGCAAATATGATGTTGAGTCCTGCTCCCCCATCGATGAGTACTTTGGTTACTGTTATGGCGGCAATTGTTGGTCCGAGTACTAATGGATATAGCCCTGCGTTCCCAACACTTGTCCATTGGTCTTCCCGTGAGAACTGAATTGGATATTGTGACCAGTTTAAATATCTAGGTGTTGCTGGCTCTGCTGCCATGATTGTTCGCCAAGCAAGCTTGTCTTCTTGTTTGCTTCTAGAACCGGGTACTCTTGAGAATATTACTGATACTGTTGCTCTTGGATTTTGAAAACCGTTATCGGCTGTGTTGTCTTCTTCTTTCTTCTCTTTGTTTTCTTCCTTGTCTTGTTTGTCCTTTCTCATATATTTTTCTTGAAAGATGCGACACTCTCCCATTGGGTGGATTCCTGTTGGATGATAGATGCATTTCATGTTTTCGAGGTCTTCAAATCTTCTTGCCGGGTAGAATTTCTTTCTTTCGGTGGATGCCACCATGTTGTCAGAATATCTCTTTTTGTTGTGGAATTCTTGTCTGTTGTCTTGAATATTCCATCTTCTTGAGTTGTCTTGGTATCTCGAGTTGTCTTGATAACCCGAGTTGTTTTGGTTGTTCCATCTTGTGTTGTTTTGATCGTTCGAGTTGTTTCTTCTGTCTGTGTTGTTTCTCCTTTCTGAGTTGTTTTACGTTGTGTCCGAAATCTTTCTCTTGTCTTCTCTTCTGCTGTAATCATCTTTTCAACTGTTCTTTTGAACTCCTCGTTTGTCCGAGGGTTTTCCTTGCAGAAGTCGTGAAACATCCATCTTACTTTTAAGCCGTATGAAAATGCTTCTATTACTTCTCTCTTAGTGATGTCGTGTACTTGTGCTCTGAGTTCTCCAAATCTTCTATAGAAGTCTCTGAGGCTTTCTCCTGGATTTTGCTTTAAACCTTTCAACTCGGCTTGCGTTATTGGGTGGATCAGTATCCCTGCAAAATTCTCGCAAAAGGCTTTTTGGAGGTCGCCCCATGCCTTGATAGATCCGGTCGTAACTTATCGAACCACCGGAGTGGTAATGTTTCCGGGGCCATTGGGAAAAATAAGGCTTTTATATCGTCATCGCCTCCGCTAGTTCTATAGATTGAGAATAAATCCTAAGCCATTGCATTGGCTCGTCTTGCCATCATATTTTGAATGATTGGATGGTTTGAATTTGTGAGGTAGTTTGATCTGTGAGTAGTCTTCTGCTCGCTAAGCAAGGAAATCTGTCGGGTACTTTTTCTCGGTCTATAGTCCGAATCTGCCTTTTTTCGTCGTATCTCGAAATAATCCCGGGGGACTTCGGGTGGTGTCGGAGATCTTCCCCTGTTTTTCCCCTATTTTTTCTGTCCAATCGTGATGAGGTTGAGCTCTTCTCCCATAATTTGGAGTTGATAATCTTTCGAAAGCGGAAATCCTCCGAGTTCTTTGACTTGTCTGTCGGATGGTACGTGTCGGGAGGTACTCGGGTCGTCTTGTATCCTTTGCACGGTATCTCCGAGTAGACTTCTAAGCCTGGCTTGTTCTTCACTTGGTCGTTGTATGGCGTCAATTTCATTAATTAACTCTTGTATCTTGTTGATAGGATCAAGCCTTGTCCTTGCCGCAGTTCGTCTTTCCTCGGCTTCTTTCTCAGCTCTTTTTTGATTGTACTCGGCTAGCTCTTCTTCATATTTGCGCCATGCTTCTCTTCGTTCATGAACTCGGTTCCTTCTTCCTCCTTTTTTCTTGTTTCTTCTTTCTCTCTTGCTTTTTCTCGTCGGTCTCTCTCCTTCTCTTGTGACGGAATTTGCTTGGAATATCGCCTTCGATTCTTCAAGATCTATAGTCGAGTTGGACTGGTGGTACTAGAGGTTGCCTTATCATGAAGACTTTTTTGTGCATATTGGGTGGATGGTCGAGTTCTCCTTCTAGAGGTTTACCGTATTGAAAAGGAAGGAAGGTAGAGTACTTATCTTGTTTGAAGATGTCCCATTGGTTGAGGTTGTAAGATTCCATTTTTTTCTGAGTGATATTCTGATATATTTGTGCCGAGTTGTTGAAACCGTAGTGAAAAGAACTCGGCTTGTCTTGTATATTTGGGTCTTCAGCTTTCTCTGTGAGCTTGAGTCTTGAAAAAATTTCTTGTATCTTCGGCTCGGGTTCTCGAAGTAGTCGACCATGGAGAATTCCTTGTTCGCTCGCCGCACCCATCTTCTTCCGAAACGAAGGTTGATCCCACCGAAAAAATCATCATACGTAGGTCCGTCGAGCCTTTGACGTTGATTTCGCCGAAAGCCCCCGCTTTGCGCGCCCCACTGTCGGTGTTTGACCATCGATAGCCCGCCACGGGGTTCCCGTGAGCGATTGATTCGGACCTCGGCGAACGACTAGAACTCGGCGGTTTCACGCAAGAGACACACGGTTTATCCTGGTTCGAGCCCTCGTCGTCGAGTAAAAGCTCTACTCCAGTCGGCCTTGGCCTTTTGCGTTGGATTGATGTCTGATTGTGTGTTGTTCGTCTGCATTTAAAAAGAGGGTGCTCGCTCCTTTTTATAAGAGGAAAAGAGCCGAGCTATGGTTTCTAGTCCTAATCGGATCCATAGGAAGTGTTCTGTTCTGATTACAGAGGTTACTTTCTATTCGTCTAACTAGAATGATCCGTATTCTACTCAGATCCGTCCTTCTTGCTCTTGTCCTAACGGAAGCCGTGCTGGTGAGTGGGTCTACGTCCCGTATCGACAGAGTTGTAGATCGTTGGAGTTGGCCATCCGGAGCTTGGATTTTGGATAGACGAAACGCGCAAGGCCCCTACCTAGCGCGCCAACTGTCGGTGTTTCGTGTAAGCGCCAAATAGTAAATTTATAGATGTGCGTTTATGCCCGGATGGTTCGCTAAGAGGACACATGGGAGTATAGGGGTTCGGGCGAGGGGCCCTACGTCCAGTTCGAACGGATTGTGTTACTTAGCGGCAGTTCATAGTAGGGGTTACAAACGGTTCGAGAGAGAGAGGGGCTCCCAGGTCTCTGGTGATTGAGCGTGGTGCCAATATCGTGGCGTGTGTGTGTGTTCGTGATGGGGGGTGAGTTGTACGATGTGTGATCAGGGTTGGTTGATCGTGCCCTCTAAGGGTGGCTCGCCCTCCCTTTTATAGATGAAGAGAGGGAACGGCCTTACACAGGCTCCATGTGGAAGGAATGGGCGTGTTGTGTAAAGGAAGAAAAGAAGAAAGAAAAATGGACAATGGTGGAGTGGTTCGTCTGCTCCTCCGGGGGGTCGGGGTGTCCTCCTCCCTCCTGTTGCTTGTGTCGCCGTGAGCTGTTCGCTGGTGTTGTCGCGTCGCCGGAGTGCCTACCCATACTCTTACAGTGGACGGAGGGGTGAACAGTTGATTAAGACCCGCGTCGCATCGGTTTAGACGTAATAGTGTCGTACGGCACGGTCATGGGTCGTGGCAGATGGGCCGTCCAGTCTGTCACGCCATCAAGGTGATCAGATGGCGTGTCATGCCCTGCCTGGGTTAACAGTGTGGTCAAATGTCGTTTTATGCCCTGGCCATGCTTAATAGTGCGGTCAGAGAGCGCCTATTCATGCCCTGCGCGAGGCACAGACGGAATGGGCGTGGGTTGACTATTGCGTGGGAATCTTGACTACAACGTCGTCGTCCCTAGGCTTGCGGCGCAAGCCCGGGGCCGCTTCTGGGCGAAGGCAAGCGCGGGGGTCATGCGGGCAGCTGCCTCCGGGGTCGTAAGCCCGGAGTTCCTCCCGTTCGGCCGAGAGGTCGTGCGAGCCACGCGTCCCTGGGGTCATGGTTCCAACCCCTCTAACCAGGTTCGCACGGCTCGGCCTGCTCGTGGGCCTACCACCTCGGCCCGTTGGCTCTTCTATTCGCAGGGCGGTGTGACGGCCCGTGGTGCTCGGCCTTTCGATGGGCCGAGCCGGGGCACTAATCATGGCCGTAGTATTTTGCTTAACCGGGGGCTTAACAGGCCGGTTGTTTGGTCCCGACAGCTGTCCTATGTAGAATTCGCGTGGGGGAATCGACACGTTACTATATTTTTATGAGATACATATATGTTCGTGTCCTATACAACTGATGTTCTATGATATGTATACAAATATTCGAGTAGTATAAAGAGATGTTTTGTTATTATCTTTGAGTTGACATGATACTTATGAGATATTCTATCCTATCCATGTAATATTTTATTTTTATTTATTCTTTCTTACATATTTTTTTATTTCCAAGTTTATTGCCCTTTTTTCCTTTGCCGTATCTTGTTTCCTATATATCTTATAAAATATATGTGGTGTTTGTGTAGTGTACATGTGGTGTTCTAAGGTATGTTTTTGGATGACATAATATAAGTTTAATGTTATATAATTATAAGTATTCACACGTTACTTGTGAGATTTTATGTGACATATTTTAGGTTCAAGTAATATGTATGTGATATATTTATTTTGACTTAAATGGTTTTAATGGTTTGATATACTCTTTTAATTTTTATATTTTATAAGATATATACGATGTTCATTTAGTATATATGTGATGTTCTAAGATATGTTTTCTTGTGTTATGTCTATCTTTTACTAATTTGTTTCACTTTTGTTATTTATTTATTTTGTTTTTCAACATTTTTCATTATTTTTTCATTTTTTTATTTGCTATTTTACTATAATTAATTATTTTTATGGGCATATTTTAATTTTTTGTTTTCCATATTTACTTTAATATTTTTATGTTTTTACTTTCTTATTTTCATTATTTAATGAGATAGGTGTGATGGTATATGTGATGTTTATGATGTATTTGTGGTGTTTATGTAGTTTATATGTGATGTTCTATGATAATTTGTGAAGTTCACGTAGTATACATATGATGTTCAATGATATATTTTGTGATGTTTATGTAGTATATATGTAATGTAATGTTCTATCATAGATTTTTAATGTTCACATAGAATAAATGTGATGTTCTATAATGTATTTTGTGGTGTTCATATTTTGTCATGTTCTATCATATATTTTTCTTTGATATTTTGTTTTCTTTTGTTTCTATATTTCTATGATATATATGTGATATTTAGTTAGTATATACTCCCTTTGTCCTAAGAGACAAGGCATGTACATATTTCAAAATTTAAATTTTTTTATCTTTAACTAATAATTAGCATAATTTTATAAGAGTTTATACTACAAAGTAGTCATATTAGATTTGTATTTAGAAATACTTTCCACTAATCAAACTTTTGTATCTCTAAATTATATATTAGAAGAGAAATTATAGGTCAAAATATGTTTTGAATTACGCACCAAGTCAAATTGCGCCTTATATCTTGAAACGGAGGGAGTATATATGATGTTTTATGTTGTATTTTGATATTGCACATAGCATAGATTTTATTCTATTATATGTTTTATTTTTTAGTTTTATTTATTTTTATTTATTATGTAGTTTTTTCTAGTTCATGAGATGTCATATGGTATATTTTGGTCTAGAACATTATTCTTGTAAGAGTAGAACACTTTTTCTTTGACTTAAATGGTCACATATGGTTTATTAATTAACACTAGTAAATATGCCCATGCGTTGCAACGGGAATACATATATATCTTTGTCATTGAGATATTATCTGTATGACACTCATGTTCTTTGATACATATGATGAGATTATCGAGCAGAGAGTCTACTACAGTAAGCTCGAGATCTCGAGAAGTCTCTACATGTCATCAATCTAGGTCCAACCAATTTAATAATTAATATGCAGTATTGATATTCCTCATGTACATCATGTATCTAGTGCTCCTAGTTCAGTTAACTCATACTCTTCTAAAAAATTAGAGCCCCTATTATGCTTTAACATGCTGATCTAACTCGTACGGACATAAAGTCACTACGTACTCTAATTCAGAGCACTTTACTTACGTTGAACCACTGGCTAACAATCAATTACATGGTGACTTATGCATAAACAACAAAAACATGACAATAACTTAGATGAGTTTAGTTTATCTAATAAGTAAAGGTTATAAGTTTAAATTATCTATTTTATATTATAATTTCTATTTTTTATTATTTCCTTCGTTAGTTTGTTCCACTCCACACTGCCTCAAATGACTGTAGTGAGAGATTTAATACGATGTTTTTAACTCCTCAGCACGCCATCTATTTCCAAACAAATTCAACATTACTACACACTGACCAACATAACTTCTAACGTTTGATGTTTCATTAACTTTTTGCTTGAATATAATATTGCATTATAGACAATAAATACTATAGCTATTATAAGTACGGTTTATAAATATTGTTAATTAACATATACAATGATTGCCTCAATAAAACATAACCAAATAAATAATTATTCAATTAATATGGTTATTGATTTCTATAAAATATAATTCAACAGTAATAAGTCAAAGGAAATAATAATTTTACCACGTACTCAAAAAGATCTATACGGTAATTGTTTCAAGTCAAGTGACAATTCCAAAAAAGATACTTAAACACTACCCTCTATCAAGCTGGAAGCATATCTTAAACACTGCCCGCTATCAAACCGAAGCATTTCAACGTGCCATTTATTAATTGTTTGGATATTTTGAGAGTTTATTACATACTTAGATAACATTATATTATTAATAAAATCATCTGTCACAAAAAAGGAAAATTAATTAATGGTTTAAGAAGAACCTTTATGGAAATTCATACAAAAACAGAATATTGCATCCACTGGTCCATCGTTATCCCTTGCTAGCACCGCAAATGCTCCTTTCCTCGTCGAGTCCAAAAAATCTCCTTTCCTCCTTCATGGTACGAGCGTGCCCAATTGCAGCGGTGCATGGCATGAGGAGAGACAGCGTCGCATGGCATGGCGAACTGGCTGCAGTTGATGGCTGGGGTGAGGACCGGCAGTTGTTGCTTTGTGGGCTTTGGCGGCGGTTGCTGGCTGGTTCAGATCCGGCGGCAGCTGCTCGTGAGCGCGGTGGTGGCTTGCGGCTCGAGAGACGAAGACCGGTGGCGGCGACGACTCACAGGCCGAGAGCGCGCATCTAGCCGCGCGGTGGGGGGCGGCGGCGGCGCGGGCTCCCCCGGCCGTCCAGCGCAGAGGCAGCGGTGCAAGCGGACCTGGCCTGGAGCAACCCTGTCTGATGTCCTCTTCGATTTTTTCTCTGATTTCTCTGACTCAATTCTTTCTCTGATTTTCTCTTCGATCGATTCGTGCATGGATCCCCACTTGCGATCCTTTCGCCTCCTTCGCTGCCGCGCCGACCCCCTCTGCACCTTCCACCTGCTTGGCGTCACGCGCAGGGAGCCAGGGACCATACGTGCCAAAGCTGGGGCAGGGTCGCGGAGCTGGGGCAGCAGTGGCCACCTGAGAGAGAGCTGCTGGCCAACGTGGAGGGCGCCGCGGTAGATGCCCCGTCGTGCGAACCGTAGGCAGATGAACGGCGCAGTGGTGACTTTGATCCTAGTCGTAATGCAATGGCTGGGGCTTTAGCCCTGAAATTCTAAAAGAAACGACGCAGTGGTGCATGGTCAGCAATGCAGCAATGGCCGTTCAAGCAAGTAGATTCATGGGGTTGCAAGCACATGACAGAAGCAAACAGAAGCAAATTTGAATTATATAGTATCGGCCTGGATAGATACAAGGTAGGTTTGTGTTTTTCATATCAGTCCTACATGCACAGAGAGTTGGACTGAGGGATGCCGAGTCGGGTTCGCGTAGGAGTCCATCACGTAATAATATGAGGCGGGGTGATTTGCTAGGGCCCAAAACAGTTTGTATGCTTATATTAAGGCCAGACGAAACCAAAAAAAGGGGGAGAAAACTTGGTGATTTATTATTAGGGATAGATAAAGCTCCGACCTTAAAACGTATCTTAAACAAAATAGGGACATGGTGCGCTGGTGGAGAACAACTTTCTTAGTCTATGCAGGAAAACAACTTTCTTTAGTCTATGCAGGTCTGATTTATGGCGTATACATGTTTTTTTTTTTTTTTTTTTTGCTTCTTCTATTTTCTAATATAATATTTCTCCTCGTTTCGTTCAGTTCAGACTTCACGAGCGTGAAGACTCAGTGCGTGCGAGCGCCCAATGTGTTGGTTCACAACTTCACGTTGCCCGGAACCGAGCGCAGGAGAAGCGGCCGGCCCATGTGTTGGTACGCTTAAGTTGCTGTGGGCTTAAGTGGGCCTTGTGCGGAATAGCAGCAGGACCCCCCGCGTTGTCCCTTTGTCATCGAACGCCTAGGAAATCAGACTCGCACCAGGTATATAAACATCGGCCCAGAGGCCCATCTAAAGCCCACAATAGCAGTAAACAATGTGGGAAGGAGGTGGGCCATCTCCGTCTAGTGCGTCGCCACCTCGTCCTCGAGTTCTCGTCCGTCCGCCTTCACCACCACCTCCACCCACCAGCTGCTGCTGCGGAGCAGGGCAGTGGCAACGCAGCACCTAATAGTGCATGGACACCCACCCTGCACACAGCCTGTAGCGCTGCCACCTCGCTCGTGCTCGCTTCCCTCGTTGCTCGACGACGACATCATGAGCACATGCCTCACCAGCTGTTCGTTCAAAAAAAACATGCCTCCGCGCGGCTAAGGACGTCAGGCAGGCCTTTGTCTTGACCATGTTGAGGCATTCGTGGAGCGGCGAGGCCGGGCTCGATCGACGGCAGGAGCGTGATCGCGCATTGGAGCGCCAGCTCCTCCTGCTCGGACAACTGGACAGGTCCCGTGGCGTGGGCGCGTGGAAGACGAGCGGCAGCATGCAGCACGGGGAGGAACCCCAGCCAGTGCCGGCCCTTTAGGGGATTCTTTGTTCATAATCATATTAGTTGTTTCTTAATAATTAGTAGATATGAATACATGCATCTCTGCATCGTCGCCGGACTAGAGGTCCGATGTCCGACTCTCAGAAGGTGCATGCATCTGATCGCCACGAGCGACGCCTCCTCCACGTCGTCGTTGTCCCCGGTGCGTGGTACAGTGGCCGTCGTCTCTCGTTGGAGATCTGGTGGTCGGAGGATAGCTAGCGGTCGATGGGGTGGCGGCATGGCACAGGGAGCCGTTGGGCACGAGCGCGGCGTCACCCAGTCAGCGGCTACATTATGAGTTACTAGAAACATGCCCGTGCGTTGCAACGGAACCTAATATATTTTCAAATAAAACTTTGTATCATCGTAAATGTGAGTTTCTCTAACATATATGAGCGCGAATCATAAATTAGGATCACATTAAGACATTGAGGGAAAGCCAATACGTCTTCGAATTGGACTCTTCAATCATCACGTACGGGATATATTGGGAGGTTTGGAAAAATTTCTCTTTAATATTAGGTATATGAGAGTTAGAAGAAATAGATTTAAAATAACTTTGACTAAATATACATACAATAATATTTATGGTAAAAAAATAATATCATTAGATATATTAAACATATTTTTATAATAAATTTATTTCGAGACACAAACGTTACATGTTTTTTCCTTAAATCGAGCCAAATTTACATCAGAAACAAAAAAAAATTATTTAGGAAAGAGGGAATAGATTTATTTATTTATATTTGTTTAATTTAAACATGACAAAAAAAGATGAAAAATCGTTAAAAATAAAATGGCATCAGAGTCGACTTTGTAAAGATGCATGACACATGACGGGATAAGAAAAAAACAAGAAAATAAAATGGCAATGGGACACTGGGAAAACGACGGAAAAAAGGAAAACTTTTTAGAGCCGAAACGAATGGAAACTAAAGTAGACATGAAAAAATAGTTGGATGAAACGGAGGCCATATCACGCTGTTGCGGCTGCGGACGAAGCTCGCCATCCTCTGGTCGTGGTGATCTCTCACCTTGTCGATCTTCCGGTCCATGGCCATGCATGTACACGAATGGGTACGTGGCGTGCCCCTCGTCCGCCGATGCTTACTTGATTAGCTCACGAGTGCACCTCCTGCACCGCAGACCACGTCGGCGCGGCGGTGGATCCGCCCACACGTCGCCTGCTGCGTCGTCCTCCACAATCTCAGTCATCATCTGGAAGTAGCACACGCGTGATTGGCTTGCTCTGCTGCTCCTCATTCTCCCGCGCAAGAAGGTTTCTGCTGGCCACCGTGGCCAGCGTGAAGTCGTACACCAGCACCGCGCCGCCAGCCATACGCCGACTGCATCAGCCGTTGTCGGAGGCCTAGAGACGGACCCCTGACCGCCGGAGATCCTTCATTGTCGGCATGCGAGACGGGCTGCCGGTGACGCCCCCGCCCTGCCCTTTCCCCGCATCAGCTTCACTATGCTCATATGTGCAGGTAGTCCAAGAGTGTGTGCTTCGCCGTCTCATCATTGTTGGTCACGTCCTTGAACGGGCTATCCGAGGGCATCACCGCGGTCTTCTTCATGGAGAAGGGCAAGTACGTAGTACCAACAGAAGCAGTAGATCACATCGGCGAGGTTCTGCTCCGTGTGCCTCCATGATGTCCAGCTTAATTTTAGATTGCCCCACGGTCTCCTTGATGATGGCCTCGATGTGGCAGGCCACATTGAGCAGGTCCTCAAGCTTGATCACGTCCGTGACCAGCATGAGGTGTCGATGGGGTAGTGGTCGGCATTACGTTCTTGAGCTTTGGTATAGGACGTCAACGTCGAGGAAGATGTTGTCAACCACGTGCTGCTTGTTTTCGTTCCAGTGTTTGTCCGTGACCTCTACACCTACAGGACTTCTAAAAATGTAAACCGGATAGAAACATGGATAAAAAAAAACTAAAATAGACACTGAAAATAAAAAGGCTATTTGGATTAGGATTCCTATTTAACTAACTCGGAAGCAATATCAAATAGGGTAGGAGGGGTCTATTTTGGATTAGGAATCATGTATCAATTTTTATTTTTTGCATTTGCATTTAATTGAACATGTTTGGAGGGGGAGAAAAAAGACATCCGAATAGAAAAAGAATTTAGAAAAAAAGGAGTATACATGGATAGTACCTGTGGAAGATGGATGACTCACGAACGGTACCTATGTGCATGAAGGACAACTCTCTCTTGCTCTTAGTAGAAAATAGAACGTTCACGTGAAAAAAGATAGAGAAAGAGATCTAATTCCTAGTTTTTCTCCTTTCTATCCGAATTAGAACTCCTCCTATTCAACTTGCTTAGGATCTAAGAATATATTTAAAAACGGACTTCTAGCTATCAAAGTTATCTTAAGAACCTGCGCCAAGTCTTTGTCTCCTATAAAGACACGGTAATACAGACAATTGAAATTCAATACGTGTTGAAATCAGACTTTGTCTCGATTATTGCTGCGCAAGCTGCAAAATCCAATACATGTTGAAATCAGACTCCGTCTCGATTATTGCTAGACGTAAGCTATCCTAACTTGTATGACCAGGGATTATATAAATCTGGACGTAATAAACTCCCCACTTTCCGGTAGTTAGGAAGAGGTGGACGAAAAAAATGGATGGACGGAAAAAAAAGATGGACTGAAATTTTACCCCTTTATTATTACTAGCAAAACATGCCCGTATGCGTTGCAATGGAAGAAAAATATTAATTATTTAAACAAATATTACATATCTATTTAGTTTTACCTTTTTATAAAAATTACATCTATAATAATTTATTTATGATGAATATGACACCTATTAATTAAAATACATTCTTTTTTTTTTTCTTGACTTGATATATCTTTTTTCTTCTCCGATTGTAAGCTACAATAAATTTTACTTATAACTTCAATTTTATAGTGTCCCATATGTTGGTGAGTTAGATGTTTTCTATTATTCCTTTTGAATTTTACTTGGCAGCTCTCATTGTTTTATCAAAAACTGTACTCTCAGAGATACATTTATTTTATTAGTTGGATGACAAACTGCTTAAGATTTAGTTGAACCATCAGCTGCTCCAAGTTTCAACAATAATAAATCTTTTTTCCTAACTAAAATTACATCAATAGTTTTGTGGTGAAATATTTATTTACCATGGAAAGATTATAACCATATTTTAAATACCCATAATGATGTCTTTATTATTTATTTTCCAAGTTTTATATAAGAAAAAAAAGTGGGAGACAAAAAATAAGAGAACAAAAAACATGCAACATGGCGTTAGACCAAAAAAAAAAAATACACACAAGAAAAAGAAATATGGAAACGGACAAATGTGAGAGATAGGTCCGGACTTCACAATTGTCAGTGGAATTTTTTTTTGCGCCATGTCAACGTGATGGGTTAGGATTGGAATTAAACAAAGTGACAAACGGACGGGACTGTGCAGATATAATTTTTCTAGGCATGAGTTTGGGTCAGATAGGTATATGAGATTTGGTGGACGCGATCCAATACGTTACGAATTCAAATCGGACTCTATATCGATTCTTGCTAGCTACATGCTATATATTTAGACTTGTATGGGCAAGGATCGTATAAGTCTGATCAAAAGAAACTCTTCATGATCCAGTATTTATGGGACGATAGACAAAAAAAATGGATGGACGAAAAAAATGGACTGAAATTTTAGGTAGAGATTATTATTAGGTAGAGACTAGAAAATATGCCCGTGCGTTGCAACGGGAGAAAAAATCTATCAGGCATTGTATTGTTTGCTTCAGTCTGTAGCACAGTCTTTTTTTAGAACAGCCTGTAGCACAGCCGTAGTGGATGCAATGGCTTTAATTTGTATAGATGCTACTTTTGTTGTGTGAGTGGTTGTTGGAGGCGCAATGTCTGTTGTAGAAATCACAAGTAAACAGGCTTGTTAATAAAAAAACAAGGAATATCATATCTATAGAATTTAAATATATAACTTATTTTATGATGATTATAACATCCATAATTTAGTATCCAATTAAAATGCAACTTTGATAGATTTTTTTTCTTTTGTAACGCATAGAAACATTTACTCGGAAATACATCATAACTTTAGTTTTCTATACTTTTGTTGGTAGAGTTAGATTTCAAGTTTCATGACTTCTTTTGAGGATCATATAAATATGTAATTCTAATACTTATTAAATTTGGCAAGAGGTTTGATGTGGTCTCTCGAAACAATTGGTTTGTCATCCTTTGACTATTATAGCCGAGACTCGATTTTCATATGGCAACCCTTGTTGAGAATCACACTGGTATATGCGGATATCTCAGAGATACATTTAAATTGATTAGACTGAATAAGAAAGTAGCAAGATTCGTGGTTTAATTAGTTATAGAGTCATTAACTACTCCAGGTTCTAGTAATAATAAGTCCTATTGCTTATCAAAACTACTCCAGGTTGTATATTAGGCAAGATGAAGGTTTCAAAGATCCATGATATACTGTATTCATTTATTTTCTGATTTTGATTTTTATAAAAAATGTAAACACTTTATCATCAGAAAGAAAAAAAATGGAAAAGAAGTCGGTTTCCTTTGTGAGCGGGACAAGATTGAACGGAGAAACAGAAAACAAACGAAACCCACACAGGTCCAATAGCTACCCCAAAGCCGACCATCACGGCATCACCCACAGCCTATCAGGCCATCATCCCACGAACGACATAGGAAAAAAAGAAATCATCGAACCTTAACGCCCATGCCAAGTCCTACCTGCTCTCCGCGACTCCGCCCCCAATCCCCGCCCAATCACTTCCTCTCCCCGTGCTCTCCCATCCCAAGGGCGAAGCCTGGTCCCTTGCTCCCGCCGACATCCTCGATGGGCAGGTGGGCACATCTCCCATCCCAAGCCGTAATAGCTTGAAGCCTGGCGTCTTGACATCAATTGCCATCAATTCCTCCTCTCCCTGCTCTATCATGGGCGCGGTCCCTGCTCCTCTCCTCGATGGGCAGGTCCGGCGGCGTGGGCGGGCGTATGCAGGCGCTTGGCCGCTAAGCGGGCGCAGGAGGCTCTTGGCGGCTAGCGCAGAAGTGGCGGCGCAGGTGGATCTGGGTGGCGGCACGGGAGCCTCAGGCCGCTTGGAGTACCCGTCCTCTTTGATTCTTCTATTTTTTGTTGTTGCATAAAATTTATGGTGGTTGTTTTTACGATTTCTATACGTATTTGGATTTGATTCGACTCTGATTGCCTGAAGCATGCGTATCTAACTTGGTTTTCTTTGGTAGTCTTTACACCGAGAAGAGAAGACGGACAACGAACAGAACACGGAGAGTGATTTGTTATGGGATAGGCGGACGAAAATTATGACAGAACAGCCTCGGGCGCGCGCAGTGCGCTTCGCCGCCGATCCACCCACCGGCGCGCCACCCGCAGCCTCAGCGCGGCGTATGCACTCGCCGGCGGCGTCGAACAGCCTCGTCGTTTCTCTTTTTTTACGTACAGGAGATGGAAGCTACGGAGTGGGGGGAGTCGGAGCCGTCGGCATGAAGGCGTCCGTCTTGATGGGTGAATGGGCCGAAGCCATAAAACTCTAACCATTCTTTTGGGCCAAGAATGGCGAGTGGCAAGACAGTTGGGCCAGATTGGAATGAGCCAGACGAAAAAAGGGACAGAAATTTTGCCTTTTAAATACGCAGCGAGCCAGCGCTCGATAAAGCTAAAGGGAGGGACGCTGTAAGAGCATCTCAATCTACAGTCACTTGTTGGGCCGCGAGCCTGTTGGGCCGAGGCCCAGCGTAGCGAAGGGGAGGGCATGTTCCAGCGAGATGGCCCGATCTGGTGGACCTTCACCGGCCGGCTCATTCTCAAGCTCCTGGGTCCTCCTCCAATTTCCTCAGCCCCCGTTCATGGCCTTTCAGGGGGCTTGCCGAGCTGGGGATTCCCACGCAGTTCCTCCTCGTCGGCCAGAGTGTGTGTGGCAATCCACCGTGGAGCCTGCCTCGAGGCTTTGTGCTAATTCCACATCCACCAAGCGAATCCTAATAGTGCATATTTATGCCTAACACAAGTTGATCAGATAGCAAATTTGTTTTTTCTGCTATTATTATTATTAGCTTATTACTCAGTTGCATTTCTTCCCTGTCTTACTGCTCTGTTCTGTGCACATGAAGCGTCCAAGATTATCACCAGCCAAGCTAATTCCACTTCAATTTGCTCTAAGAATTTTCTGTTTCCAGTGCTCACTATGATTTTATATCTCCCTAGTTCTCTAATTGGACAAGTAAAACTATGTACTCCCTACTTCGAGACTTTAAAGTACCCCTCCCCTCTCTTCCATATTATAAAGGATGAGTAGCATCAGTTAAATTAAAATAACTAGATGAATTCTCCATGTGTTGCCGCAGGATTTAGAGCTAAAATTGCAATGTGAAGAATAATTACTAATGAGGTAAATTATTCTGTCAAACTCTTCATAGAAATATGAAGTAAAAAGTTTGTATATAAAACATGAAGGAAAAAAAAATACAATAGCTTGTGTCAGAAGTTTCTTAGTTCTTAGGTACATTCAATATATAACGGTTATAGTCAGACCCAAATGGGTCTATATATGAACTTCAGGTGCATATAAGATAACAATTAAATATGTACCTATATGTGAACTTCCGATGCATACATGATGAAATTGAAATGTGAAACATCTTAGAGAAGCGTTGTCAAAAAAATATTGCAATATATTTTAGTTCTTGTGCTGCTTTCTACGGTACCCGTACCACAGAACAAAGAAGATGAAACTGAACAATTGGGATCACGGCAGAAAGCTTAGGTAGGTGATTATATAGGACTCCAAGAAAATAAAGGAAAAGATGGGAACCAGGCATGCATAGTGTGCGCAAAATATATAAAACAAAGGGAAATTAATTTAATATTCAAAAGAAATTTGAAAAAGGCAGGAAAACATGGAGGTGAAGGAAGATATGTGGATGAACCTGATTAGGATTTCCTAAATCCATTAGCAGTGAAACACTGCAGATAAATCATAGTACTCTAGTCGAGAGATGTGAAGGGCCAGGATCAACCTTGTTTTGGGATTTCTTGAATTCAGTATGTGTCATACCATAAATCAGAACTCCAATAGAGACCACACGCAATAGGAGAGACCAAATCCAGTGCTGCAGCGGTGCATCAAAATGGAATGGCCGCATGGCATATAAGACTGGGAGACACACAGCAGGAGTTCAGCAGTCTCAACCTCTTCATTTAATTTGCTTGGATCTGGCCCAAGTTGCGATAAAAAGGAATCGTCTATTGATAGATTAATTTATACAACATAGACGGAAGATATTTGCTTGGCCCTAATCAGAGGGATCTCATTGGAAACTGACGTGGGGAGAGCAAATGGAGAGGCAAATGGAGATGCAACTCATGACGTGGAGCGTTGTGGTGTAAGATAAAACATGTTAGTGGGGTTTTGCTTTATAAGAGAGATATAGATTTACAAACTATAGATAACTGGTAGGAGTATGTTCCAAACCAACTTTGTAGTATTCATCATCAATTTTTGTTCTGTAAATATTCTCATCTCATTTAACTTTTTTCATCATACAAGCATACTTATTTTAAAAATTCCTACAAATATATGGACATGCGCATAAACTGGGTGGCTTCTAATATTTTTTTGGGCTCCCTGGACAATATGCTCCCAAGTACCTAATCATCTAGACTTCAGGTGCCCTTCTTATTGTGTACCTAAATATGTCCTCTGGAGTAATATAACTTATTATGTCTTGCAGGTGCCCTTCTAATTCTGTGTGTGCCCTTTTTGTTTATAGTATTCACCCATGCGATCTTTTTTTTTTGAATTAACCATGCAATCTTTCTTAATTAGGTCACTTAATATTTTTGCTTTAATAGGTACTTTGAAGTAATATGCAAGCAATAACTATTATTTGTTTACCTTTTTGTTTAAATTATCCTCTCCTTTTTTTAATTATTATGTAACTTATTATGTCTTACTTTTTCCAAAGGCACTGATGTCCAAAGCTACAGTTAGGCCAGAAAAAATTCAACGTTATCCTTTGGTGTAGGCAATAGGCTCGACAAACTTGTGATATTTGTATATAGCCGTACAGGCCACTACTCCAAACTTTACCAAGATCAATCAAGAGCTTTTGATCGACAGAGCTCCTCAATAGTCCACATATTATATATTTCAACGAAGAAGAAACTGCTTCTATCAAACACATGGAATGATGGCAATCAATCTTTGTGTTGTGCCTAGCAATCAAAACCTCCGCTTCCGTTCTTGCTAGCAATCAAAACCTCCGCATGATGGCAATCAAAATCTTTGTGTTGTGCCTAGGCAATCAATCTTTGCGTTGCGATGCCACTAGAGATGAAAGAGTTCGCAAGGAAAAGGAGAGGCGGGGCATCGGAGCAGAAGAGGTGGCGACTTGAGGAAATCCGTAGCATTGCTCATTCGTCAGCTTTATAGCGCAGCTTCTACATGAATGCAAGCGGAAAGGCATGATGAAACAATTGGGCTTCGTCGTTGGAAGAGGCTGGATGACGAGGAGGTTGATGATGGCGCCCAGTCCAGTCCTAGCTGCCGGGGAAGAAGAAGGCCGACGTGCTTGAGATGGCGAGGACTAATCGTGCCATAACAAGAGACAAGGGAGCTCCGGCGGCGGCGGCGGGAGCTGAGGTGGGAGATGGCTAGTTTGCTCTGCTGGGCTTGCCGAACTGGGCGTAGGCTCGTTTGAGGGCTAGAAATGGAGAAGGCGTGGGTAGAGATGGGCCGGGGAGAGGCTTCAACCCAGGAGGAAATGCGGGCGAAAGATTGGCTTCGGCCTGATTCGGTCCAAGAAGAGGAAAAGGCTGGGCCAAAAGGAAATGGAAAGAAATTAGAAAAGCAGGAGATTTGGGCCTCCATGAGATTTTGATAGGGATTGGCCCATGACAGATTTCAAAGGTTTTACAATTTTGTAAACAGATTTCCAAACTTCAATTTTTTAAAAAAAATCCTTTTAAAACACTTTGCAAACTATTTAATAAATTTTAAGAAGTTATTTTGAAACTATTTCAAAGCTGTTTTGAAACATATATTCTTGTGTGTCTTTATAATTCTTTCAAAGTTTGAAACATATTTAAAATAAGTTTTTAAAGACTTTTCAAACTAAAACTTGAAACCATTTTTAGAGCTCAATTATAAAACAAAATTTTGAAACTCTACTTTTTCAAAAAAAAGTTATCCTTTCAAAGCTTAACTAAATTTTTTTATAAATTATTTTTTGGTAAACTAAATAAATGCAACTAGCATGAATGCAATACCCTAGCAAAATTAATTAGGAAAAGCTTTATAAAGCCATTTTGATTCAACAAAGTTAATGACAACCATCTAAAGCTTAGTTAATTTTAGAAAAATTCTTAAACCATTTATTTTGTTTAGTGTTTTCTATGACATCCCAAAAATGGAATTTTATTTTGTCATCATGAGGTGAAAGCCACACGAAGATGCTCAATGGAGGTCATGTCTACTACCGACCGAAGTGGAACAAGATCTAGCTAGATTCTACTTGGCCCTCAAGACCTGACCCAGCCCTAAGCCATAGGACACATGAAGCTTCGATTGCCACAAGCATTGGTGAGCCCTGGTGATGGGTGTCACGTCCCAAACATGCCAATTGCCAATTTTTTCACAAGCCCCATGAGCATAATTTGCATCCAAGGATTCATATTTTCAAAAACTTGATAATAATTATAAAATTTTATGCATTTAAATTTTAAGTTTAAAAACCAAAATGTGAAAAGCTGAACTGAAGTTGCTCACTGTTGGTTTTGGCAGAGTGTTCGCCAAACAATGGCAGAGTGTCCATCAAGACAATTGCATAGATTGAAAGGATTCATACTCTTTCAGTGCACTTCATGTAGTGGCGAAGGGTCCGCCAAACTTGACGACTGTCCAACAGAACATGGCGACATTTGTAACATGCAAACTATGAGCTGTCCACCCCACATCCACCACGGCCCACCCGTCAGCCCCTCTCTCTCTCTCACACACAAAAATATCTTGTCTTCTCTCTCTCTCCCTCCCTCTCCCATGTTCTCTCCCTCTCCCTCACCATTTTATAAATAAGAAAAGGGAAGAGGAGAAGAAAAAAGAGAGGAAGAAGGAAAAGGAAGGAGGATGTCATGCCCCAAGGCTGCAGGACATCGCCGGTAAGCTCCTCCACACCATCACCTCTCTAAAGTTGGAGGAGAAGGGCCTAGGATGTCATCTTCTTCCTTAAGCTCCAATGGTGCCCCAAACCGATCTCCGTCTTCAAGTGACCCAAGGCCGAGCTGCTTTGTTTGGAGGAACCCCAAGCCATGGTAAGCACTCTCCGAGGTACCAAGCCATCTTCCCCATCTCAACGTGGATTTTCGATTCATCAGGAGCATATGTACCATTGGTGACAGGGACACCGGCAATAAAGAATTGGTCAATGATGACCGCTACTCCATCGCCTCCAACATGAGCTTCACTAGCCTCGTCAACTCAAAGGAGTATGATCGGTTGATGGATGAGCGTTTGGCTCGGCTCCTCAACAACAACCATGTGTTGGTCGACGAGAATAGACGTTTTCGTCGACAATTTAGGGATGCCAAGTCTACAACGACATCCAGCGCGAAGGCTGCTCGCAACCTAGAGCCGGCCCAACCTTGCTTGAGGCCTTACAAGAAGTGTCGGATATATGCCACAACTGTCATTAGAAGGAGGGCGTCGGAGGCTCCGGAGGTTCCAGGGTCTAATTACAGTAGTGGTAGAGCAAATACCCGATACAAGTCTTGCCTTGGGTTCACACGGCTAGCCCTATCAACACTCAGGGGTTCACGACCACCGAGAGAAGGCAGTGGCGTGCACCAGCGCGAGAACCTCACTGACACTCCATCCACCATCGAGTGGGCAGCTCCATCGCCGACTTAAATGGTCATTGCATGCATGTAACTTCAAATGGGTTGTGTAACTTCTTTCTTCTGCCAGTTTGTAATTGTGTGGTCCAATGGATGAAAAACTGCCGGTGAAAATTGTTTTTACTGTTGGGTCGACGTATGATCTGCCGATGATAATCACTAGGTTTTTCACAGCCAAATCATATGGCAACTTGGCGATGAAAATAAATTTCCAAGTCGGTTTTGCAACCCACTATGGCCCGCCCATCTTTGAGCCAGCATTGGAAAATATGACTGCTGGTTTTTACAAAACCGGTGATAAAGTGCTATGGTGCTATTTTTCAAGGTTAACTAGTACTACGATCTACCTCTGAAGATAGTTTATAGAGACAGCTAACCTAGTGGGGCCCGAGGGCTACCACTTTAAATGGGACTACCCTAAAAGCCTGTGCCTCTACAAACTGATCATGTGGTAATGGGTGGTGAAAACATTTTCTTAGTAATCTCATTTATCCTGAAAATCAATTTTTAATGGGATTTAACTTAGATTTTTAAAATCATAAAAATTATTAAACTGCACAAATTAATAGAAGTTTAACAAATTGATTTTGTGTTAATGGACGGCGAAAACATTTTTGGTAGTAGTTCCATTTATCCTGAAAATCAATTTTCAACAGAATTTAACTTATATTTTAAAAATCATAAAAATGATTAAACTGCACAAAATGGAAGTTTTTCCTTTTTCGTGAGCTCTTTTTCTGCTCAAATTCCACGCACTGCATCCTCCAGGGTTCGAACATGACTTCTTACGTAAGCCTCCCTACTGACTTGTGACTAATTAAGTGCAGCTGCTATTCTTTATACTAATTTTACTAATCTTGTATTTGTTCAACATTTCAGCTGCTAAATGATAACAAAGGAAAATATTTCAACTGCAAAGTTTTACAATTCACCAGGTACTACAATTATGGTACATTTTCATTTGACATCATTTGGAAAACAGAAAATTTTGGATTTTGAATTCTAAGAACTTAAAATGTATATTTAGACCCATTAATGATATTAAATAAAAATATTATTATAAAAACATTATATTGAGGGACGACTGACTTAGGTTGTGTTTGGTTCGGAGACAGGACATGAACCAAGTGGGATATCTCACTTTGTCCTATTATTTGGTTTGTAGACATCAAGGATAGGATGGTCCCAGTGAGGAATATTATCTAGATTCTGAGCTTCATCTGTCCCTTAAAACTTTAGTTACCATCTCGTCTCGTGCCAGGGTCATCTGGCTCTATCTGTCGTGATTTTCTTCTTCGTGCGCATGTCCAAGTGCTCCCATCACGGGCGTGAGCTCCATCAGCGCCCCCGAGTGGAAGCAGCTGCAGATCATGGCGGATCTCTAGCAACATCCCCGGCCTATGCCGAGGCGGAAAATTCAGGCGGAGCTCCAGCAGTGCCCGCTTGGGATGGGGCCGAACGGGGTGGCGCTCGATCGGGGCATGGATGGACGGAGCGGGGGCAAACGACCTCGGCCCTGGCAGTGGTGCTGGTAGCCTCGGCGATGCTATGGGTGGCCCCGACGTGGCGCTGGTCGCACGGCGAGGGAAGCCGCACGGCACAGGTGGATCACAAACATTCTGAAAGACGAAGAAGCAATGGGAGGGTGATGGGTGGGTCCCACCAAACAATGGATCACAAAAGTGATGTTATCCTCTTTCTCTCTGTCCCTCTATCCAAACGCGGAGCAAGGACATCCCCATCCTTCCAACAAAACATCAGGATGGAACCATGCTATCCCCAGAAAATGGAGCGAATCCTTTCCATCCCTCTCATCCGAGAGCCAAACGCAACTTTAATCGACTATGCGTAGAAATCATGCATTTTTAGGGATGGTTGGCACAATAAATAACTTCCAAAAATATGATTTCTAGAGGCATATCTTTTTATGCGAACCGCCTCTAAAACAACTATTTATTCATATGCTCACAAAAAACGATTTTGAGGGGTTGTTAGAAAGGTATAAAATATTTATAGAGATGGTTTACTCTCTGTGATTCATAGTTGATGATAATAGGAATGGATTGTAAAATTATTTTTGTAGTAGCAGTGATCTTAGTTCTTTTCCATGGACTATTTCACAGATTAAATATCGAATTGGCATGGAATAAAGGAGAGTCCTTGAACTGATTAAACTGAACAATCCCTTGAAACAATCCCTTGACTTGAACTGATTAAACTGAACAATCCCTTGAACTGCGTATGACAAGAGGGTACACCATATATATATTATGAGATATTTGGTTGCAAAGGTTGAAATTAAAGGCTCTGCCTTTGGCTCATGCTGTGCGGCACCTGCCACATACCCCTTATGATTCAAATTATATGATATTTTAGCTTTTCTAGATTTATAGCTTTTCTATGCATTTAGAAGAAATACACTACGTTTAGATGTAAAACAAAAACAATGTATCTAAATAAGCCAAAACGGCTTATATTTTGAAACAGAGAGAGTAGTATAGTTATAAACTTTAATCATGTCATAATCACTACAGGGAATCAGCTACTTTGCCGAGTGCCTCAAGCACTCGGCAAAGGGGAAAAAACACTCGGCAAACCCTTTGCCGAGTGTAGCTCTCGGCAAAGGCCCGTCGGCAACCCACGAATCGGCAAAGGGGCCTTTGCCGAGAGTTTTTTTTGAGCACTCGGCAAAGGCTTTGCCGTGGTCCCACCCCACTCGGCAAACAAAAGTGAACGTTAACGCCGGGCGCATCTTGATGGCGGGTTTGCCGAGTGCCCCTCCAAGGCACTCGGCAAAGAATTTTAAATTTTTTCTTTAAAAAATCTTTGCCGAGTGCTTCCACACTGGCGCTCGGAAAAGAATTTTAATTTTTTTTTGAAAAATCTTTGCCGAGTGCTTCCTCCACAGGCACTCGGCAAACAATTTAATTTTTTTTGAAAAACTTTGCCGAGTGCTTTGGTCCTTACTCTCGGCAAACATGCTCTCTTTGTCGAGTGCTTTGGTTTTTGCACTCGACAAAGCTGGGAATATTGCTCTCGGTACCCAGCTTTGCCGAGTGTTATGGTCATTGCACTCGGCAAAGACTTTCTTTGCCGAGGGTTGCACTCGGCAAAGAGGCCATAAAATTTTTTTCGATTTTTTTGCATTTTGTCACAACAAATACAATATATATCGCACATATGATAAATATACACATATATATCACATCCACAACACATATATTACATCCACCGCACATATATCACATCTACCGCATATATAGCACACATAGACCACATCGATTGCATATGTCACATACATCGGTCACAATATATCACAAATTGATCACAATATCATACGAAGTGTCTCAAGTACATCACAAGTCCGCAAATCTCATAAGGTGTCAAGTGCAGAGTAACGTGACAAGTGCATTATTGAAAAGATAAATAGACGGTCAACTCACTGTCCACCCTGCCAACCTGGCCACCCCGTCTGTGGTGAAGGCTGTGGTGAGTGCGTCGTAGGCCAAGCTGGGTTGTTCGAACCCACCGACTGAGGCTGCACAAAAGAGACAGCGAGTTAGTGATGTGATGACCAAAGAGTGAGCGAAAGCAATACACATTTATACTTACAGGAGTCCCAAAAACAGGATCTTGAGGCAGAGGCACTAGTGCTGGAGCGAGTAGCGTTTCTGGGATCTCCATCCCCGAACGTGCCCCCATCTGGGAGATGAATTGGATGAGATCCGCCATCCTCTTCTCTGCGGCCTCCCGCTGGACCCTCTCGGCCTCGAGCTGGGCCTGCACCGCCTGGTGCCGCTCCAACGCCGCCCTCCTTTCTTCTTCCATCTTGGCCTGCAATAATGCAAAGGAGGAGTTAGAATAATCGAAACATAATTAACTGAAGTTAATACAATAGGAATAACCTCGAGTGTTTGGTAAGTGAGCTGTCCAGCTGCCGGCCGTGGGCGTATGGGCACGCTTGCGCCCGTGCTCCGTGCTCGGAGTTGGGAGAGAGTGGGGAGTCAAGGCCGTGTCGATGACGCCGTCGCCCATGCTTCTTTCCTTCCCCCACCCTCATCACGATCTCTGGGTCAAGGTCCTGGGTGGTCAGATCGTGGTCTTCGCCGTGTACCGTCCTCGCCGCGGAAGTGTACTTGCTGAGGCTGCTGTGCACGCTCGCGTTGGTGTACGCCTCGGGCGGGTCCTCCGGGTTGTACGAGACGTCGGACATCGCCTTGCCCTTGTGCGCCATAGCATATGCCATGAACGTGGGGCAAGGCGCGCCACCATGTGCCTGAGACTGCAAGAAACAGAGTTAGAGCAGGAAGAATCACGAGTTAGAATAGATCAATGATTTCGCTTACCCAGGCGTGTGCGTATCTGGCGAGGCTGCGGCCGTCTTGATGGTGCGCTATGCCAGGCATCATCAAACGGCACTCCCGTTTAGCGCTGTGGGCCTCCTCCCACTCGGGGCCGCACCACCTGTCCACGATCTGCTCCCAGCAGTCGCGGTGGGTGGAGCACTACCAGGGGCAAGTCTGCACATCACAATTTGATATATAAGTAGATCAAATTAGACCTATGTAAACTGAAAGGTAATGTTCTTTATATACCACGATGTACTAGTCCCGGATCAGCGCCATCATCCTTGCTTATGTTTTGTTGACCTTCTGCCCAAGGACAGTGCCGTGGTAAGTGACGATGGCCTAGAGGTGCACCTCGTAGTGCAAGTCCATGATGAGCTTCTTGCAAAACCTGGTAGCCACGGCCTGGGCCCTCGCCTCGTATCCCTCCCCGCATTTGAAATAAGTCTACACACATACATGATGGATCCATTTATTGTCTGAAGATAAGTGCAATGAATGTGATGCATTGAGCTTACTAGTAATGCGTGAAAGACTTACCCAGAACTCCAGCAAGACACGCGCCACCTTGGTGCCGGCATCCGGATCCGTGGCAACGGCGTAGTGGTCGAAGGCCTAGGGAGGCTCCCGCTTTCCGGCGTACGTCACTAGGCTAGGGTAGTACTGCTTACAAAGAAGACCTAGAATGTCATTCGGCGAGCGTGCGTGACCAGCACCCTGGGCCACAACCGTTCAGTTTCTGAAAAGTGATTAATCAATCACATTAGTTTGTAACTCAACTTTCAATATATCATATGAATTAGTAATACCATGAAAAGTTACTTACTTTTGCCCCTCGGGGAGAATCACTGGCCGTTGCGCCGGGTGCGGTCTTGGGGGAGACTCGCGGGACCTCGCAAGTACACAGCCGACGAGGTACCAGAAGAAGTAGAATCAGCACCCACCGCGTCCTCCTCCTCTTCCTCCTCGTCCCCCTCCTGCTCCTCCTCCTGCTCGCCCTCGTCCGTCTGGGGAGCTATCACCTCCTCCTCCTCCTCCTCGTCCCCGGCCTGCTTCTGCTCGTCCTCCTCCTCACGCGGCATTGGAGGAGACGGCTCCCTCGTGCGCCTGCTCCTCCTCCCCCTCCTCCTGCTGGACGTCCCCTGAGCTGCAGCCGACACTGTAGCTCGTGTTCGGCTGTACAACGAGGCCAGGTTCATCGATCGGTTGCCCACCATCTTCGATGAAGCACCTGCATTTGCAAGAACAAACAAGACATAATTACAAAGGGAGGCTAAATAAACAAAACATGATTCTAAAAATAATATGCAATAGTATTAGAAAATAGAATTACAACATAAACAAGATATAAATACATAGCATTACATGTATTAACTATAATCTTCATGATCAGGATTAGCTAGATCATAAGTCTCATCGTCGCTATCAACCATGTCAAAATAATCAACCCCGTCCAATGGAGGAATGTTGTCTTCATCGTCATTGCCTAAACGAAGTCGCTCAAGCATTTGTAAGTCTCTCACATTTTCAACCTCATCTCCATCGTCCTCATCATCAACCATTTCTGGGTCAACTTCTACTCCTATCGCTTTGGTCAAGTCTATCTCGAATCTCCCCTCTAGCCCTTCTTCCTGAAAGAACTCTCCCTCGTATGTGTTTAGGTTGAAGTTATAATCTTCATCATTTGGGACAAGTAATTTGCCATGTGGCGATACCTTGTGCACAATATCTCAACCCTTCAGGTGCTCTTTGCTTTGGCAAGCATAAGGGAGATAATAAACTTGCATCGCCTGTTGGGCCACAATATAGACATCATCTCTGGGTAGGACGGTATCCTGTCGAATTTTGACTAGACCAAGATTAGAATGGGTCCGTCTCGTTACTACAGGATCAAACCAGTGGCATTTGAATATGACGGGATTAAGTGGTCTGGAACCATGAAAAGTAAGTTTGTATATATCTTCAACTCTTCCATAATACTCGACCCCATCTTGGCCTGGCATAAAAACTCCGAAACTTATTGTTCTTCGATTCGGATGACGCTGCTCGTAGCCTATTGTGTGGAACCGATATCCATTCACATCATAACCATTAAATGACTCGACCCTAAAGCCAAAACCAACGACAACCTGTCTCAACTCGGGAGTCATAGTCGTATCCCTTTGGGCCTGCAAGCCAAAGCCACGTTGGAAAGGTTGACATATTGTTGACACTTCTTAACGTCGCTACCAAAAATAGAGATAAATCCCTATCCCCGGCAACGGCGCCAAAAAGCGTGTTGATATCTGTTAACGCCCACTGAATGATCCGCAAGCGCACGGATACCGTTGTAGCTTTATCCCAGAAGTATTCTAGGTTTCGTTCCACTGAGAAACGTGTGAGATCAACTACGGTCTGACTTAACTAGGGGTAGAAGTAAGGTGAAGATAGATACTAGATTAAGATAGAACTAGGGTAGAACTAGGACGACAATTAATGTGGTTGAGAGCAGCAATCAAGGTTGATGATAATAGGAAAGTAGAGAGGATAAATATGGTTCTCTTCTTCTAACTTGGGCAAGCCTATGTCTCTATTGCTAACTGGGGACATTACATAAGGAGAGACACCGACATAGGATGTTGATCTCCTTAGCAACCGTGTCCTACTTGGCCTACAAACGGGATAGTGGGATACATAGGATTCAACGGAATAAAGTCACCTCCGCGGGCTACCACCAAATCCGGAATGTAGGGTGCATCTACGATTATCCTAAGCCTAAGCACCATGCTTACACCTACGATAATACTCTACTCCCTCTAGAACAGGAATAAAGCACTCAAAGAGAGTTGTGATCCAGATAAACAATAAAGGCATAGAACTTACTCGCATTAGAAGTTGATCACCAGAGGCATCCCAGGAGCAAGCTCAAGTAGAGCTTGATCCCGCCAAGGTACAAGCCGTACAGAGGGCACCGACAAGCCGGCACCTCCTCCTAACTCTTCCCTCACTCTCCATCTCACTATTATCTAAAGACTAGATCCTAGAGAGGACTAATCTTCTCTTGATGGCTGGCCCCAGAGAGGTTATCCATTCAAGGAACACCTCTCAATTAGGGTTTGAGAGAATTACAAATGAATGTGTGTTGCCCTAGGGGGGTCCTACCCTCCTTTTATAGCCCGGTGGGATGAACGTGAGCCCTTGGATCAAACCGACTTTAGCGGACGGCTGAGATTGAAACCCTAGGGCGGTGGAGCACTGGGCGAAGCCGGGCCTGATTGGCCCTCATGTGCAGGCACCGACCGGTGCAGGGGTGAGACCGGCCGGTCCCACCCCGGGCCCGTTCGCGGTCCGCTTCGCCGTGGTGTCTTCTCGCGCCTTCTGGAGTCTTCTAGTGTAGGCCCCCGCGGTGGAATTCATATCTTTTCATCCGAAACTCTAAAAATGGTAAATGATATGTCCGTTCCGATCGTCTCGACGAGCTCTTCGCAATGGTGCATTCCAATTCATCATTTGAGGTGCTTGTAATCTATCATGTTGGTCCTTTTTGATAGCTTTTCTGATGTGTACCTGCAGAGACAAGGATTCACCAAAACTCGTGGAATTCCGTTAGTGTAAACCCTAAGTCTATATTGGTGATCGCTAATGTGCCTCTTTCAGGAGTTAGTTGACGGGTAAACTTGGTCATTAACAGCCGTCAACACATATTATTCGCGTGTCAATGCATGTAACTCTGAATATGAAACTAAATACGAGCTAAATTGGACGGTACCTTCTGCTTGAACTATGAAATGAATTCAGGGTTTCCACTTCCCGCACCCTTTCTAAGAAGGGTATCCGCTTCCTGCAGGCTAGGATCGCTTGATTAACGCCAGTATTCATGAAGAAATTCCCTATACCAATGAGAATATAGGAGTTAGATGCAAGAAATACTGACAACGTATGGAACGAGTTCATTCACAACTTACATGATGTATGGCTCCACTTCATTGAGGTTGGTCAACACATAGAGCATGATAGTGCGCCACTCTTCATAATGCAAGATCTTGCTTGTCGATCCACTTGCACTTCCGAGTTGCCCTTAGAAAAGGCTGAGCTTCGACTCATTTCCACCATCATTGTAATGAGGGGTGGGATTATACACGCTAGGGAGGTTGTCACTACAAATATGTTGTGGTGAAGTTGGACACCTCCTCGAGGATGTATGCCTCTGCAATGGAAGCCTCGATTTTGCTTTTGTTCTACATTTCTTTCGAAGAAACTTTAGAACTCTCTCGACTAGATAGCATCAATGGAACTGCATGGGCCCCCTATTCGTGCCTCGTATGGGAGGTGCAAAATCAGATGCTGCATCAAATTGAAGAAGCCCGGTGGAAATATCTTCTTTAGCTTACTGAGCAAAATGGGTGCCATTTTTTCTAGGTCTGCAATCATGGTCTAAGATAACTCCTTGGCACAAAGCTGGCGGAAGAAATAGCTCAACTCTGCCAAGACTAGCCAAACATGCTCAGGGAAATAGCCTCAAACCATCGCTGGGAGAAGGCGCTCAATCTAGATGTGATAGTCATGACTCTTCATCCCTAAGACTCGTATAGTATTTAAGTTCACTCCTCTCCTCAGATTAGCTGTGTATCCATCAGGGAACATTATAGTATGGATCCATTCTAGGACTTCCCTCCTTTGTGGCCTTTTCAACACAAATTTGGCCGGAGGCCTTGTCCATGTCTTGCCGCGCCTAGGAGGCTTCATCTCTTGCTTTGGCCTATCGCATAACATTGTCAGATCCACTCTAGCCTTAACGTTGTCCTTTGTCTTATCAGGAATGTCTATGATTGTTCCCCAGAGTGCTTTGGTGACATTCTTTTCAGTGTGCATTACATCAATGTTGTGTGGAAGGAGAACATCATCAAAATAGGGAAGCCGAGTCAAGCCTGACTTATACGTCCACATATGTTGCAGACCATATCCCACAAACCCACCAAATTCTTTGTTGACCACCAAAGCATCTATCTTTTCATAAACCACGGCACCAGTCAACATCTGGGGTGCACGGTCCATCACCATGAGCCCTTTCGTAAAGTTCTTGATGTCTCGTCTGAATGGATGGTCAGGGGGGAGGAATTGTCGGTGCAGGTCGAACGCCGAATACATGCCACTCTTTTTCAACCAAAAGAACCTCAGAGCTTCCTTGCATACTGGACAGGGGAACTTCCCATGAACACACCAGGCGCAGAACATGACGTACGCTAGGAAGTCATGCAGGGAGTAATGGTACCAAACATACATCCTGAAGTTTCTCTTTGTAGCACGGTCGTATGTCCATACCCCTTGATTCCAAGCAATGATCAATTCATCAATGAGGGGCTCCATGAACACACCCATATGATTCCCCGGGTGGCCAGGAATGATCAACGACAATAGCATGTTTTGTCGTTGCATGCACATACCGGGGGGGAGATTGAGGGGATCACAAACACAAGCCAACAGAGTAGGACACAACCTATCTGTCGCAAGCGCAACACAGACATTACGGGCCTCTTTAGCTTTCTCATGATGAATGCCATCAAAGTGGGTCCACGCTTCACCATCGGATGCATGCACCATCTTGTCAGGATTGTATCATTTGCCATATTTGTGCCATGTCATCTGTTTTGCGGATTCCTCAGTCATGTATAGCCGTTGGATCCTTGGTATGAAAGGGAGGTGCCGTACGATTGACACGGGAATATCAAGCTGCCTCTTCTAGCCATCGGCAGAGTCTACCTCCAGATACCTAGAGGATTCGCACATCGGGCAGTACTTTACTTCCACGTGTTCTTTTCTGAATAGAACGCATCCCTTTGGACATGCATGTATCTTCTCATAAAGTATCTTAAGGGAACGAAGTAGTTTCTGCGACTCGTACGTGCTCTTCGGTAGAACGTGACCCTCTGGAAGCAAGCTGCCAACAACTGTCAGCATACTATCGAAGGCGTCTCAACTCAGGCTAAGCTGAGACTTTAACGCCATTAGACGGCCAATGCCATCTAACTGAGAGACCTTTGTGTGGCAGTGAAGGGGTTGCTATGCAGAAGAAAATATATCGTAGAATGCCTTTGCGGTGGCCTCTGGCTCCTCCTTTTCTGTACGTCCATCACCGAACTGTGCTTGATGAAAGTCATCTAACATATCTGCTACCTCGGCATCATCATCAAATTTCTTGACGCGTGCTCTCACCACCTCCTCTCTCATACGATGGGCTTCACCATGGTGGACCCATCGGGTATAGTCCGGGGTAAACCCATACCTCATAAGGTGTTTACCCATGGTTTCCTTGCATTGCCTTTTCCTATTAGCACATCTGCTGCAGGGACACATAACCCGACTCGCTCCTTTAGCTGCCTCGCCGAATGCTTGCTCCAAGAAGGAATGGGTCTTGGTGATCCATTCATTTGTGTAATCACTATCACTTGGGTGGCCCGTGTACATCCACTAACGATCATCCATCTTCTAACATATATATTAGCGAGAAACGTAAAAATCAAGTTTACCTACATCGGCCTCCTACTCTCTAATAGGTGAGGATAGGTCCTAATCCCACCTGTGGATGTGTTGTTGGGGTTAGTTTCCATGGTCTACTCTAATCAGAGACAGAATTTCGGCAGCACCTCTCCGCTGTTCTCCAGGTACACGCCCCGACAGGGAGAACGTGTATCCG
This sequence comes from Chrysopogon serrulatus, assembly GCA_015844335.1. Classification (NCBI taxonomy): domain Eukaryota; kingdom Viridiplantae; phylum Streptophyta; class Magnoliopsida; order Poales; family Poaceae; genus Chrysopogon; species Chrysopogon serrulatus. The sequence goes on along the minus strand of JADLZL010003329.1, from coordinate 74,419 downwards.
GAGGACAACAGGGAGGTGATGCCAAAACTCAGTGTCCAATCGGAGCAGACCATGGAAACTAACCCCAACAATGCATACGCGGGCTATCCAAGTAACATGGACATTTCAAAACAGATACGGTTTTCGATATGCAAAGATCTGCATACCTCCAACCGTATCTCTTTCGAACGGGAGACGTCTAACTAGGTGACGTGACCTATGACCCTGATACGGAAAGAGGGGTTATATCTTAGGTGGCGGTTGAAAGGTCCTAAATGGCTAGAGGGGGGTGAATAGCCTAATTAAAATTCTACAAAAGCACTAGAGCAAGACGTTAGTATAACAAATGGCGTAAATGCGGTTTGCTCTAGCTCTACTTGTTAGGCAAGTCACCTATTGACAATTCTAGCGAGCTTATGATCTCTACTTATCACACAAGGGCTAAGTTGCTAGTTTACTCCTAGGTGATCAAGCTAGAGAACTAAACTATACTAATGCTATCGCTAGAGCAAGAATAGACAATGTAATACAAGGGATAGGGTGATTGTTACCAATGCCGGGCAAGAGATGAATATATCAATCACAATATGAATATTAATGAACACCAAGGGAGACAATGTGACACAATGATTTTTCTCCCGAGGTTCACGTGCTTGCCGGCACGCTACTCCCCGTTGTGTCGACCACCACTCGGTGTTGCGCGTGCTAATAGGCCTCCAATGCCTAACCCTCCACGGGTGCCGCTAGCAACTACCCACAAGTGAGGTAACTCAATGACACGAGCAATTTACTAGAGTCACCTTTTGCAAATCTCCCGCGGGGAATAGGCGCAAGAACCCCTCACAAATCACCGGGAGCCGGCCGCGAACAATCACCAACACGTGCCGGACCTCCACCGCAGCTCCAAGCCGTCTAGGTGGCGGCAAGCACCAAGAGTAACAAGCAATCCCGCTGCTCAACGATCTCTAGTGCCACTAGATGCTCAAACTCTAAGCAAATGCACTAAGATCACTCCCAATCTCACAATGGATGCACAATCAAGCAAGAGAATGAGTGGGAGAGGTTTGCTTTAGCTCACAAGGGTGTATCACCAATGAAAATGTCCAAGAGAGTGAGCTAGAGCCAGCCAACCAGCTTATATAGAGGGACAAGCCCTCATCCAACCGTTACACTGCGCTGGCCTTGACTGGACGCTCAAAACGGGTTGACCGGACGCGTCCGGTCCATCGTCCGGTCGCCCATAAACGTCCACGTGTACTAGCCGTTTGAATTTCAACGTTCGCGCCCAATGACTAGCTCTCACTCGCGCGCTGTCAGACAACGACCGGACGCGTCCTATGCTCGACCGGACGCCGCACAAAGGTGAGTCCGGTCACCCACCAGAGAGATCCAGAAAGTGAAAATCTCGGCCGGGCCGCGTCCGTTCTGCCCACCGACGGACACGCCCGGCGTCCCGGTGCTCACACTCACTCCAAAGACGCTCGCGGCCACGACTTGGCACCGGGCGCCTCTGGTGACCAGCGTCCCGGTCGTTCGAAAAAAATGCCGCGACGCGCCGAGCTTGACCGGGACGCGTCCCCGGCCCGAGACAGCGTCCGGTCACCTCTGAGTGACCCCTTTTCATCCGAAAACTTCCGAGTCTCGCCTCGCAAGCTCGGCGGGAGGATTTTACACCTAAACCCCATCAACCCTTGCTCTCATATGCCAACACAAAAGTGTCTCTCCACTTGTGCACGTGTGTTAGCATTTTTAAATGAACTTTGCAAGAGTTTGTTAGCTCACTAGGTCCTAATGCATATGCATGGAATAAGAACACCTAGTGGCACTTGATAACTACTTTTGCATTAAGATCACTCCTCTTAATAGTACGGCTATCTATCCTAAATACACTCACACCCTCTATGGTGTCTTGAGTGCTAAAACAAAATGGCCCTATCAATTATACCTTTGCCTTGAGCCCATTTTGTTTTTCTCTTTCTTCTTTTCCAAGTTGGAGCACTTGATCACCATCTTTTGGTATTCATCACCAACACCATGATCATCTCCATGTCTCCAACACTTGTCATGGACCATCCTTTCTTATGCTACATACACTTAGCCATAAAGGATTAGTCCCGAAGATTTCATCAATTATCCAAAACCAAACTAGGGCTTTCAATCTCCCCCTTTTTGGTAATTGATGACAACCTTCACAAAGATATGAATTATAATAGAATTTGGATTTGAACCACTTGTCCAAGCATTAAGATCATGTGCAAACATTGGACAAGTTATGCAAACCCTATTTGGTAGTACTAGCTCCCCCTACATGTGTGTTAAGAGTTTGGATTTGAAAGCTTGCACACATATTTGATATAAGTTGTGGGAGAGGTACTACTACCAATCTTGATGCTAAGGTTTAAAGAGTGGACCTTTGAAGCGTGATACCATCGGAGTGCACAATTCAACCATCCTTAGCACCAAGTTTAGCTAGACATGCAAATACTAGATACCCCGTGAGGTCAACATTAGAAGCAAGGTTCTAATATCACTTGTGAAAATAATAACTCTAGTCTAGCTAAGTCCTGTGCATGCTAGTGATCAATTCATCATCCAATTTCTATCACTAGCATACACCACATAAGCATAAATTCTCAATTTAACTTTCAATGCAAGCAAGCACATATGAAATGCACATTTAAACGCAACAATTTTGTCCATAGGCTTGCTCCCCCTACTTGTGTGCTCAAATTTTAAGTGATCCCCTTCATTTCTCAATTATCATCTTTGTGACTAATCTCTCCCCCTTTGTCATCCATTTCCATAAAAGGGTTATGTCAATTTTAGGTCAAGATTAGTTAAATTGTGATTCAATCATGAGGTATATGAGGATCATTTTTATATTAGTTCAATCTAGATTACAAGCCCAAGTTAGATAACATGGTTTGAACCAAGGACAAGCTTCTTCACACATCTTACAATGGTTATCTTGCCCATGTTGGTTAAATATCTTAAGGCTCATAGTCTAGATCAAACACTAGGATTGCAAGCCCACAAACATGTCATATGACACCACTAGATCAAATCAAGCATAGAAGCAATAGTGGCATCATATATACATCAAATTCATTTGATTTTCAAGAATGAACCTAGAAATGACTTGTTATGTCTAGATGCACTAATCATGTCCTTAGCAAAGGATGTATGCCATGCCAATCAATTTTACCTTGCTTTGCTTGAAGGAGAGGCAAGTCATATAAGTGGGGGTGCATCTTTACATGTTGGAGAAGTCAATGATGTTCAATTCATTTCTTAGTTTGCAAAACCTTTTCTCATCAAGTGGCTTGGTGAATATGTCGGCATGTTGATCATCGGTGCCTACACTCTCAATTGAAATATCACCCTTTTGTTGATGGTCTCTTATGAAATGATGCCTAATGTCAATGTGCTTTGTTCTTGAATGTTGAACCGGATTGTTTGTCATTTTGATAGCACTCTCATTATCACATAGCAATGGCACTTGTTTGAACTTGACCCCAAAATCTTCCAATGTTGATTTCATCCATAGCAATTGAGCACAACAACTACCGGCACTAATCTATTCGGCTTCGGCGGTAGAAAGTGCAACACTATTTTGCTTCTTTGATGACCAAGACACAAGAGATCTTCCAAGCAATTGACATGTACCACTAGTGCTCTTTCTATCAACTTTGCATCCCACATAATCGGAGTCCGAATATCCAATCAACTCAAAGTTTGACCCCTTGGGATACCATAGTCCAACATCTTGTGTATGCTTCAAGTACCTCAATATTCTTTTTGTTGCCTTGAGATGACTCTCTCTAGGTGAGGCTTGAAATCTTGCACACATGCATACACTAAACATGACATCCGGTCTTGATGCAGTCACATAGAGTAGGCTTCCTATCATTGACCGATATAACTTTTGATCCACCATGTTGCCACTAGCATCACTATCCAAGTGTCCATTTGTTCCCATGGGTGTACTAATACACTTTGCATCTTCCAAGCCAAATTTCTTGATCATGTCCTTGATGTACTTGCCTTGACTAACAAATGTTCCATTCTTCATTTGCTTGATTTGTAGACCAAGAAGTAACTAAGCTCTCCAATCATTGACATCTCAAACTCATTAGCCATCATGTTGCCAAACTCCTCACAAAAATCTTGATTGGTTGAACCAAAGATGATATCATCAACATAGATTTGCAACACAAACAAGTCCTTGCCAAGCTTCTTAGTGAAGAGAGTGGTGTCAACCTTGCCCATTTTGAACCCTTTAGAGAGGAGAAAGTCCCTCAATCTTTCATACCATGCTCTAGGTGCTTGTTTCAAGCCATATAATGCCTTCTTGAGTTTGTACACATGGTTGGGTTTCTTGTCATCTTCAAAACCGGGAGGTTGCTCAACATAAACTAACTCATTGATGTAGCCATTGAGAAATACACTTTTGACATCCATTTGGTAGAGCTTGATGTTGTTTGCACAAGCATAAGCTAATAAGATTCTAATTGCTTCTAATCTTGCAACCGGTGCATATGTTTCACCGAAGTCAAGACCCTCTATTTGAGTGTAACCTTGTGCGACCAATCTTGCTTTGTTCCTCACTACTATACCATCTTGATCTTGCTTGTTTCTAAACACCCACTTTGTACCAATCACATTATGATGTTTTGGTCTTTCTACCAATTCCCACACTTGGTTCCTAGTAAAGTTGTTTAGTTCCTCATGCATAGCATTCACCCAATCAACATCCATCAAGGCATCTTCTACTTTCATTGGCTCAAATGATGAGACAAAAGAATAATGCTCACAAAATAAAGCCAATCTTGATCTTGTTTGCACACCACTATGAATATCAACAACTATTTGATTTAATGGATGATCTCTTGCAATATTAGTTGGTTGCAGCACTTGCACTTGATTGCTTGAACTTGGTTGATCATTTGGTTGAGATGATGTACTAGCCCCTTGTTGAACTTGCACTTGAGCCCCACTAGCTTGAGATTGATCATTGGAACCACTAGCTTGCACAATTGGAGAAGTGAACACTTGATCTTTGTCATCTTCAACATCAACAACTTCTCTTGGCCTAATATCACCAATATCCATATTCTTCATTGCATTTGACAATTGAGTGCCTCTCACATCATCAAGATTTTCTTCTTCATCTTGGGAACCCTTGGTTTCATCAAATTCAACATCATGAACCTCCTCAAGAGTACCACTAGCTAAATTCCAAACTCTATATGCCTTGCTTGATGCGGAGTAGCCAAGTAAGAATCCTTCATCACACCTCTTGTCAAACATTCCAAGTCTTGTGCCTTTCTTCAAAATATAGCATTTGCAACCAAAGACCCGAAAGTATGCAATGTTGGGCTTTCTTCCATTTAAAAGTTTATATGGTGTCTTCTCCATCATTGGGTGACAATAGAGTCGGTTACTAGAGTAGCAAGCCGTGTTGATAGCTTCGGCCCAAAAGGATTGACTCACATTGTACTCACTAAGCATAGACCTTGCCATATCAATAAGTGTTCTATTCTTCCTCTCAACAAGGCCATTTGATTGTGGAGTGTACTTGGCTGAGAATTGATGTTTAATACCAAAATCATCACATAACTCATCAACTCTTGTATTTCTAAACTCACTTCCATTGTCACTTCTCACTCTCTTGATGGTTGTCTCAAACTCATTGTGTACCCTCTTGACAAAAGACTTGAATATATCATACACATCACTTTTGTCAACTAGAAAGAAGACCCAAGTATATCTAGTATGATCATCCACAATCACAAAGCCATACTTGTTGCCACCAATACTAGTGTATGTTGTCGGTCCAAATAAATCCATGTGCAACAACTCAAATGGTTTACTAGTGCTCATGATGCTCTTTTTGGGATGAGTGTTTTCAACTTGTTTGCCGGCTTGACAAGAGCTACACAATCTATCCTTCTCAAACACAACATCTTTCAAGCCTCTAACAAGGTCATACTTGATCAATCTATTCAATTGTTTCATGCCAACATGACCAAGCCTTCTATACCATAGCCAACCCATACTTGACTTAGTGAACAAACATGTTGAAAGTCAAGTCTCACTAGCATTAAAATCAACCAAATATAGATTCTCATATCTAAAGCCTTTGAATATTAAGTTAGACCCATCAACACTAACAATCTCAACATCATCAACCCCAAATATGCACTTGAAACCAAGATCACACAATTGAGCCACGGATAGCAAGTTGAAGTTCAAGCTCTCTACTAATAGCACATTGAAAATGCTCAAATCATTGGATATTGCAATCTTACCAAGCCCTTTAACTTTGCCTTTGCCATTGTCACCAAATGTGATACTATCAAATCTATCTTTGCCATCATCATTGAATGAATTGAACATCCTTGAATCACCGGTCATGTGTTGAGTGCACCCACTATCAAGAACCCAATGCCTTCCTCCGGCTTTATAATTGACTTACAAGACAAATCAATATTTCTTAGGTACCCCTGTTTGTTTGGGTCCTTGTAGGTTAGTGACTAAGCTCTTTGGTACCCAAATGGCTTTCTTCTTTGAGCCCACAATTGGAGTACCAACAAACTTAGCTTGCACACCCTTCTCACCCTTGGTAAGCATATAACAAGAATCAAAGCAAATAGCATAAATATTAGCACTTTTCTTGTTATTGTTCTTTTTATAGCAATTTTGCTCTAGGTGCCCACTTTGCTTGCATCTATAGCAATACCGACCATTGCTCTTCACAAAGCTAGGCTTTGGAGTTGCAAAGGCCGCCTTGTCTTTCTTGGGGGTGTAGCCCAATCCCTCTTTGTTGTGAGAAAATCGTTGGCTACCCAAACACTTAAGCAAGCGGGCCTCACCACCATAGGCTTTACCTAGGGCATGAGTGAGCTCATCTACCTCTCTTTTCAAGGTCTCATTCTCTACCATAAGTGAGGCATCACAAGTGAAACTGTCACTAGTAGTAGGAGTGGATGTGGAGGTGCTACATGAAGTATTAGTGACAATAATAGGTTCAAAGAATAATTCATTTAATATGTCACATGTGACCCCGATGTGAGATATGGGGAGCGGTTCCTTCTTCTCTTGAGCAAGAAGGGAGGAGTGAGCATTCTCTAGCTTCTCATGGGCTTCCTTTAGCCTCTCATGAGAGCTATGAAGCTCATCAAAGGATTGCTCAACAAGCCTAAGCTTCTTCCGTAATTCCTTGAATTCCTCTCTCTTCTTGTTCATGAGAGAGTGAGCCGCTTCCAACATCTCCATGAGGTCCTCCTTTGAGTGCCCCTCATCATCGGAATCACTATCACTCTCCTCATCTTCACTTTCGGAATGTACCTTAGTGGACTTAGCCATGAAGCATGATGGATGATCAAAGACCGAAGGCTTGTTGGAGATGGCAATGCTTGCATGCCCCTTCTTCTTGCTCTTTTTATCATCATCACTATCATCTCCATCACTTGAGGAAGCATCACTATCCCAAGTGGCCACATAGGAGTTGCCCTTCTTCTTGAAAGTGTCATCATCATCATTGTCACTATTGTATGGACAATCCTCAAGAATGTGATCTGGACTCTTGCACTTGTAGCATCTTCTCACATAATCCTTGTTCTTGTAGTTGTCCTTTCTCTTTCTTGCATGATAACCCTTCTTCTTCATAAATTTTCCAAACTTGTGCACAAGAAGAGCTAGTTCTTCTTCATCATCTTCATCGGATGCTTGATCTTCATCATCACTTGAGCCACTCTTCTTCTTCTTGCCCTTATCCTTTGATGATGATGTAGCCTTGAATGCCACACTCTTTTCTTTCTTCTTCTCCTCCTTGACATCCTCCTCCTTTTCTTCATCGTTGTATTGATCCTCGGTTATTACTTCACCAAGGATTTCATTTGATGTCTTTTTCTTCATTCCTTCTCTAAAGATGATGGTTCTCAATGTCTTGAACCTCTTTGGCAAGCAACTCAAGAATCGATGAGAGAAGTCTTCATTGCTAACTTTTTCACCTAAGCTGTTGAGATCATTGATGATGACTTGCAACCTATAGAACATCTCCGAAATTGATTCATCATCCTTCATCTTGAAGTTGGTGAGCTTATCCTTGAGCATGTACAACTTGGCACTCTTTACTGTTGAAGTGCCCTCATAGGTTTCCTCTAATCTCTTCCACACTTCAAATGCATAGTCAAGATCCTTAATTTGCTCAAACACCTTAGAATCAATGCCATTGTAGATGGTGTTGAGAACCATTGTGTTACATTGCTTCAACTCGGCTTCTCTTGGAGTTAGGTCGGCGGGATCAAGAATAACGAATTCCTTCTCGGTTACGTCCCACACCTTGTCATTGATTGAATCAAGGTACATCTTCTTCTTTCTCTTCCAATAGTTAAAAGATGAGCCGTCAAAGAATGGTGGTTTGCCCCCAACATGATTGAACACAACTTGTGCCATATTTTGCACCGAAGGTTGTTAAGCTTTGAATCAAACGGTGACCACTGCTCTGATACCATTTGAAAGGTCCTAAATGGCTAGAGGGGGGTGAATAGCCTAATTAAAATTCTATAAAAGCACTAGAGCAAGACGTTAGTATAATAAATGGCGTAAATGCGGTTTGCTCTAGCTCTACTTGTTAGGCAAGCCACCTATTGACAATTCTAGCGAGCTTATGATCTCTACTTATCACACAAGGGCTAAGTTGCTAGTTTACTCCTAGGTGATCAAGCTAGAGAACTAAACTATACTAATGCTATCGCTAGAGCAAGAATAAACAATGTAATACAAGGGATAGGGTGATTGTTACCAATGCCGGGCAAGAGATGAATATATCAATCACAATATGAATATCAATGAACACCAAGGGAGACAATGTGACAAATGATTTTTCTCCCGAGGTTCACGTGCTTGCCGGCAAGCTACTCCCCGTTGTTTCGACCACCACTCGGTGTTGCGCGTGCTAATAGGCCTCCAATGCCTAACCCTCCACGGGTGCCGCTAGCAACTACCCACAAGTGAGGTAACTCAATGACACGAGCAATTTACTAGAGTCACCTTTTGCGAATCTCCCGCGGAGAATAGGCGCAAGAACCCCTCACAAATCACCGGGAGCCGGCCACGAACAATCACCAACACGTGCCGGACCTCCACCATAGCTCCAAGCCGTCTAGGTGGCGGCAACCACCAAGAGTAACAAGCAATCCCGCTGCTCAACGATCTCTAGTGCCACTAGATGCTCAAACTCTAAGCAAATGCACTAAGATCACTCCCAATCTCACAATGGATGCACAATCAAGCAAGAGAATGAGTGGGAGAGGTTTGCTTTAGCTCACAAGGATGTATCACCAATGAAAATGTCCAAGAGAGTGAGCTAGAGCCGGCCAACCAACTTATATAGAGGGACAAGCCCTCATCCAACGTTACACTGCGCTGGCCTTGACCGGACGCTCAAAATGGGGTGACCGGACACGTCTGGTCCATCGTCCGGTCGCCCATAAACGTCCACGTGTACTAGCCGTTTGAATTTCAACGTTCGCGCCCAACAACTAGCTCTCACTCGCTTATTTGTCGGATAACGACCGGACGCGTCCTACGCTCGACCGGACGCTCGCACAATGCGAGTCCGGTTACCCACCAAAGAGGTCCAGAAAGTGAAAATCTCGACCGGATGTGTCCGCTGCCCACTGACCGGACGCGCCCGGCGTCCAGTGCTCACACTGCTCAGCACGCTCGCAACCACGACTTGGCACCGGACGCTCCGGTGACCAGCGTCCGGTCGTTCAGAAAAATGTGCCGGACACCAGAGCTTGACCGGACGCGTCCGGTCCCTTACAGGACAGCGTCCGGTCACCTCTGAGTGACCCCTTTTCATCCGAAAACTTCCGAGTCCCGCCTCGCAAGCTCGGCAGGAGGATTTTACACCCAAACCCCATCAACCCTTGCTATCATGTGCCAACACAAAAGTGTGTCTCCACTTGTGCACGTGTGTTAGCATTTTTAAATGAACTTTGCAAGAGTTTGTTAGCTCACTAGGTCCTAATGCATATGCATGGAATAAGAACACCTAGTGGCACTTGATAATCGCTTTTGCATTAAGATCACTCCTCTTAATAGTACGGCTATCTATCCTAAATACACTCACACCCTCTATGGTGTCTTGAGTGCTAAAACAAAATGGCCCTATCAATTATACCTTTGCCTTGAGCCCATTTTATTTTTCTCTTTCTTTTTTTCCAAGTTGGAGCACTTGATCACCATCTTTTGGTATTCATCACCATCACCATGATCATCTCCATGTCTCCAACACTTGTCATGGACCATCCTTTCTTATGCTACATATACTTAGCCATAAAGGATTAGTCCCGAAGATTTCATCAATTATCCAAAACCAAACTAGGGCTTTCAGCGGTGCAGTTAGGCTAGCGGAGCCGTGGCGAGTCGGTGCAGTGGCGAGGCGATGCGGTGAAGGTAGACTTGCAACGGTGAGGAAGACGATCAGGGTCGACGAGGTTCTCCACACCACGGGGTCTTCTCTGCAAAATAAAGGTACACACATATTGTTAATTCAAAATTTGGACAGCATCTCCCCTGTACGGTGACAATACCCACACCTGTAACAATGCACATACAACAGCACGATGGCCGGCAACCACATCGAATAGCTCGATGGCCGACAAGCACATACACTACACCCATCCAATGGCTCTTTACCTTCGGAGACAAGGACGGGGATGGCGCGGACAGGAACGGGGACGGCAGCCTGGCAAGGGTGGTCGCCTGCTCTTCTTCCTCCTCCCTCCCTCCTTCCTCCTCCTCCTTCCTCCTCCCTCTCTCCTCCCTCCTTCTTCCTTCTCCTTCCCTCCTCCCCACATAAGGCCCGATTGGATGCGTACATTCACTCGTCAAGATGCATAAAAAAGTTTTTGTGTCGACATTCCATATAAATTAGTGGTTGAATGAATAAAAGTTTACTTTATTACCGCATATAAATGATGAACATTACAACTGACTTGCACTCAAGTTGGAGATGATGTAATCTTCTCTAAAATTTAAAATTTCAATCATGGCACGGAAGCCCGCTTAGATGCATATAATCATAGGACAAGATGCACTGTCCTCGGCAAAGAATTTTTTTTTTGAAAATTCGCATCCTTGCCGAGTGCCCGGGCGGCGGGCACTCGGCAAACCTTTTTCCCGCAAAAAAACTTTTGAAAATTCACAAAGTTTGCCGAGGGCCCGCCACCTAGGCGCCAAGATAGCCCCTATGCCGAGGGCTAAACCTAGGGCACTCGGCAAAGAAATAATTTTAAAAAAAATTAGAAAATATTAAATGATTTCAAAAAATCACCAAATTTTGGCAGGAGCCCTTTTATACTGTCTGTTACTCATAAAAAGTTTTGACATCAAAATCGATCGCGATAAACGCTTGAACTCCGATACTTCCTAGATACTTTAGATGTTTATGAAACTTCTTTGGAGATTATTGGATTTGAGCGCAACGTATATGACAACTTGCACGAAACATTGCTAAATTTTTATCACAGCCTCGATGCATGAAATCATGACACGGTGATAAGTTTCATGATTTTTGGAATTCATTTGCTTTTTATAGAATTTAAAAACAATTAAACCGCAAGTGGGTCGTTAGGTTTTGTGATCACGGTGTTCAAAATTTCAGGTCTCATCCTGAATACTCTCCTACAATACCATAAATAATATTAATATTATTTTTTGAATCACTAAATTCCATTATTGGATGCACGTGCAGTTCAAATTTGTATTTTTCCAAAAATTACAATTAAATGCAATAAACTTCTAAAAAATAGCAAAATACATGAAAAATGAGCCATATTTGAATATATAGTATAATCTAATGTGAAAAGACTACAGAAAAAATTTGAGGGCAAAAATCAAAAAAATTTAAAATTTTGTTGAGTGTTGGGGAGTGGCACTCGGCAAAGGCCCATATTTGCCGAGAGTTAGGGCATGGCTCTCGGCAAAGTCCCATCTTTGCCGAGAGGCTAACGGGTGGCTCTCGGCAACCCTTGATGGTGGTGGAGGGGGGTTCTGGTGACAGTCTTTGCCGAGGGTAAACGTTTGCTGAGGGTTTGCTCTCGGCAAAGATGGACCTTTGCCGAGAGGGAGACTGTGCCGAGAACCAGGCGCTCGGCAAACGTTGCTTTGCCGAGAGCTTTTTTTTTACCGTATGCAGCGCTCGGCAAAGACGCCCTTTGCCGAGTGCCCGATAAATAGTGCTCGGCAAAGCCCCAAGCACTCGGCAAAGGGCATGATTCCGGTAGTGAATGAACATCTGGTAAATATATAGAAGTTCCTATAAATTTGAAGAACACACAACCTAATAGTGCCCAAAAAATAGCAGTACAATACAGTAAGCCCAAAAGTTGTTATTATAGCAGTTCGCAATTGAGAGACATAACATATACGCAATTGAGAGACATAACATATACTATGGATTCAGTTATTAAGTTATGTAGTCAAATTAACCAGTGCCCAAGATCTAGGCGACTGGCATCACAGGAGCTCATCGCTGCCAACGTTGTCTGCTGCTGTGGCGGAGCAGGCTTCGGTTACCTTGGCAAAGCGGCCATTCACCCGGGGTCTCACCTGCGCATAGGCTTTCCTGGATGCATATCTTATCTGCTTCTCATAGCACCTCCTCATCCTCTTCTCCCTGTACCTCATCAACTTAACCTCTCTCTCCGTTGAATGATCTACCGGCATTTGCAGCTGACGGTCGTCCATTCGGGCTGGCTCCTTGAGCCTTGAGCTTGCAGCATCCGTGAATGTGCTCCCACAGAATGATATCTGCATGAACCAGCAACTTTAAATCAGCAAAATATAAAAGAAATGGGGTCAGAAAGAGATTGTGGTAAATCAGTTTTGAACAATCAATATGCATGAATTTATATAAATTATTCCATTTTAGTTTTTGTGTCTTAATTGCATGATCATAGAAAAAGTAGGAGAGCTAGTCAACTGAACAACTCATTGCCTTTGTCATTTATTATCTGGATATGAATCTGCACTTTTGCTGGATGTTGACTGCACCTACATGTCTGATGAACATGAGATATTGGCTTGGTAGCACGATTTGTTTGGGGTAGAAATAAAATTAGATCTTAAGCCAAGTGATTAAGTTCTTCCTCTACACATAGCACCGATGTGTATTAATTAATCATGTATTAGTTCCCTATAAAAGCCAAGTGTAGCAAATCGCAAACAGCAAATCTGAAAATGAACCACATAAAATGAGACAACTTATTGGCTATTTCATTAAACTTTGGCCTGGACAAACCTTCATGATAGATATAGATATCAGTTAGACATATGGATGGACATTGTTTGACATGTTATATTTGGTCTTTGAGTATACTATATTTTGTTGTTTTCTTTAACATAATAATCACACAAGCTAGGTCATCCAAAAAGGTAGATACATCAGTGGATGGACCGACATGCATATATATTGTTCAGTTGATTTCAACCATACAAATCTGGCATGCCTGCAGTTAACTATATATATTATGAGGCAAGCATAAATTTCCAAGAGCAAAATAAACCAATATAGTACTAAAGAAAATGGAAAAAAGCTTCCTCCCTTTTATCTATATATAATTTCTTAGTAAGTATATCACAATATATAGATTTGCTGATAAGAATATATAATCAACTAAGTTAGTAAGTATATCACAATCAATCTTACCCTTTTCCATACCTATTTCCTCGATCTCCAGAAGGAAATCACAACAGGTGATTAATTAATATCTCTTAGTCCTCGGACACAAGCTTTATGTATCAGTGTTATTAGTTTTAATTTGCTCTGATGAAATTGATGATGCTGTCGATTATCAACAACAAACATGTATGTACAACACCTTGTAACAGTTTTTCCCTTTATTCATAAAAAGTAAGCCCCCCTTCTCTCAAAATCCCTAGATTTCGATTTCGTTAGTCGTTGGAGAACATGAGCCCTCACGACCCATGGTAGAAAATTCATGTAGTCATCAGCAAGACCCGAAAATCCGGTGCTGCTGCTGGCACAAAATAGAAAGAAGCAACACACACACACACACACACACAGAGAAAAGGATCGGAAGTACCCCACATATGATCTTTGAAATCAGAAAAAAAAGAGAGGAAGAACGACATATATGGTGACTTGGTGAGCTCGCTGGAGCGAGTCTATAAAAAGCAAGCACGGAAAGAAAGAATCGTGATCAATCAAGAACAGAAAAATAACGTGAAGCAAACCGAAGGCAAATCAACTAATATAAACTTAAATTCCAGCCCTGAGACGGGGCCAGCCGAGTGATCCTGCTGAAATTATATATTCTTCCCATATACACTCCCTACTACTTACGATGGTGGCGCTTGCTGCTGCTGTCTCCGTTTGCCGGGTGGCGCTGCCCCCGCTGCCGAGGCCCAGCCTGGCATCAACCTCAAAGGTGAGCCCGTTTCCGGGGTGGTGGTACTGTGGCCCAAACGGGTCGAACGTCCCGTTCTCAGCTGGGGACCGGTCGTCGTCGTGCGCAGGTGGCGGCGGGTGGTCGAAGAGCCAGGCGATGCTTTCTCGGTGGTCATCATCGTCCTGATGGCCAAAGAACTGGAACTCGTGCAGGCACCCCGGTGGCTGCTGCATGCAGCTGGGGCGACTGGGCTCATGATGGAGAACCGCAGGGAAGACGGAGAACAAGGCCGCCCGTCTGTTGAGGTCGTCGTTGTCACCGCCGGTGTGGAAGAGGTGCGGGCAGCAGGCGGCCGCACCGCACACACTGCATGCTGGCCCCGACATGTGGGTCGATTGCGCGCTCCGCTCGATCTTGAGGGGTCTGCTGTGTGGAGCAAAAGATCGATCGATCGGCGACTGGGGAGGGAAACTTGTTGAACTGAGTGTTGTATATATTGAGGCAGACCAGGGCGGAAGCGGAAGGAACAAATAAATAAAGTTTGGCAGCTAGCTGCTAGGGCTAGTTATAATTCCATGGGGAAGCGCACGGCAGTTAAACACTGAAAAAGGAAAGGCCCGCAGGAAAAGCAGCAGAAATAAAGCAGATGCCCGTCTCAAAATCTGGTAGCCAATGCCCGCGGCAGAATAGATGTGGACTAGATTCTGGAATACCGTATACCCGTGGTGCCTGGTGAGCTAGCAGGGCATGTTTGATCCACTGCTAAAAATTTTTACCGAGCACTTCTAATAATTAGTACTTCTGAACTGACCTCACTACCTGTTTCCAAGAAACCGCCAGTGATAAATCTTTATTGCCAGCTTTAGCTTGAAAATCATAAAATAATTAGAAATTCTAAAAAATTGACCGTGAAGGTCTATATCACTGTGGGTTGGTGGGTAGAGCCAGCAATGGTGCTATGCTAGAACTGTCGACTTTTAGCTTGAGCTGACAAAGGCCACATTACAAAATTAAAGCAATGAGCTTCTTCCTCCGCTCTCGTATCCCGAGCACACGCATCCAGGATGCGTGTTTTCCCCACCTCTCCCTTCTATGAAGGCTACTACTGCTAGTTTCATTAATTGATTTGGTGTTGATAATAGGTTCTACTACTCGCTGTCCAACCAACTATTAGTAGATGAATTCGATCAACCTCCTACTAAAAATTGGCAAGCTAAAAAAATAACTGCTATACATTAGTTACTAGCTAGCTAATTTCTAGTACTAATGGAATCAAATGAGCCCTAAATGAATGGGTTCAAAATATAATATATGTTTAGATTCTTTCTTTAGCTATTGCTCGTAAAACTGTATTTTCTTTGTTTATTTTAGTTCGAGTAGGGGCTACGGCTCCTATTCCTTCTGTCTCTTTCTCTATCTATCAATCTCATGTGAAGCTTGCTCTTTAGTTCTAAAAAAAAGCATCTTTGCAGGTGCGACCTATCTGCAAGCTTTCTCTATCTTCTTTTTTTTTTTTCTAAAAAAAGCATCTTTGCAGGTGCGACCTATCTGCAAGCTACGACTTCTTTTTTTTTTTGGCAAATTATATGGTACAGATATAAACACTCACAATGCACGTAACTCTATATATGAACGCACGAACACAAACCCTGCTGCTGTTAGCACCACCATAAAACTACACCGACAAATCTCAAGATTGACAAACTCTGATTCTTTAGTTGTAGTGTGGATATGTGCTCCTATTAATATGCATAAGTAGTCTTAATAACATGTGAACTGTGTGTAGATTAGTTGGCTGGGTTTCTTATGGTATAGTGGATTTGTGCTCCTTTTAATGTACATATGTAGTCTAATAACATGTGAACCGTGTGTAGCTTAGTTGGCTGGGTTTCATGCGGTATAAACTACTCACCCAAGTTGAAGTCCTCAATTATTAAGGCAACAAGGGGATGCAGGGATATATAGCTAGGTGAAACTTAGAAAAGTAATCCATCTGGTCATAGAAGTCTGTTTCTTCAGGGAAAAGACATGGTCAAAACTTAGAAACTATAAACATCAATAACTTCTAAATTGTTGGATTTGAAACATATAATATATACATGTAGGTTTAGAATATATATAGAAAATACTTGCAAAATCGTTTAAATTTCACTACACTAGAACACACAATCAATTTCTGGTTAGAACCCCAATCACCATCGGAATTACATTTGGCAGAGGATAATCGGTAATGATGGGGTGACTTATCACACTACCAGTTTATAGACCCAGCAGTGATAAAACGCTATCACTGCCAGATCAAAATATGTAATTATATACCTTTATTTGGTGACTTGGCAGTAATTGGGTGTTCTAGCACATTGTTTACGGAATTTTTAAGAGTGGTTATATTATAGAAGTTAGTGGTAAAAAAATATGCATCAAGTTTTTTTGATAATATTGTGCAAAGCAAAATAAATGTGACAAGTATTTTTTTTATCAATGAGAGTAGCACACTCGTAGCTATATAATAAGTACATTTCTTGTTAATAGTCTCCGCCAATTAGTCCAACAGAAAGTATATAAGTCTCTGGCTTTACAAAACTCTCGAACACGAAGATGCATAGTGCATCATTTGGGTGGTGAATAAAGACATTGTTGGTTGTTTACACAGAAATAGAATCCTACCTTTGGCTTTGGCAGCGGAGCCCCCTGGTGGCGACAGATAGGCACGCACATATTGCAGCCACGATGGCAATGGCAGCGATAGGGAACACACAAAAGTGTAAAGTTTGCATGCATCAGGAATCAATCTTTGGCCCTACGCACCTGCTTTGAATTTTGTTGCTTTAACAAAGCTAAGCTAGCTCTGGAGATATATATCTATATATCTATCTCCATTGGATCCTCAGCTCTGCTCAGCTGATGAATATATACGACGAATACGTCTGGTGGTGCTGCAGGATAGCCTTGCTCCGATCCCATCCATCGGTTGCCTCATATTTGATTCGAGTTCGACCGGGGCGTGCAGCATGAGATGTAAGGAAGCAGCTAGCAGAGCCTGTCACCACTCGTCTGGACCTTATAGATTGAGAATCTGCATATAGGAAAGATACGTAGAACGCCCGCGCGCGTGGGCTGGATCAGTTACCAGGCCCCTGTGCTGCCAACATGGCTGCAGGGCATGGTCACCAATCTCCGGCTCCTTTGCCTTTTGTTTCTTTCCTGTGGCTCACAGTCGCGCTCCTTTCCATCGGTGGCCCATACATAAATACATACATACGTACGTATATGCTACATACAGAAAATGAAATGGATGTTCAAAGACACACAAAGCGTGCTTCATGTCCAGCAAGGTTCTAACTTTGTGAGAGAATTAATAAATAGAAGTTCAAAGACACACAAATTAAAGCGTGGTTCATGTCCAGCAAGGTTGTAACTTTGTGTTGCGTTGGTGGTCCGTGTCGCACGCAGGCACAGGAACTCGTGTTGCTGGGCCTTAGGTCCGCCCCTACTTTCTATCCACCCACTGTATACATTCATTTATCCATCCATGATATCGATCGATACCATGACTGTATATGCTGCCTTCATCCCAATCATGTATTTATATTCGATATATCGATTGTATATGTGTGCATTCCATCTAACCGTCAGTCCTGAAAAACTAGGACAAAGGATTTATAGTGGTGAAAACTTAAAACCGCTCATAATATGACTATAAATATACCATATATACACTTATTTCTATATACTATTTTTTGCCTCCCCATGAAATTAAAGTCACGTTGCCGGTCACTATTTATAAATAGTTACGGATCATACTACCACTCGCTGCCAGTTACATCTATAGTAAAACCCACGTATGAACAGCACCACTCGTAACTCGTTAAATCTACAGTAAACCTGTATATGAACAGTAACCCATATGAACACCCCTTAGCCATTACAATTACAGTAACCCATATTAACAGTTTCCACAAACAGTATCACCCATTACAAACAGTACATACAACTTACTGTTTTTATCGTTTTCCTTTTCCCTTATTTTTAGATCTGTTTTTTTTTTTTTTTTCCCTCCTCATGCAAAGCGCAGGGTTATGAAATCCCTAGTTTGGTCTAAGATAATGTGTCTAGTAAAAGATTGGATAGTTCATTCCAAATTGTGGAGACATAAAGAATATCAAGATGATGGTGATGAACTCTAAAAATAGTGATCAAATACTCCAACTTAGAAAAGAATAAGGAGCAAAATAAAATAAGCTCAAGGCAAAGGTATAATTGATAGGACCATTTTATTTTGACACTCAAAACATCATAGAGGCTGTGAATATATTTAGGATAGATAGCCGTACTATTAAGAGAGGTGATCTTGATACAAAGACAGTTATCTAAGTGCCACTAGCTGTTTTTATTCCACGCATATACATTAAGGTCTAGTGACCTAACTAAACCCTTAGAAAATGATATAAAAATACTAACACACATGCACAAGTAGAGAGCTACTTTAGTGTTGGCTTATGAGAGCAAGGGTTTGAGGGGTTTTGGAAGTGAGAAGTAGTCATCGTAGTGACTAGTTGTGTCTAGCGTGATTTTTAGGTGACCAGACGCTGGCTAACCGGACTGTCTGGTGCCATGTCTGGTAGAGGTGTGCTAACATGGCTAAGCGAAGCGAAGAGGCGACCGAACATAGGGCACGACTAGTCAAACACAGCAGACATGTCCGGTCCAAAAAATCCCTCTCTAGGCCCTTACTGGAAACGGCCGGACTCCCGGTCAGTACCGGACTCGCATTCGGTCAGTGTAGCTCTTCGCGCGAGTGGGAGAAGCCGTTAGGCATGAACGTTAGATTTCAAACGGCTAGTCCTCGTGGCCTTTATCGGATGACCGGATGCTAGACCAGACATGTCCGGTCACCTCGTGGTGCGCGTCCATTCAAGCCTCTGCATGAGATAACAGTTGGTTGAGGGGTTGCCCCTCTATACAAGCTTGGTGGTCGTGTCCTTATTTCATGCATGTGCATTAGGACCTAGTAAGCTAACTAGACCCTTGAAAATGATTTGAAAATGTTATCACATGTGTACAAGTGGAGAGATATTTTGGTGTTGGCTTATGAGAGAAAGGGTTTAAGGGGTTTCAAAAGTGAGAAGCAGTCACAACAGTGACCAAAGGCGGTCCTGGCAAGACCGAATGTGTCTAGCGCAATTTTTAGGGTGATCGGATGCTAGCTGACCAAACTATCCGGTGCCGTGTCCGGTCAATGCGCGCTAACATGGTCGGGCAAGGCAGAGAGGCGAACAGACGCAGGGCGCGTCCAGTCAGGTGCAGTAAATGCATTCTGCCCGAAAAATCCCTCTCTGGACCCTTTCTGGAATTGACCGGACTCGGTGCGGCCGGGCGTCCGGTCAATGATCAGACTCATGACTGAATCTGCACCTCTTACGCGAGTGGGGTAGCCATTGGGCATGAAGATTAGAGTTCACATGGCTAGTCCACGTGGCCATTATAGGGCAACCGGACGTTGGACCGGATGTATCTGGTCACCCTATGGTGCACGTCCAATTAGGCCTATGAGCAGGATAACGGTTGGTTGAGGGTTTATCCCTCTATATAAGCTTGGTGGCCGTATTCTTATTCCATGCATGGATCTGCATTAGGGCATGGTGTTAGCTTATGAAAATGCTAACATATATGCACAAGTTGAGAGACACTTTGGCACGGTGATAGCTTATGTGATCAAGGATTTGAAGGGTTTACAAAGTGAGAAGTGGGCACAATAGTGACCGGACACGGTCCTGGCAGGGACCGGATGTGTCTAGAGCGATTTTCAGGGTGACCAAACTATCTGGTGCCACGTCTGGTCTAGGTGTGCTAACACAGCCGAGCGAGGCGAAGAGGCGACTGGACATAGGGCACGCTGTTCAGGTGTAGGAGACGCGTCTGGTTCAAAAAATCACTCTTTAGACCCTTACTGTAATTGACCAGACTCAGCATGGCTTCGCATCCGGTCAGTGACCAGACTCGCCTCCGGTTGGTGTAGCTCTTTATGTAAGGGGGGTAACCGTTGGGTGCAAATGTTAGATTTCAAACGGCTAGTCCACCTGGCCTTTATTGGGCAATTGGATTGTAACATCCCTGTTAAATCTACACCCAAAAACCACAACTTTCAAATTTTTTTCGAAAACTAACCTATGCATAGTGAGTGTCATGTAGGAAACCCTCCTTAGTAAGTTGCATTATCTCCTAAGTATAAGTTGGAGGCATATGCATTTTACCTTTCTAGTACTTACATGTGATTTGCCTCTTCATGAGTTTATGTGATGCTTAAATAAGCTATTAATTGAACAACTTATGGTGACATATGGGACCCACCTTGGCTCAAGCCCTAAGAGACCCTAGTGCACCCTAGGTAGGCCCCACCAGCGAGGATACACATGTACACACCATGTTATACTTTTATACCTTGTAGAAAAGGGAGAAATAGGAAAGAAATAGAAAGGGGGATTGAAAGAGAAGGGGAAGCAGGCCTGGCAACCGAGTGGCAGCCCAACCCACCTCATCACCCCGCGCCTCCCTTCTCCCTCGGCGCTTCGCCGGCCCGGCCAGGCTAGGCCCAGGCTAGGGCGCGCGTGCTCCCTTTCCTCCTCACACGCAAGCGCGGCCCAAAGAACCAGCCAGCGGCCCATCAGCAGCAAGCAGCCCACGCGCCCCCTTTCCTCTCACGGGGGCGATGACAGGCGGGCCCCCCACGGACCCACCTCATCCCCAACCTTTACCCCCCTCCTCTACTTTTCTCGGACGAGCGGAGCGCCCGCGCTGCAGCGCTAGGCGCCATCCTCGCCGTCCGTGCCAAACCGCCTCGCGCGCCCCCTCCGGATGGTCGCCACGTCCGCACGTCCCAAGCCGACGCGCAGGGTCGCGACAAGCCGAGCTTCATGGGCCCACGCGGTGACGCGACCATGAGCCCCGCCTCTCTTTTTTTGCGACCGCCACTCCAAAATTGGAACCGCCCGCGCCCGGCGACGACCCCGCGCCCGAAACCCTAGCCAGGCTCCTTTGGATGGCCTCCACGTGCCCCCCTAGCCACTTTGCGCCGTCCGCCCCCCCCCATGGCCGCCGCCCGCCTATAAAAGGGACGCCCCGGTGCCTAGCCTCCCTTCCGCACCCCGCCGCCACCGGGTGGCACCAACCACACCCCACACCGCATGCAGGGGAGGGCCGTGAAGGAGAAGGGAGACGCCGGGAGGGAAGCGCCGGGAGCCGCCCGGCGTGCTGCTACCTCGAAGCCGGGAGGCTGCCCCCGACGGGTTACACCACACCGTAGCACCACGTAGGCTCGACCTAACCCAACGCTGCATCGCCCCCGCCACTGCACTGCCATCCTACCACTGAGCCCAACGGTGAGCGCCCTATCCCGCCGCCGTACCTGCCTCCCTGTACCACCGGGACGCCGCCGTGAGCCCCACTTGGTGGCTCGAGGCCACGCTTGAGCGCCGGGCGCCGTACACGCACATGCACGTCCAACACGCTGCGGCGAGCCCCACCGAGCGTTACGGCTCGGGACGTCGCGCCAGCACGCGCGTCGCGCCAACACGCACGCCGCGCCACCGCATGACGCCATGGCGCCGCCAATTCCCCGTCGTAGGACGAAGCCGCCACTCTTTGGGCCTTCGGCGCACGCACGCATGCCGCACGCGCGCACCGCACGCCGCTGGCCACCCCTAAGCTGCCGCACCGCTGGCACGACTTGTGCCCCCCCGCCCGGAACACGCACGCCGCGGCTAGAGCACGACGGCAGGCGCGGCCGTTTCGCGGCCAGCTTCGACCGCCGCAAGCGCAACCGATTGGTGGGCGAGTTTCGCTTCGCCACCTGCGCACCTAGCCGCCTAGCCGACCAGCCCGAAGGACCTCGCCATGACCCCTGCCCGCGGCGCAGCACCCCGCCGGAGCTCCTTGAACGCTGCGCCGACGCGGACTCCGCCGAGCGATGTTGTCGTCGCCGGGCGCGTCACTATGGCCTGCTCCGACCCTCAATTGCACGAAGAGGAGCTATTTTGCCTCCTGTTGCAGCCAGCGCGGCCTCACTTCCGGCCGCCGGGACGCCATGAAACGACCCGTGATTTCCTCGAAGGGAAATCCACAGAGTACATCAAATACGGTTGATACCATAGTTCATACATCGCGAAAGATACAAATTACAGAGTATTACAACAGTTGTAATACGCCTAAGTACATCCCTAGCGATAAACACACACGGATTAACATCAGAGTAGACGTAGCGTCATAGCGGGTGAAGGCTCCTCCTTCACGGAGAATCATCAGAGTTGGGGTAGAGTATCAGCGGGCGTAGACTTGATCTTCTTAACCAAACTTAAGTGTAGGAACGAGACCACCTAATTCTTCCAAATCCATTATCGTCGTAGTCCTCCTCGGGTACCAAACCTGCTCAACTCTATCAATGACGATTTGTATGCGGCCACGGCTCCCCACCCTATGCTTTGCTTTGCTATGTGGAAAGTGGAATGCAAGGGTAGAGAGAAAAAGGCCTATATTTGGCTATAGTTTTCCTATGGCAGTTCATAAAGTAAAATATAATATAGATCATCAAGTTCCAACCCATCTCATCCACACATCCATCCATCCCATCCATATCCATATCCATGTCCACACATCTCACCACACTCTCACTGGGTCGGTAGGAAGACTCCCGCCTCCTCCTTGCCTCAACGGCCTAAGCCGAAAACCAACAACACCCATGGGGGAGAAGAGAATTGACACCTCTCACTATAACGAACATGTGGTACTCATAGGAATGTCCATACCGGGGACACGGCTATACGTATAGATTTAGTAACTCTGCAGAGCTTGTACACCTGGAACCACAAGATCACCATCATCGACGATGCCTCGTCTAGGCTGATACCAAGTTGCCGCCTAACTGGCCCGATGCCGCTCTACCACTCACTCTGGGGCACCCCGGAGATCCACCAAAGACGCCGAGACCGCGTGAGACGTGGTACCGGATCCCAAAGGATACCACGCCGCCTCGGGAGGGTGTGGGTCTCGGCACCCGCCTCCCTACACTATCACCTATCAACCTAGTAGTAGCAGCGGGGGGGCCGCCTAGTCGTCAAGTCGGACCCCGCCCATTCGAGACGAGTGGTGTGCACGAAAAAGGTCCTGTGTGAACCGGACGAATGCCAAATCAGTCCTTAGGAGGACTGGACAGAGATATCTTCACAAGGGGCTCGGCGCCCGTGCCTCGACGGCACCTCCATTCCGGGGATTCGTCCCACAAAGACACTCCTCCCCGGAATCTACTCACATCACATGTACCCGCCACAGTACTCTCTCACATAGGGAGTGCCCATATCACACTCCTCCGGCAAGACTTGTCCCCCCGACTCATCGTAGATCCTGCCCGGGCCGACACAACCCTCACCACACACCCAAGACACACGCCAAGATCTCTCCCACGTTATCCCCAAGGTTATCAGCTTCACGGCACCACGTGCCTTAGCCACACACAAGCATGTATGAGTAAAGTGTAAGTGTGTAGCAAGTATCATGAGGTAGGCGAGCGTCTATCCTAGCAAATGGGTGTGCGGGGAGAAAGGTTGCGTCAAGGTAATGGCTCATCAAGCAATCTACCATGCACCCTATCACAGTTCATATGCATAAAGTAAAGCGCTAAGCGGCTACATATTGCATGCCTAATAGGATTCTATGAGATTGGGTGGGACGTGGCACCTGC
The DNA here is from genome assembly GCA_015844335.1 of Chrysopogon serrulatus. Lineage (NCBI taxonomy): Eukaryota > Viridiplantae > Streptophyta > Magnoliopsida > Poales > Poaceae > Chrysopogon > Chrysopogon serrulatus. Next base: position 50,278 of record JADLZL010003329.1, on the reverse strand, counting down.
TCATAGCAATCCTTAGTCATCCACATCCGTTGCCCTTCGTGTCTTCTCCCTCCAAATGGATCTCCAATGACGTCCGACGCTATCGTGATGCAACTACCTTGGTAAAGCGACAAACAAGGCAAGGAACAATCAACCATCAACCAAAATCCAAAGACTCTCCGAAAAGGCAATAAGATACGAAGGAACCCGCATGTACTCGGAATAAACACCGAAAGGACTTAGCCCTCGCGAAGAGTGTCCGATCCTTGGGCTTAGATAAATAGAAGTGGTCGTCTGCCAAGCTCGAGCTCGGATCGAGGCCTCAAAATAGCCAGTACCTCCTGGGTCGATGATGTCGACACATGCGGCTTCAAGAGAAGAGACCTTGATCCTAGCTCAACTTAAGCAAACACCACGCTTGCGGCCTTCCGATCCGGACGTCATAGAGATTGGCGGGGACCGGAGGGTCACAAACGAAGGGGAAGAGGAAAGGAGAGTAGGAACAACAGGGGTTCGGCCCTTGTGGCCTTTAACCCACAAGTCACGCTTGCTAAATAAGAACCAAGTAAGAACGAGTACATGAACCAAGGAGCTGTGAATTGGTTCCAAGGTACTTCAGCTTACCCGCCATGATAGTCGGCGGTAGCCAAGGTGATTGGAACAAAGGTCGCGAACTGGCTATGGTGTCTCTCGATCCACATGACATGTCATCGTCGGGAACCGAGAAGAGAGTAGCGCAACAGGGGAAGTGGAGAAGAGTTAGCTAGGCATGTCCATGTCGTGGCCTCGGTCACATCCTCGGTGAGGATGGTCTTCCAATGGTCGAACCGGTCGACTTCGCACGGGTCCGAGGACCGAGCACACGCACCATAGCTTTGCTAACTAAAGAGATAGCCGGTCTTTGATCCGATCGCCATGGCTAAGATGGGATAGAATAGAGCGGCTAGCGGGGAAGAAAAAAAAATGAAGTAGAAAGAGGGGCGTGATCTACTCCTTCCAATGCACATGCCACGGCCAAATGGCGGGGCATCAAAGAGGAGCGATGCACAAGAGAGTACAAGTGCCTAATCCGCTTGTAGGGTACCTTGACCAAGGTGCACTAAATGCACTAAGACGTCCCCCGAATTCTTGGTGGTACGGCTTTCACCGCGAAAAACCCAGGGAGTGTCACGGTCTTAATAGGTACAAGCATACAAGAGGGGCATGCACCAAGGAACCAATAGAGGGAAGTAAAAGCAGGTTTCCCCTTCCCTTGATCCTCTCGCCACGGTAGTCAACGGGAATCAAAGGAGTGGGATCAAGAGAGCAATAATAGAACACCGACGAACTCAAACAAACGTCAAAAGGGATTTCGGTTCCACCATACTTCGGTCCACTTGACATGGCAATAGTCAATAATCGAAGTACTCGGGGTCAAGAGAGTCAATCCACGCCTTACTAAACTAGCGAGGATCGAAAGGAGAGCAAAAGAGTAGAATGGTCCCGCGCTCCTCTCGACCTACCCATCATGGTAAAGGACGGTGGTCGGAAGAAAAGAGACGAAGGTCTCGCGTGGTTATGCGATCCATACCAACTCATAGGGAGCCACGACCTCCGTGCAACTAAAACAGCACAATGTGATTCCTTGGGCTCTTAGTGGTGCGATTGTCACCGCGCGAAACCGAGGAATCACTAGGGTCTATGTGGCACAAGCATACGAGCTAGATAGGAAGAAGCAAAAGAAAGGAAAGGAAAAGAGGTAGAGCTTGATGGTCATGGCGAGGCGGTTCACGACCACGAGCTATACCCTAGCGAGTTAGCATATGTTGCACCCACGATGGTCATCTCCTAATTCGTCTCCCACTAGACTAGGTCACACGAGGGTTCGCCATGTACGGGTAATATCCGCATCGTTGAGTCCATTGGTGACCACGTCCTAGGGTCGAATAGGGTCTAACGATCGCCATGCGAGGAAGCTAACTAAAATATAAAAAGTGAGAGGGATCATGCTCGGCGTACGACCATGGCGAGACAATCCCACGATCGCACGTTCGAGCATGTCGCTCTCAACCGGCTCAAAGGCTCGGTCCACAGACAAACACGTCAACAACACGATCGAATCGACAAAGACAAAGATATCCAACATGGAGTAGCTCATACCCATAGCAAGACAAGAGATAATCCGGCGCGAAGGCACGGCACAGGCATGATATAGATGGCAAGTGAAAAAGAAAAGCGGAGGCTTTTGCCGACGTCGAGGATGGCGTCGGCGGGTTTCGAGTGTTGGACCTTGGCGGGGACGGCGACAAGGATGGTTGGGCTTCCACGGAGCGATGCCGGAAACGTCTGGAGGGCAGCGGCCAGTCGTGGCCCGCTATAGCCACGTTTGGCCAGCTCTGGCCAGCCGTGGCCACCTCTAGCCAGCTGCGGCCTGCTGCTGGCCAGCAGTGGCTAGCTGCGGCTGGCCGAGGCTGGCTACCGCTGGCTGCGACTAGCCATGGCTGGCCAGGGCCTGCTGATGGATGGCTGGTGGGGCTAGGCGTGGCCGGTAGGTGGTCGAAGCGCCGGCGGATTGGTGCTGTAAGGCCACAGCTTCCCTGCGGAGGTGTAAACAACGGCACGGCGGCGGTTCTCGCCAAGGCGCCGCATCGCAAATGGATAGGGTGGAAGCTTGGGCTTTGGGGAGGCTCACTGGCGTGGCAGGTGTGCTCCGGTGAGGCGGAGGGTGCTGCTGGTGCTTGTCCAGTGCGAAGGAACGATGCCGGCAGGGGCGACAGCGGCTCGTCGTGCTGCTGCTAGTGGCACGGCATGGCAGCGGCCAGCGGGCGCTGCTGCTATTGCACAGCGAGGAGAGGAGGTGGAGTCGGCCGTGGCAAAGGTCGCCGCGGGTTGAGGGAGACGAGGCCGGTGGTGGCGGTGCAGCGGCGCCCGCTTCCAGCGGGTCGCCGTGGAAGGGACGGCGCCGCAAGGGAGGACGACGCCGAACGGGCAGGGCGTAGCCGGCAGCCAGCCTCGGGCGTGGCGAGACCGCGACCGTCGTGGGCGTGAAGTGGTGGCGATGTGCTGGCGGGCGAGGAGGATGGCGCGCCCGGCGCGGTGCATGGCCCGTGACCACGGCATGCGGCTGCGTAGCTCCCAACCCCGGCGAAGCGGCGGCTAATCATTCGGCTCGCTGCAGCCGGTGCAGGAGCGCGTCTGTCGCGGCACGGCGCCACCGCGTCGGGGGGCGCGCTGGCGGCGACGCCGTGGCGAGCGCAAGCGGAACGGTGGTGCTGCGAAGGCGACGGCACGACGTCGCTGGGCAGTGACGCGCGCGAGAGGTAGCGGCTTACAAAGAGTCGCCGTGGCGCAGCCAGCGTCGGCTAGTGCCGGCAGGGGCTGCCAGGGGCAGGCCGCGCTGGTGCCAGGCCGTCGTGCTCGCCGTACGCCGGCGCGATTTAGGGCCGGGCGGCGCTCGCCGGTGCTGCTCGGCTCAGGGCGCGTGGAACAGGGTAGAGGCAGCGGCAGCTCGGGGTGGGGAAGGAAAAGAGAAGGAGGGCAGGAGTGGCGGTGGCTTTGGAAGGGAGAGGAGGAAGAAGATGAAGTTGCGGCGGCGGCTGGCCTTTATAGAGCTCGGCGGCTAGGGTTTCGGGGCTGGACGGCGATCCTCGGCCTCCGTACTCGCCTAGGGGTGCGTGGCGGCCATCCAGTGGTGCGGACGCCGAGACAAGGGCGCGCGCGGCTTCTGCGCTTTGGCGGCGGCGGCGTTCCATGCCCGGGGGAGCAGGCTCCTAGGGTTGGAGGGGTGGAGGCGCTTGCCGGCGGGCCTTGGGCCGCCGCGAGACGTGGCCGAAGGGCCGGTGGGCAGCGGCCTGCTTGGGGAGAAGGGGGTCCGAGCGGGCCTGCTGCGGGGGGAGGGGGAGGAGCCCGACTTGCTGGCTGGTTGAGGCCCAAGGGAGGAAAAGGAATTCCCTTTCCATTTATAGGACTTATTAGGATTAACTTAAAGGAGTTCTAGGGAATTTTTGAGAGGGATTCCTCCTACGTGATTTAAGATGATTCGAGGGGAATTCAATTAGGTTTTGGGAGAACTACTAGGGAGGTACATGAGATTTCGAAAGGAAGTCTATGAGCATGGGGAGAAAAATAGAAAAGAGGAAAAGAATTACTCTCCTATCATGATTTGAGTTTTCGAGGAATTTTGGATGAAGGGAAAAGGATTTGAAGAGATATATCAAGCGAGGAATTTCACTATGGACTTTGTGTGCCCCAAAACTCTCACAAGCACGAACCCAAAACCAACACAAGAGCAGAAGCACTCTCCTGCAAACAAAGCTATATGTATGCATCGTTTCACTAGTACATTCTCTCGTGTTTGACCTACGTATGCCTTAGCTACTACATGATTCACTTATTGCAGGAAAAATTTTAAAAAGTTCAGATTTTTGGTGTCCGGTAAAACCCGGGATGTTACACGCCACCAGCGCTGCTGCCATGGCCGGGCCTAGCCGAGCCCCCTAACGCCGCCCTGTGCGTGCAAGCCAAGCTTCTCCGGTCACCATAGAGCCCCAGGGACCCCGTCGACACCCTCCGCGGTCAGTGAGGCTACCGCCGCCGCCACGGCCTCGCTGCCGGCCGCCTAGGAGGCCAAGCCGTCCCCTTTTGCCCATGGATGCATGCGCCGAGACCCTAGGGAGCCGGTGAGCCCCTTAGCCGACGCAGAGAACCACCATCGGAGCCGCGCGAGCGAGCTCACCGCCGGCGGCCCTGTGCGGCAGTAGGGAGAAGAGAGGGAGGAAGAGTACCCGCGAGCTCCGTGAGCCCGGCTCGCGGTGAACCGGAGAGAGGAAGGGAGAGGGTGGGCATGGTCCATCCGTGAACCAGCCTGCGGTTCACGGTGCACCAGCCCCGCAGACCGTGGCCCAATGGGGAGCAGCAGCTGCCACGTGGTTGACTCCCCTGCTTGACACGTGTCCGGGCCGGGCCGACCCAACCCAGCCCTGATCCAGCCCGCCCAGGCCCAGTCCGAGCTCGGTCGGCGTTGACTGTTGACCGGCCAACCAGGAGCTGCCACATGTCACCAGTGTTTTCCAAAAATAATAAAATGACTTTTCCTTTTTCAGAAACTGAATTAATCTTCGGAAAATCATAGAAAACCCATTTTAACTCTGAAAAATGTCAAACTGGTGTCCAAATTTTTCTAAAAATGAGCTCTAGGTCATAGGCTTATCCATGAGTGCTTTTGGTTCTTTTGGATTTCCGTTGCTTCTTTGTGTATCTCTATAGGAGCCGCTAAACGCGGTATTATGTCACGATTTTCAGAGACAGAGGAGCCGCCGACTGAGGAGGGTGACAACTACAAGTACACCGAGGACCTGGGAGACGACCCGACCGCAGGTGCCACGTCCCACCCAACCTCTTAGCACCCATTAGACATACAATTACTAGAATGCTAGTGCTTTACTACTTGTTGCTTGCTGCTGATGATAGGGTGCATGGTAGATTGATTGATTAAGCCTCTGCCTTGTCGTAACCAATCCCCTGCACACCCGCTGCTAAGATTAGACTCATGCTTATCATGTTTACATTGCTGCTACTCACTTATTACTATCACTACTGTTGAGGATTCATGCTTGTGTGTGGCTAAGGCACGTGGTGCCGATGATGTAGAGAATCGGGGCATCGGGAGTGATCTTGGTGTGTGTCTTGGGTGTGTGGTGAGGGTTGTGTCGACTGGACAGGATCCATGACAAGTCGTGAGGACGAGTCTTGCCGGGGGGTGTGATCTGGGCACTCCCCATGTGAGAGTACCTGTGGCGGGTATATGTGTTGGGAGAAGGTTCTGGGGAGAAGTGCCTTTATGGTGCGGGCCCTCAGAACGGGACGTGCCGTGGAGGCACGGGGCATCGGGCCCCAGGTGAAGATATCCTGTCCAGTCCTCCTAAGGACTGATTGGTCAGACCTAGGGTTCATGGGACCTTCTCGTACACACCACTCGTTCCTGATGGGCGGGAAACGACTTGACGACTAGTTGGCCCCCTGCCACCACTACTAGGTTGGTAGGTGATAGTGTAGGGAGGTACGGGCGTCGAGACCCACACCCTCCTGAGACATCGTAGTGCCCCCCTGGGATCCGGCATCACGTCTCACCCTATCAGCGTGCCGGTGGACTCCGGGGTGCCCTAGAGCTGAGTGGTAGAATGGCATTGGCCTAGTTAGGAGGCGGCTCGGTATCAGCCTAGGCGAGGCGCATCACCGATGATGGTGATCTTGTGGTTCCAGGTCCGTTATAGTGAGTGGAGTCCAATTCTCTTCTCTCCCCCTAGGTGTGTTGGATTCTGGCTTAGGCCGTTGAGGCGAGGAGGAGTGGGAGTCTTCCTCGTCGACTAGAGAGAGTGAGTGTGGTGAGTTGTGTGGTGATGGATGGATATGGAGGTATGGATGGGGAAGTGTGTGGTAATAAACGGGTTAAAACTTGACATATACTACTTTAATTATGTTAATGCATAGGAAAACCAAAGCCTCAAGTAGGTCTTTTTGCTTATCCTTGCATCCACTTTCCACATAGCAAAGCCTCATATAATGGGTGGGAAAAGTGGCCAGTACAAATCGTACTGATACGTTGTGGTACAGGGGAGGACCTCGGGTGGGAATCCGAGGAGGAGGATCAGGAGGAGTAGGAGTCTCGCACTACGCGCAAGGAGAAGACGCGTCGATCCGCCGCTACCTTTCTTTTGCTATTCCGGACTATGTGTGAGTGTGTGATTTCCACCTTTCAGGTGATGTAATAAATTACTTAAACCCTGTTATTGTACTCTCTACTTTTAAAATTCCACCGTATGCGCACTTTGAACCACTGATTGTCGATGATGGTGATGAGTCCCTCACGGCCATCACATTGTTGTACGAAATCTGAGTTTTCCCTTCGAGGAAAATGTAGGTTGTTTCAGTTGGTATCAAGAGCCATACTTGCCCGTAGGACGAGACCCCTAGAAATGGCCGATAGATTAGGGTAAATTCTTTGTCTTCGGTTATATTTACCGACCTTGCATCTTTTTATGCATGGCTTATCTTACATTCTGAAACCTAAAAGTGCCTTTTTAACAATGCAGCTATGGAGACACCGGATGAGTTGAGGACCAACGGGATGCAGTACGGTGGGTTCGCCAAGCTGTTGCGCGAGGTGCTACTGGACCTCGGGGTTGACCCCGAGAAGGTCCAGTACGTCATCCGCGGCGAGAGAGTTATCGTCGCGATCTCCATCGAGGTGCCGGCGAGCGAGTACCTGCCGTACATCCACGGCTTCACCGAGTTGGAGGTCGACACCACCGTGGACATGTGCGTCCTAGTCCGTTGCGCGCACGGCCCTCCGTATCGTGTGCCGCAACTCCCACCAGCTCCTTGCGGATGGACCCTTCTACATGCTACCCGGGGACTTCAACGTCGACTCCGGCACTCCAGCCCTACCGAGGCTCTCCGACGACAAGCCTGTCGGACCCCGGCTGCTCCGCATGCTGGACATGACCTCCAGCTACGCTCTCGCCCAGGATCATTACATAACAACCTTGGAGGCCGAAAACCGCCGGTACAGGAGCTTCCTGCTCAAGACCAACGACATCATCGCCGGGATGGAGCGGGACGAGCTTCGCCTGCGAGACGAGCTCAGCTGGGAGAGAGAGAGCCGCCGCTCCAAGGAGGCCATGCTCGAGAGGGAGAACGAGCGACTCCAGGCGGAGAATGCCAACCTCCAAGACAAGGTCGGGGACTTTGGGCTCCGCAACCACTATCTGGACGGGCGCGTCCTCGAGCTCGAGAGTACCTTGGCCCGTACCACGGAGGCCCTCCGGGAGCATGAGGACGCCACCAGGAACTTCAACCTCCACTACCTGGGGCTTCTGAACGACATCAACTGGGGAAGAAGGTGATGACCCAGGAGGCAGACTACACCTGGAACAATGTTCTCCACTAGGTGCAGCTCATGAAGAGCGAGCGCATTGCCCACGACCAGCTCCGTCGCGTTGAGAAGGCCTGGAGGAGGTCGGACAAGCGACGCGTCGACGAGTACCACCAGCTCCAGCAGGCTGTACCCACCGTGTACCGCCGCCCGCCCTTCGTCGAGGACTTTCGCCCGCGCAGGACCCGACTCAACCTGGGGGCCGTCGACACCAGCCACCTGCCTGCTCCTACCGGGACTCCACAGATGGAGTCCGTGGTCAACTGGCCTGTCGCGCCTTCCACCCCTGCACCACCACCACCTCCACCAGTTGAGCAGCACCACCTTGGACCCGAGCCTTCTACCCCACTCTCTCTAGCTACTCCACCCTACGACTCCTAGGTGTTCCACCTATGCTTCCAGTAGTGTAGACTAGCATCCTTGCATGTTTGCCCTGCGTGGCATCGAAGACATGTCTCACCTACCCCAGGATAGAGTAATTGCCACCCTTTTGGAGCCTACCTGCGAGTAGAGCGTTTCTCGTGAGTCTTCTAAGCGTAGCTGCTAGAGACATCGCCATGTAATAAAATAAATATAATGGATGCTTGGATTTCTATGCAGTTTCATGGATCTTTATGCTTCTTTTATTGAGTGTATGGCTAGTGTTTTTTTCAAATTAAATATGACTAATGAACTAACCATTGAATTAATGCAAGCTTGTTACCTTTTAATCAACCCCTCCTAACAGATGTCCCTCCGCCGCTCTAGCCGCTTGCTGAACCGCCCACAGACGCCGATGCCGGCATTTCGTGGTCGTGGACGTGGTTGCGGGCGTGGCCGCCGTGGCGCCGGCCGCGTCGGGCACGTTCCGATCAACTTCAAGGAGGACGAGGTCCTCGTGGAGGACGTTCCTGAGGAGAACGAGGTGCCACAGCCCACACCAGCTGGGGGTGCTGCTCCTGACCCACCACCGGCTGGAGGTGCCGCTCCTGACCCACCACCGGCTGGAGGTGCCGCTCCCCCGCCACCTCCGCCTCCACCTCCGCTGCCACCCCCGCTCTTGGCTGAGGTCATGCAGCACCAGACCCAGCTGTTGGAGACCCTGGCTGAGGGAGTCCTTCACCGCCACGGAGGTCCACCCAATGACTTCCAGCGCAAGCTTGAGGGTTTTCTGAAGTTGAGGCCACCGACCCTCGACAACTCCGATGACCCCATCGTCGCCCTCGACTGGCTCCGCAAGATCGTGAAGAACCTCGACCTCACCACCTGTACGGACGAGGAGTGCGTGGCCATCGCCGCACACCAGCTCGTCGGCGCTGCTCGAGCATGGTGGGACAGCTACTGTGACATGCACGCTGACCCCGCGCACATCACCTGGGAGGAGTTCGAGGAGGCCTTCACCGAGTACCACGTGCCAGAGGGCGTGATGGATGCCAAGGTTGAGGAGTTCCGCAACATCCAGCAGGGGTCCCAGAAGATCTAGGAGTACGGCAACCGCTTCACCTCCACGATGCGGTATGCCCCCGGCGACACCGACACAGAAAAGAAGAAAATGTACTTCTTCAAGAAGGGCCTCAACACGCACATCAAGCTTTCTCTCTCCGGGCACACCTGCCACACCCTTCGTGAGATGATGAACAAGTGCCTGGAGATTGAGAAGGACTGCCTGGAGGCCGACCTGTCCAAGGAGAAGAAGAAGCGACGTTTTGAGGGGTTGTCCCGCACCTCAGCTCCACAGAGGTCGCATGGAGGACCGCCCTCGAAACTTCATCACCGCACCGGCCAGCGCGCCGCGCCTACCGTGAGCCAGGGTGGTGGTACCTACACCACCAACTACCCCCGCCCTGCTCAGGGTACGAGCGCATGGAAGACCCCCGCACCGAGCACGTGGAAGGCTGCCGCACCTACCCCCACAGGCGGCATCCCTTACACTTGCTTCGGGTGTGGCAAACCCGGCCACAAGATCCTGGACTGCCCCGATAGGAAGACTGCTGCGACGCTGACGGCTCCAACACAGAGGCTGCCCGCTCAGGCGACGCCCCACAGGAGTGCCTCGGAAGCCACCCACGGCCGCCTGACCCACCCCACCGCCGAGGACGCCTAGGACTCCCCCGACGTAGTGTACGGTATGTTCATGGTTAACGGAGCTAAGGCTTCGGTGCTTTTTGATTCTGGTGCCACATGCTCATACATATCATCTAAGTTTGCACGAGAGAATCACGTACCTGTCACTCCATGATGGGGAGCTGTAGTGACAAGTTCTCCCTTGGGAAACTTGAGATGTACACACAAGTGTCAGGGAGTGAGAATAAACATTGAGGGTCACCCCTTTCTAGCCAACCTCACCCTCCTTCCTTCTAGTGGTCTAGATGTCATCTTGGGAATGGATTGGTTAACCCAGCACAAGGGCGTGATCTCATGCTCACCTAGATATGTAGAGTTCACCCATCCCAAGGGTCACGTAATCAGGTGTGAGCCTAACCATGGCAAGACGGTCTCCATGTTGTGTGCCCTAGAGGCCCAGTCCGTGGAGAACGTACCTGTAGTGTGTGAGTATCCGGATGTATTTCCCGAGGAGTTGCCGGGGATGCCACCGGATCGTGATGTTGAGTTTGTGATCGACCTTCTGCCTGGTACGGGGCCGATTGCAAAGCGGCCCTACCGCATGTCGGTTGACGAGCTAGAGGAGCTCAAGAAGTAGCTTAAGGAGCTTTCCGACAAGGGGTACATCAGGCCTAGTGCTTCCCCCTGGGGATCTCCTGTCTTGTTCGTGAAGAAGAAGGATGGGTCGATGAGGATGTGCATTGACTATCGGAATCTGAATGCCATGACCGTCAAGAACAAGTACCTTCTGCCAAGGATTGATGACTTGCTTGATCAGTTGAGAAATGCCAAGTTCTTCTCCAAGATTGACCTCCGATCAGGGTACCATCAGATGAAGATCCGTCCCGAAGATAGACCCAAGATAGCCTTTGTCACCAGGTACGGGCAGTACGAGTTCACGGTAGTGTCGTTTGGGCTCACTAATGCCCCGGCCTACTTTATGAACATGATGAACAAGGTGTTCATGGACGAGTTAGACAAGTTCGTCATCGTGTTCATTGATGACATACTCGTCTACTCGGCGTCAGCGGAGGAACATGAACAGCATCTGAGGACAGTGCTCGAGAAGCTAAGGCAGAATCAGCTCTATGCCAAGTTCAGCAAATGTGAGTTCTAGCTTGAAGAAGTTGCATTTCTGGGACATGTGCTTACCATAGAAGGAGTAGTAGTGGATCCAGCCAAGATTGAAGCCGTGAAGGCATGGGAGCAGCCACGCAACGTGACTGACATTCGGAGTTTTCTTGGTTTAGCGGGCTACTATCGCCGCTTCATCAAGAACTTCTCCAAGATTGCAAGACCCGTGACCAATCTCCTGAAGAAGACCAATGAGTTTGAGTGGACCCCGGATTGTGAGAGAAGCTTTCAGATTCTGAAGGAGAAGCTTACCACTACCCCCGTGCTAGCCTTGCTAGATATCCGTCAGGACTTCGTGATCTATTGTGATGCTTCTGGACATGGCTTGGGATGTGTCCTTATGCAAAATGGGAAGGTGATTGCTTTGCCTCCCAACAGCTGAAGCAGCACGAGCAACGCTATCCAACATATGATCTTGAGCTTGCAGCAGTTGTACATGCCCTGAAGATCTGGAGACACTACTTGATTGGCAACAAGTGTGACATCTACACCGATCACAAGAGCCTGAAGTACTTTTTCACCCAGGAGGATCTGAACATGAGGCAACAAAGATGGCTAGCATTAATCAAGGACTACAACCTGGAGATTCACTATCATCCCGGAAAGGTGAACGTAGTCGCAGGCGCCCTAAGTCACAAGAGTATTGCCACTACCTCACCGCTAGTACCACCCCTTCTGAGATATGTCATGAGATGGAGAAGCTCTAGCTTGAGGAAGTGCCGAGGAGTCAGTTGAACCTTCTGAGGGTGTAGTGCAATCTTGAAGCGAGGATCCGCAAGGCCCAGAAAACCTACCCGGAGATCACAGAGTTTCGAGAGCTCATGAGAATCGGCAAGTGTCCTGAATTTAGGGAAGACTGACAAGGGACGATCATGTACAAAGATCGTGTCTGTGTGCCCTTAGATGAGAAGCTGCGAGAAGAAATTCTATTGGATGGGCATGATTCCAAGTTCTGCATACACCCAGGAAGCACCAAGATGTACAACGACCTCAAGAAGCCTTTCTGGTGGAGAGGCATGAAAGCAGACATTGCCGGACACGTGGCTAGACGTGATATTTGCAACCGTGTCAAGGCCGAACATCAGAGGCCAGCCGGGTTGCTAAAACCACTTGATGTGCCAGAATGGAAGTGGGAGAGCATCTCCATGGACTTCATAGTTGGACTACCCCGTTCCCCCAAGGGGCATGACTCGATCTGGGTCATAGTCGACCGTCTAACCAAGGTGGCGCACTTTGTTCCGGTCGGCCACTGTTACCCGACGGACCGGCTAGCCGACTTATATGTTGACCACATCCTGAGGCTACATGGATCCCCGAGCAGTATCATATCGGACAGGGGGAGTCAGTTCGTATCGCAGTTCTGGAAGAGTCTCCACAAGGCAATCAGCACCGACTCGACTACAGCACCGCTTACCACCCTCCGACAGATGGGCAGACAGAAAGAGTGAATCAAATCCTGGAGGACATGTTGAGAGCTTGTGTGCTCAAGTATGGGAAGGATATGCAGAATTCTCCTATAACAACAGCTACCAAGCCAGTATCGGGATGTCACCATTTGAAGCGCTACATGGGAGGAAATGTCGGACCCCGCTGATGTGGTCCGAGGTTGGAGAGAGGTCATTCTTTGGGCCCGCCAAAATCCAGGAAGCTAAAGAAGGAGTCACCCAAGTATGAGAGAACCTAAAGATCGCTCAAAGCGCACAAAAAAAGCTATGCGTATAAGCGACGAAGAGACCTCGTGTTCAAGAAGGGAGACTACGTCTACCTCAAAGTGTCTCCACTTCAGGGCACCCGCAGATTCCATGTGAAGGGGAAGCTAGCCCCCAGATATGTCGGCCCCTACAGGATCTGTCGGAGAATAGGCAAGTTGGCCTACAAGCTGGAACTGCCTGAGGAATTGACAGGAGTACACCCCGTGTTCCACGTGTCCCAGCTCCGCAAATGTCTGAAGGTGCCAGATCAGCAGGTGCCCACGGACATCTTGGATCTCCAAGACACGCTTGAGTACAAGGAGCACCCCACGAGTATCCTAGATCGAGCAACCAAGGAAACTCGAAGCACCACTATTCCCATGTGTAAAGTTCAGTGGAGCAATCACACTGAGAGGGAAGCCACGTGGGAGAAGGAGTCGGAACTCCGGATGCTCTACCCCTACCTCTTCGAAAGGTACGCCTTCTTCTGAATCTCGAGGACGAGATTCTCGTGAGGGGGGGAAGTCTGTAACATCCCTGTTAAACCTACACCCAAAAATCACAACTTTCAAAAACTTTTTTGAAAACTAACCTATGCATGGTGAGTGTCATGTAGGAAACCCTCCTTAGTAAGTTGCATTAGCTCCTAAGTATAAGTTGGAGGCATATGCATTTTACCTTTCTAGTACTTACATGTGATTTGCCTCTTCATGAGTTTATGTGATGCTTAAATAAGGTAATTAATTGAACAACTTATGGTGACCCACCTTGGCTCAAGCCCTAAGAGACCCTAGTGCACCCTAGGTAGGCCCCACCAGCGAGGATACACATGTACACACCATGTTATACTTTTATACCTTGTAGAAAAGGGAGAAATAGGAAAGAAATAGAAAGGGGGATTAAAAGAGAAGGGGAAGCAGGCCTGGCAACCGAGCGGCAGCCCAGCCCACCTCATCACCTCGCGCCTCCCTTCACCCTCGCTCCGCATAGCCCCCGCCCAGCTAGGGGCCCAGCAGCCCGGGCGCGCTCCCTTTCCCCCCAGACGCAAGCGTGCGGCCCAAAGAACCAAGTGCGGCCCATCAAGGCGCAGCCCCCGCGCCCTCCCTTTCCTCTCACGGGGACGAGGACAAAGGGCCCCCATGGACCCACCTGTCATCCTCAACCTTTACCCCCTCCTCTGCTTTTCTCTGAGGAGCAGTAGCCCGCACCGTGTCGCGCTAGGCGCCATCCTCGCTGTCCGCGCCAAACCGCCTCGCCCCCTCCGGATGGTTGCCACGCCCGCACGCCCCGTGCCGACGCCAAGTGGTCGCGACAAGCCGAGCTCAAGGGCCCGCCCGCGGTGACGCCACCACGAGCCCCGCCTCTTTTTTGCCAGCCCGCCGCCCAAAATTGAAGCGCCCGCGCCCAGGCGACGTCCCCGCACCCCCCGAAACCCTAGCCAGTCCTTTGATGGCCTCCACGTGCCCCCCTCTAGCCACCGTGCACCGCCTACCGCCTCCCATGGCCGCCCGCCCGCCTATAAGGGGACGCCCCGGTGCCCTAGCCTCCCTTTCGCACCCCGCCGCCACTGGTGGCACCAACCACACTCCACATCGCACAGAGGGGAGGGCCGTGAAGGAGAAGGAGACGCTTAGAGGGAAGCCGACGCTGCCGAGCCGCCCGCCGGAGCCGCTGCTACCTCGCCGGGAGCCGGGGGCTGCCGCCTGAATCGGCTACACCACCGTAGCAGCTCAAAGACCGGGTGCGGCCTCGACCCAACACCGCACCGCCCCCGCCACTGCACCGCCATCCTACCATTTCGAGCCCAACAGTGAGCGCTCCGCCCCTCGCCGTCGTAATCGCTCTCCCCGCCGCCGAGGACGCCACCGCGAGCCCCACCTAGGTGGCTCGAGGCCGCGCTTTGAGCGCCAACAAGCATACGCACATGCACGCCCATGCTACATACGCCGCCACAGCCCCACCGAAGCGGCCACAGCTGGGACGTCGCGCCAAAGATGGACGCCGCGCCACCGCACGACGCCATGGCGCCACCGCTGCTTTCATTCCCCGTAGGACGAAGCCGCCACCTTTGGCTCCTCTTCGGCGACGACGCATAAAATGCGACGCGCAAAGACGCGGCGTCCGCCACCCCAAATGCCGCACCGCGCAGGCACGGGTGTTCCCTGCCGCCGAACACGCACGCCACGGCTAAAGCACGACCGTGGCGCGGCCGTTCCGCCGCGCTCCAACCGCCGCAAGCGCAACCGATTGGCGGGCGAGTTTCGCTTCGCCACTGCGCGGCACCTGCCGCCTAGCCGACTGTGCCCAAGGACCTCGCCATGACCCCCGCCTCGCTGCCGGGCAGCCATCCCCCCGCCGGAAAGCCCGCCGAACGCCCGCAAGACGACGCGGACTCCGCCGAGCAGTGTGTGGTCGTCGGCGCGTCCTATGGCCTGCTCCGAACCTCAATTGCACGAAGAGGAGCTGTTTTTGCCTCCTGTTGCAGCCAGCGTGGCCTCACTTCCGTCGGGACGCCACTGGGCCAAGCTGCCATGGCCGGGCCTAGCCGAGCCCCCCCTAACGCCGCCCCTGCGCGCAAGCCGAGCTTCCGGTCACCATAGAGCCCCAGGGACCCCGTCGACACCCTCCGCGGTCAAGGCGGCTACCGCCGCCGCGACGACCGCGGAAGCCGCCACGGCCTCGCCGCCGCCGCCTAGGGAGGCCAAGCCGCCCTTTTGCCCATGGATGCACGCTGCTGAGACCCTAGGGAGCCGGTGAGCCCCTTAGCCGACGCAGAGAACCACCATCGGAGCCGCGCGAGCGAGCTCACCGCCGGCGGCCCCAGGCGGGCAAGAGGGAGAAGAGAGGGAGGAAGAGTACTCGCGAGCCCGTGAGCCTGGCCGTGAACCGGAGAGAGGAAGGGAGAGGGTGGGCATGGTCCACCCGTAAAACCAAAATCCCTCAAGGGGTTCACGGTGCACCGCCCACCGGTCCACGGTGCACCAGCCCCGCAGACCGTGGCCCAGTGGGGAGCAGCAGCTGCCACGTGGCTGACTCCCCCGCTTGACACGTGTCCGGCCCGGGCCGGCCCAACCCGCCCCCGATCCAGCCCCCGCCCAGCCCAACCCCGAGCTCGGTGCCGGACCGTTGACCGGTCAACGTTGACCGTTGACCAGACCCCACCTGTCATAGACCCAGTTTGAACCGGCCAACCAGGAGCTGCCACGTGTCACCAGCGTTTTCCAAAAATAATAAAATGACCTTTCCCTTTTCAGAAACTGAATTAATCTTTGGAAAATCATAGAAAACCCATTTTAACTCTGAAAAATGTGAAACTGGTGTCTAAATTTTTCTAAAAATGAGCTCTAGGTCATAGGCTTATCCATGAGTGCTTTTGGTTCTTTCGGATTTCCGTTGCTTCTTTGTGTATCTCTATAGGAGCCGCTAAACGCGGTATTATGTCACGATTTTCAGAGACGGAGGAGCCGCCGACTGAGGAGGGCGACGACTACGAGTACACCGAGGACCTGGGAGACGACCCGACCGCAGGTGCCACGTCCCACCCAACCTCTTAGCACCCATTAGACATACAATTACTAGAATGCTAGTGCTTTACTACTTGTTGCTTGCTGCTGATGATAGGGTGCATGGTAGATTGATTGATTAAGCCTCTGCCTTGTCGTAACCAATCCCCTGCACACCCGCTGCTAAGATTAGACTCGCGCTTATCATGTTTACATTGCTGCTACTCACTTATTACTATCACTACTGTTGAGGATTCATGCTTGTGAGTGGCTAAGGCATGTGGTGCCGATGATGTGGAGAATCGGGACATCGGGAGTGATCTTGGCGTGTGTCTTGGGTATGTGGTGAGGGTTGTGTCGACTGGGCAGGATCCATGACAAGTTGTGAGGACGAGTCTTGCCGGGGGGGTGTGATCTGGGCACTCCCCATGTGAGAGTACCTGTGGCGGGTATATGTGTTGGGAGAAGGTTCTGGGGAGAAGTGCCTTTGTGGTGCGGGCCCTCAGAACGGGACGTGCCATGGAGGCACGGGGCATCGGCCCCAGGTGAAGATATCCTGTCCAGTGATCCTAAGGACTGATTGGTCGGACCTAGGGTTCATGGGACCTTCTCGTACACACCACTCGTTCCTGATGGGCGGGAAACGACTTGACGACTAGTTGGCCCCCTGCCACCACTACTAGGTTGGTAGGTGATAGTGTAGGGGATGTACAAAGGCCGAGACCCACACCCTCCCCGAGACAACAGTAGTGCCCCCCGGGATCCGGCATCACGCCTCACGCCTCGGCGTCTTGGGTGGACTCCGGGGTGCCCCGGCCGAGTGGTAGAGTGGCATTGGGCCGCTTAGGCGGCGGCTCGGTACGCCCTAGGCGAGGCGCATCGCCGATGATGGTGATCTTGTGGTTCCAGGTGTACACGCTCTGCAGAGTTGATCGATCTATACGTATAGCCGTGTCCCCGGTCATGGACATTCCCGTGAGTTACCATACGTCCGTTATAGTGAGTGGAGTCCAAGTCTCTTCTCTCCCCCTGGGTGTGTTGGATTCCGGCTTAGGCCGTTGAGGCGAGGAGGAGTAGGAGTCTTCCTCGTCGACTAGAGAGAGTGAGTGTGGTGAGTTGTGTGGTGATGGATGGATATGGAGGGATGAATGGGGAAGTGTGTGGTAATAAACGGGTTAAAACTTGACATATACTACTTTAATTATGTTAATGCATAAGAAAACCAGAGCCTCAAGTAGGTCTTTTTGCTTATCCTTGCATCCACTTTCCACATAGCAAAGCCTCATATAATGGGTGGGAAAAGTGGCTAGTACAAATCGTACTGATACGTTGTGGTTCATGGGAGGACCTCGGGTGGGAATCCGAGGATGAGGATCAGGAGGAGTAGGAGTCTCGCACTACGCGCAAGGAGAAGACGCGTCGATCCGCTGCTACCTTTCTTTTACTGTTCCGGACTATGTGTGAGTGTGTGATTTCCGCCTTTCAGGCGATGTAATAAATTACTTGAACCCTGCTATTGTACTCTGTACTTTTAAAATTCCGCCGTATGCGCACTTTGAACCACTGATTGTCGATGATGGTGATGAGTCCCTCGCGGCCATCACATTGTTGTACGTAATATGTGAGTTTTCCCTTCGAGGAAAACGCGGGTTGTTTCATGGATGCTAGATCGAACACGTCCGGTGAACCCGTGGTATGCATCCGATCGGGCCTAATAATGGTTGGTTGAGGGGTTGCCTCTCTATATAAGCTTGGTGGCCGTGTTCTTATTCCATTCATCTGTATTAGGGCCTATTAAGCTAACTAAACTCTTAGAAAATGATTTGAAAATACTAACTCACATGCACAAGTGGAGAGGCATTTTGGTGTTGGCTTATGACAGCAAGGATTTGAGGAGTTTTGGAAGTGGGAAGTGGTCACGGCAGTGACCGGACACGGTTTTGGCAAGTATCGGACGTGTCCAGGGTAATTTTTAGGGTGATCGAACTGTTCGATGTGGCATTTGGTCGAGGCGTGCTAACACGGCTGAGCGAGGTGGAGGGACGACCAAACGTAGGATGTGTCTGGTCCAAAAATCCTTCTCTGGGCCCTTACTGCAATCGACCGAACTCGGGGCAACGGGCATCCGATTGGTGTAGCTCTTCGCACGAGTAGGGGTAGCCATTGGGTACGAACATTAGATTTTAAATGGTAACCCACGTGGTCTTTAATTATAGGGCGATCGGATGCTGGACTAGATGTGTTTGGCCACCCCGTGGTGCACATCCGGTTAGGCCTCTGCATAGGATAACGGTTGGTTGAGGGTTTGCCCCTCTATATAAGCTTGGTGGCTAGCTCTTGCTCACTTTCTTGGACCTTTTCATTGGTGATACATCCATGTGAGCTAAAGTAAACCTCCCCCACTAATTCTCTTTCTTGATTGTACATCCAAAATAAGATTGGGAGTAATCTTTAGTGTATTTGCTTAGAGTTTGAGCATCTAGTGGCACTAGTGATCATTGAGCAGCCAGATTTCTTGTTACTCTTAGTGGTTACCGCCATCTAGATGGTTTGGAGCCATGGTGGAGGTCCAGCATGAGTTAGAGGTTGTTTGTGGCTAACTGTGTTGATTTGTGAGGGGTTCTTGTGCCTATCCTTGTGGGAAATTCACGAAAGATGACTCTAGTAAATTGCTCGTGTTGTTGAGTTACCTAAGTGGGTAGTCGCTAGCGGGGCATTGAGGCCTATTAATTAGCACATGCAACACCATGTTGTGGTCAACACAACGAGGACTAGCATACCGGCAAGCACGTAAACCTCAGGAGAAAAATCATCATGTCACATTGTCTTCCGTGGAATTCTTGGTATTCATTGACATTGATATTGGGGTTGGCTTCATCTTTTCTACGTGTCGGTATAAAGATCACTACCCCTCTTTGTGCTTCTATTCTTTACATTCTTGTTATAGTGGTAATGCAGCTTAGCTCTTTGCTTGTTCACCTAGGAGTAAGATAGCAACTTAGCCCCTGAGTGTGAAGTAGAGATCATAGCACATTAGAATTGTCACTAGGTGGCTTGCCAAACAAATAGAGATAGAGAAAACCACTTCTACATCATTTGTTATACTAATAATTTGTTCTAGTGTCTTTGTAGAATTTTATATAAAAATCAATAATATTTAGATCATTGGCAAACAAAAGACTAGCAAGTTATATGTTTATTTGTAGATCTACTTACATGGAGTCTAATAAATTAGATTTGCCATTTTATTATTTTTCTATGATTTACTATAATTTTTCAAAGATTCAATCAAAATAAATAAAAAAGAAAAAGACTAGAAAAAAACTTTATACTAAATCATACCATATTATATTCACTATGTAGATCTACTTATGTGGAGTCCAACAAAATTATATTTTTTATTTTATGATTTTTTTATTTAGTATAATTTTTCAAAATTTCAGTCGTAATAAAAAAACAAAACCATGGCACTGTAGCAAACCACAATCAAAACCACTCTAAGAAAATAAAGTATATGATTTAAAAAATTAAGAGAGGTTGTTTATCCGGTTTTACAGTTCAGGACAAAAAGCGGACTTTGGTAAAAAATGGGGAGGAAAATTATACCTTTTCCTCTCTTTCCTTTATGGAGCACCAGCACAGCATGTGATTGCTGGCCCAAGCCCACGACGGTCTGCCGGGCTCCTAGGCCAGCTGTGTTCCTAGGCTGTTGACGGCCCAGTTCTTTTCTTTCTTTTTCTATGTTTATTTACATTTATAGTTTTCTACTTTTATTTTTTATAAAGTATTCCATGACAGACATGCGAAATATCCATACACTGGAAATAATATTGCAACAGAGCAAACAGTGCGTCAAAACAAATATAAATGATTGTTGAAACCAATTCAAATATTTATTGCGATAATAGAAAAGTAGAAAACTCGTGAGATAGATGCAGGCCTCACGCACAGTGGTTGGAGTGGAGGTGCAGTCTTTAGCTGCGTGGGAGGTTGTGATAATTTAATTAAAACTATAGTAATATCTATAGTGATAATTTATTTAATTTGTTACTTTAAATAAATTATACATTTTAAAGAAGACATTGTGTCATCTCTCTCTATATATTTTTAATAAAAAATATCACCACAATATATTTTTAACCTTTGAGAAAATTTCAACAAATATAGTTCACTGAGTGGATTGGAGGCATGTGTAGATCAAGGGGGCAAGGCATCCTTTGGTTTTTAGAATTTTGAACTTAAATAGTAAATGGTTATTTACACCAATAATAACCAAGAATGCAGTATAGTACGTAAAATTATTATCTTTTATTAAAAATAAAAAATGAGAGCTTTAAATAAGAATATGTAAATAAAGGACAAGAGCCTCCATTTGAGATGCGGCTAAAAGTTTTGTAGCACTTGTAATAAGTTTAAACTTCAAAGTCAAAATCTAGAATCATGGCAAAAGTCGTGAGGAATGAGATACAACAAGAACAATCATAACTTAATGACATAATCTAAAATTCGACTAAATGTGTATTGAGGACACATGTTGATGCCACAGGGTTGAAAGAGAACCATGGCCTGGATTGAATCCTACCAGGAATGCTTAGCTAACCCATAATAACTTTGATTAGCTAATCCACTTCGACCGAACAAGCCCCAAACAGGAAAAAAAAAACTATAGATATGGATGGTAAAACCATATAAGTTTTTCATTGATATATAGAGTATATCTTTTTGGATATTGCATCAAAAGATGGACAAAGAGAGGTGGTGTAAGAAGTTTAGGAATTGCAATTAGTTAGAGTGTACATATGAACTTTAAATATTGTATGTTTTTAATATTTTACTAGCTTGTCTAGAAGTACGGCAGGCTAATGGACCAGTAAGATCAAAATTAGTGGTCCAATAAAGTAGATAAGCTTCATCACCATGAAACTTGAATCTTCTGTCTCTCATAAGTATCATGCCACATCAGCATATTCAATAGGAAGAAACTCCCCGTAAAACTTGTACCGAGACGGAGGTCCACGGAAATTGTGGGTCCCGGAACCGGTGTCTGTGGCTGGTAGTGGAAGAAAAGAGGGGTGGTCAAATTCCATTGCCTCCAGTCCAGGTCGTCGTGGGTGCGTGGCGGTGGCGGTGGCGTTTCCATTCCGACGGGCTGACGTGACGGCACTTGGTTTGGCAGCAGCCACTGTGATTCATTGATTAACCTACCAAGGCAGTACCAGCATCAGCACCAGCATCGACGAGAGAGCAAGCAGCAAAGCCGACAAGATGAGGCTCCCGCGCCGCCACCACCTTGTCCTGCTCGCCTGCCTCCTCGCCGCCGCCGCGGCCTCCGCGTCGTCAGACTCCGCCGCGGTGGCCCCAGGCGTGGCGGTGGACTTCGTGCGGCGGTCGTGCCGGTCGACGTCGTACCCGCGCGTGTGCGAGAGCACGCTAATCCCCTGTGCGGCGGGCGTGGGGCGCAGCCCGCGCCGGCTGGCGCGGGCGGCGCTGGTGGTGGGCGCCGACCGCGCGCGCAACTGCTCCGCCTACATCCACGGCGCCGGCAGCGGCAGCGGGAGCGGCGCGATGAAGGACTGCGCGGAGCTGGCGCGCGACGCGGAGGAGCGGCTGCGGCAGTCGGCGGCGGAGATGGAGCGGATGGGCCGCGCCGGCACGCCGCGCTTCGAGTGGTCCCTCAGCAACGTCCAGACCTGGGCCAGCGCCGCGCTCACCGACACCTCCACCTGCCTCGACTCCCTCGCCCAGATGGCCCGCCGTGTCAAGAACAGCGACGACGCCGCCGTCATCAGGGTCAAGAGGAGGGTGGTCGCCGTCGCGCAGGCCACCAGCAACGCGCTCGCGCTCGTCAACAGGCTCCAGCCGCCGGCGACGCACCGGCAGCGGCTCCTCTGACTCTCGCTCGTAGCTGCAGCGTCCTCATCCATGTGGACATGCAAGATCCGTCGTCCCCTGCATCTTCTTCGCCAATCGCCATTTATGTATGGACTATGTATGGATCGGTTAGCTTTGCTCGATTTCGTTCTTCTCGTTTGATTGTCAGTAGTAACTGTGCAGCTGGGATGGATCATTTGATTCCTGCGAGTGATTGTTCAGGATTATATATGCCTAACTAAAATAACCAAATCTGATCTCAAGTCTGCAGAACTGAAACAAACCAGCGTAGTGCTGTTCTGTTTTTCTTCTTAACTGCTAGCACACGATGGGTTGGGTTTTGTTTTGATTGGCATTGGCATGTAGGAAAATCCCTTTGCACTGTAGATTGTTTATAAGTTGCTGGTTTTTACTGAGGTACTTCACCACCATGTCAACTAATATAACTGCAACTCTATGGAACAGGGGACATGCATGTTTGCGTGGACCACCATCCATCAATATAAAATCAATCGTCCTATACACATGGATGGATTTGTTGTTGTTAACATAAGTGGTATGGCATGCATTATGGCAACCACACATCATAAGTGACACTGATCCATGAGCATGATGAATCTATACAGACAGATAGATATGCATTTGCCTTGCAAGCAAGACGCAGGTACAGTTGCAGCCATGCATGTTGGTGGCGGTAGTAGGTTGCGTGCATTGATTTGGATCGACCTCATCCCGAACTCCAGATGAATCCAGGCCGCCGATCCGGGGTCAATTCGCTGACACTCTGGTAGATGGTTTTCCATCAGACGACCCGAATTCCAGATGAAACCACCCACGCACGCATGATGACCTACCCGTGTAACTGATTAATTTACCTGCACACTACACATGGGATGAGTGATGGCCATTAATTTGTTTCTCTCATCCACCACCACCACTTGTATGCAAAGTGCAAACGAAACAATTCAACACGGCTGGCTTTAATTTATTTATTTACCTGATGAAAACGTGCATCAAGGAATTCAGATCGAGGCATTTCCGTTTCCATGCATTGTGTTGTTGTTGCTTGTGTATTCGTCCGTCCTGGACACGTCATGGACGCGATGTCACGACAGGTCTATATAAGTACTCCCTCTGTCCCATGAAGTATGTCGTCCGGGAAACGTGTTTGTGAGGGGGACACGGTGTTGACACTCAAAAATGTCCAGATCTTGTAAAGTTGTTAAAAGTAAAAATGGACTTCACCATTGCGTTCCTCTCGTCGAGATAGTCAAAAAACATATATGGAACGTTCAATTTGGGATCCGGATGCAAGAGTTGTGCACCGTGGAAGATTGCACGAAATACTACCGGTACTACCGGTCCGTGAGGATCGGTACTACTGGTGGCTGATGCTGTTGCGCAAAAATGAACTACCGGTACTACCGGTCCGAGACCGGTACTACCGGTGGGTGACGGAAATTGGTGTAGTTTGGCGCAAAAGTGAACTACCGGTACTACCGGTCTTCCACCGGTACTACCGCTAACGACCGGTACTACCGGTAGAGCCTGACCGGTACCACCGGTAGTGTCCGTTCCGAATCTAACTTTCAGATCCCGAACCGATTTGTTCCTAAATCGGTTTTGGGTAATCTTTAGACGTGGGAAACATGGAGATTAAGCCTTGGAGATGTTTCCTACTGGGATAAGACCACCCCCTCCTATATAAACAAGGAGATCATGGCCGATTGAGAGCCCATCAATCCAATCGTCAAAACACATCTACTACTACCTTTTTACTCTCTTCCAACCCCATGCTGTTCATCCCTTGATCCAGGCGACCAAGGATGGCGCCCTAGGCTTGCCGGGCCGACCTAGGGCAACCCGGCGACGTCCTTGCCTCGACGGGGGTCCCTCCCGGGCGAGAGTTTCGACGGTTCCTTTGCTAGTTTGCTTGGAAACTAGCCGTTCTTCGTCACGTAAGCGCGATTGGTTACCCTTTGCTGGTTTGCTTGTAAACCTAGCCGCTCTTCACCGCGTAAGTGTGATTTCTTGCTGCGTTCTTCGGTCCGTGGCGGCCCGGCGTCCAAAGCCCTCGTGGTGTGTTGGTCCCACAACATTCGGCGTCAACACACTTTTTTGGCGACTCCGCTGGGGAAGATTAGTTCGGCTATCTCATATAGCCGATCTCTCCGACCTAGCCTATCCATTGATTTCAATCTATCCTTTTGTGCTCGCCATTACCGTTGCATCTGGCCCAAAAGGTCGATTGCATCTGGTTTTGACCCCTTGTGATCTTGCTTACTATTTTGCAAGGAGTTGTGCTTGTTATTGAAAATTCTATAAGGCGGTCAAGCTTTAAGTCATGGAGTACCAAGGTGTTGCATCACAATTTTACTACAATTACCCTAAGGTACAACTTGTAAATGCATCTTATGATTCTAATAATTATTTTGCAAGTTCTATGAATTCTCATGTTGGTGTTGCTAGTCATGATAATAGTAGATATGTTGCATCAACTAACACTTATGTTGTTAATGGGCCTCATTATGTTCAAGAGCCGATGTCAACTATTAATTCTTTGAGTCCGAATGCATCTAGCAACATACAACATGTAAATTCTTATTTATCGGCTATAAGTTCACAATATATGGTCCTACCACAAGACATGCCGATGAATGAGAGAATTGGCTATGATAATGCTAATTACTTAGCCAATTACTCTCAAAATTCAGCACTATATGCCAATGCTTCTATTCATAGTTCGGCTTCATGTGTTACTCCAAACTCAAGCCGAATTAATGAAAATTCATCAAGGTATTTAAATGCAAGTGCTCATGATTCGGCTTCATGTGTTACCAATAACCATAGTCGAATCAATGAAAGTTTAGCACCTTATGTAGGGATTAATGCTCACGATTCGGCTTCATATGCTACTTCTAGCTCTAGCCGAATTAGTGGAATTTCAGCAAGACATTCGAGTGCTAAAACTCATGATTCGGCTTCACAAGTTGCTAATAATTGTAGCCGAATCAATGAAAATTCAGTATTGGGCGTGCATGCTAACTATTGTGATTCGGCTTCGTATGTTGCTCTCAAATCTAGCCGAATTGATGAAGATTTAGCCCATGCTAGAAATCCATATGGCTCCTCTAAATGGAAGGTGCCCGCTTATCATAGACCATACCCGTTGTGTTATGATTACTTAAGGGATCTTGATGGTTGGTGGGTACCTGACTTTTATGAATTTAGTGGTGAAGATGATAAAACCACTATAGAACATATTAGTACATATCTCTCGCAGTTGGGTGATTTCGGTAAAGAAGACTACATAAGAATAAGAAATTTTCCTTTATCCCTCACCGGTATTGCCTTTGCATGGTTTACATCTTTGCCTCAATGTACTATTTGTTCATGGTCTGAATTAGAGGAGCAATTTTATGAATACTTTGGAAAGACCAATGCAAAAAAGCCGATCACTACGAAGTCATCGGCTACAAGTGGATTATTAGTAGATATGAAAGCAAGTCTTGCTATAGAGAAGCATGAGAAACGTAAGAAACCAGCTAGACTTGACTTTTCAGGAGCTAAAGGGGTCGTGTACTTATCTAGTGATTATCACATCATTGACGAAGATCAAGCCCCTTCAAGCAAGAAGGGAGGGCTGCCTACTTGTTCCAAATTGGCTAAGTCGACTATCCAGTTGGCTAGGCCGATTGCATCTGTAGCCTACTCTGAATCGGCTAGGCCGACTCCTCAGTCGCCCAAGCCGATTGCCTCTGATGCTTGCCTCGAGTCGGCTAGGCTGACTCCACCTGCTGCTAGTGCCCAAGTCGGCCTAGCCGACTTCCGGTCGGCTAAGCCGACTTCTTTGGTTTCTGCAGCCGCCGATACGTCTTTGGATGATTCGGCACCTGTTGTTGATCGTTCTTTGGAGTTGAAGAGCAACATTATACAAATCAAGGATGTACACTTCTCCGAAATGATCAACAAGGTACAAAATACGAATATTTTGCTTAAATTCCAATCTGGTCATACTATTTCAATTTCTACATCTATTAGAGATATGCTTATAAATAGTTGTAAAGGACCGATTAGGAATAGCATTATATTTCATGAAGATAAGATAAACTCAGATTCTATCGGCCAACACATTATACTAAATGGTAAGACCGATGGTTTTGATTTATCAAAACTAAAAATTTCTAAAAGTGTTTGCAAAGGTGTGACCGAATGGATTGATGTTAAATCTGATCCCTTCGTTTGTCTGGCTTTAAAACCGACTCCACAAAAGAATCAGTTGAAGAAATCAAAGTACACCTTTGACTTTACTTTTTGTGATCATATCTTTGATATCTTGCTAAAGAATAATTTTATTAGAATTATTGATCACAATGCTTCGCCATCGATTCAGAACTTAGAAGGGCTTACATATTGCAAGTGGCATAATTCTTATGATCATAATACCTGTAATTGCAATATGTTTCGTCGTGTGATCCAATCGGCCATTGATAAAGGTCGATTGAGATTTTCTGAAGCTCAACAAATGGACCGATTGGATTCAATCGGTCTTGATGGCGAACAGGTTTTGAATCAGCCTGCATTAGCCAATTCACTCAAAACTCAAAGCTCAAGTGCCCATAAAAGAGATGTAGAGCCCTCAAGTGAAGATAAGGTTGCTGTCCAAGAAGTGCAAATTGGACATGTTTCAGAGGATAGCAATATCGCTGTAATTTCAAAAGACACTAGGGGGCAGGTGAAATCTCTCCAGCTAGAGCAAAAGCCGATTGATCCAATTAAGCAAGGAGAATCGGCTCAGGATCCTTCTCTGGGGCATGTTTATCAGGACGGAAAGAAGAAGGATGATTGTAATGCTAATGGAGGCAAGGCTCATGATAGGCAAAAAGATAAAAGACCGAAGCTTAGCTTCAAGAGCTTCTAGCTAAATATAAGAAGATCGGTGAAGCAAATATTGCCAATCGATCAAAAAAGGTTCATCAATCAAGATTGCCTCCAAAGCACAAGTCTAAAAAGTGAAATTGGCAAGGAGATAGATCTCATGCAGCAACAACATATTCTCCTTTTGAGCAGCCAATTCCTATGTCTTATGGATCACAACCCATACATTTTCATCCTTATTTATCTTGGGGTTGGTTTAATCAAGAGGCACAAATTCAACCATATTTTAGGCCACAATATGTAGACTATGCAGCTCCTAGAAACTCAGAGAAATCATCACATTGTAAAGACCGTTTTGATCAAAATCGGTCTAGAGCTCAACCAAAGAATCAAGAGGTAAAGCAAGTTTACCGTGTGAAGTATGATGGCCGAAAGAACAAATGTTCAGATCTGAGTTCAACTATTGAGAAGCCGATTACATTGTTGAAAAATCAGGCTTTTGATGGTAAAGACATGGGAGAATCATCTATTAATATTCTAGATGCCAAATCTGAACAAAAAAAGGTGAGAGTGCCTAAAAACAAGAAAGAATTGCTGCTGTCCAAAACAGAAATAAAACCGATATGCTCAATCGGTTTACCAAAATGGCAAGAAAGCAAGTTGGCAAAAAGCTTAGTGCGTAGAAGCTAAAAGCAAAAAGGCTTGGCATGGCTTCCTAAAGGAAGTGTTCAAACTCACAAGGATGATGCTCAAGAAAGTGGTGCGTCAAAGATAAATGAGAGAAAAAGATTCAAGAAACAATTGCGAAGTTGGAGATTTGCACCAAATCATCAAAATCTTTGGTCTTTGCATTATCCATCTTCTCTGCCTATGTTTATGAGGAATTCATCTCATGGTATGTATAGTCATACCTCGGCTTCTTATTTTGATCCTTGGTGTGGATCTTTATATTGTGGAGGGTTGCCAAATTATTATCAATGATCAAAAGCCGAAATATTTTATTTCGGCTATACATCTTCATGTGAATGAACTCATGTGGCCGATACTTTGTTATCGCCCTTAGCATAAAAACATAGCCGATGAATGCTTGTAACCATCGTGTTATTAGAGAAGTCCCCATAGAATTTTCTTTGATGGCTTTAAGGCCCGGGGGGCATGATATATGTGTTTTACTTCATGGATATGACTATATGATTAATCGGCTTGCAAAAAGGGTCAATATATTGGCATAATCATTATTTCTCATAATTATGCTATTTGAGACATCAAGCCGATTAGAATTATATTTACACCAAACTTCAGGCCGAATACGCAGTTTCTTATTCGGCTTGACTATGTTGCAATCCTTGAAGTATGACATGTTGAAGTCTGTGGTGGTTCTTTACTAATAATGCAGTAAGCCGCTGCTATGTTTTGGTGTTTTAAAGAATCACATAGTGTGTAGTTTGATGAGTGCCTTGATATCATTGTTTCTTTTGCTATTTTTAAATTTGGTATGTTTCAAGGCATGAAAACTATATGGCCAACATGTTAGTTCAACAAGCATCGGGCTATAATGTCAGTGGACATAAGTTTTATATTCAAGAAAGACCGATGCATCAGGATTTGAACTTTTTCTGTGCAGGTGCCCTGGAACTGGCTGAGCCGACTCTGAGAGTCGGCCAAGCCAGATTTGAATTTTCTCTGTGCAGGTGCGTTGGAACCATCTAAGCCGATTCTAGCAATCGGCCGAGCGATCGAAAGCCGTTAAACCGACCGGGTCGGTCGGACTAGCCAACTTTCCTAGAGTTGGCTCGGATATTTCACTCAATTAAGATCCGAATAGGTCTAATATGATTCCTAGTGATGATGTGACCGATTTAGGAGATTGGAGGACTCCCTTGTTAATGGTCAAGCTGAATCTAGCAATAAGACTTTGTCAAGCTCATTAAGAAGAAAGTGATCAAAGTGATATTTAGAAATTCATATATGCTAGAGACATTGCAAGGTGAAAGTCTCCCGAGCAATAAACGGAAGATACTTGAAAAGGTACCTTCTAAGTGTTTGGCAAGAAGCTATAGTGCTTTCCAAACAATGGCCGATACATGTATCGCCCTTAGAACAAAAATAGCCGATGTATACATCGCCGTTAGTCGCTGGGTAGCCGATGAGATGGGTATCGTTGCTATTTGGCTTTGAATTGTGTTTTCAGGTTCATGTGTCATTCACCTGAAAAACAAAAAGGGGGCATATGTTGACACTCAAAAATGTCCAGATCTTGTAAAGTTGTTAAAAGTGAAAATGGACTTCACCATTGCGTTCCTCTCGTCGAGATAGTCAAAAAACATATATGGAACGTTCAATTTGGGATCCGGATGCAAGAGTTGTGCACCCCGGAAGATTGCACGAAATACTACGGCACTACCGGTCCGTGAGGATCGGTACTACCGGGTGGCCGATGCTTGTGCCAGGGCAAAAATGAACTACCGGGTACTACCGGTCCGAGACCGGTACTACCGGTGGGTGACGGAAATTGGTGTAGTTTGGCGCAAAAGTGAACTACCGGTACTACCGCTAACGACCGGTACTACCGGTAGAGCCTGACCGGTACCACCGGTAGTGTCCGTTCCGAATCTAACTTTCAGATCCCGAACCGATTTGTTCCTAAATCGGTTTTGAGTAATCTTTAGACGTGGGAAACATGGAGATTAAGCCTTGGAGATGTTTCCTACTGGGATAAGACCACCCCCTCCTATATAAACAAGGAGATCATGGCCGATTGAGAGCCCATCAATCCAATCGTCAAAACACATCTACTACTACCTTTTTACTCTCTTCCAACCCCATGCTGTTCATCCCTTGATCCAGGCGACCAAGGATGGCACCCTAGGCTTGCCGGCCGACCTAGGGCAACCCGGCGACGTCCTTGCCCTGACGGGGTCCCTCCCGGGCGAGAGTTTCGACGGTTCCTTTGCTAGTTTGCTTGGAAACTAGCCGTTCTTCGTCACGTAAGCGCGATTGGTTACCCTTTGCTGGTTTGCTTGTAAACCTAGCCGCTCTTCACCGCGTAAGTGTGATTTCTTGCTGCGTTCTTCGGTCCGTGGCGGCCCGGGCGTCCAAAGCCCTCGTGGTGTGTTGGTCCGGACAATATTCAGCGTCAACACACGGTTTTCCAATGACAAAGTCCATGGGACAGAGGAAGTACTCCTATATGCTGTCAACATCTCATCTGTTACATGTCCCTTTCCTGGATTCATTACTACCAGCTAATTAATTCGCCTAGCGCCCTCACACACACACAGTGGCAGTGTCACAAAACTGCACTGGCGTCGTCAGATGTGTGCACATGATGATTAATTCCCGTCGATAGCGATAGGTAGGGACGGCATAGGGTAGGTCCTTTAATTTGCTTAACTCTTGTCGTTGGAGGAGGACCATGCAGTTGAAAGCCACTTTTATAGCTGGTCAACAGAATGGAATGGAAAGGATTGGATCCCATCCAATCCAACACACCTCGCATGGGGGGAGCCCAGTACTACCAAAGCTAACCCCTCATTCCCACCTGTCCGAACCGTAAGAGAAACCCACCAATTTCACAGTACTACCTCCGTCTTTGAAAGAAAGTGATTTCTAGAGTTATCCTAAGTTAAATTTTTTTAACTTTAACCGATTTTCTACAAAAAACATTAAGATTTATGTTATCAAATTAGTATCATTAGATTTATCATAGAATATATTTTCATAATATGCTTAATTTATGTTATAAATGTTGTTATTCTTTTCTACAAAGTTGGTCAAAGTTAAAAAAAATTGACTGGCTCGATTTCTAGGAATCACTCCTTTCAGGAACTGAGGGAGTATATAATAATCGGGAATAATTAAAACCGAGACAGCTGACTTTGATCAGCAATCTCCGATCCAGTTTTATGAGTACGGAATACTATGTTTTGTGATATGTGTTTCAACTTAACTCTACCACTTTCAAAATTCTTGCTAATCGGCTCTCCCAATTATGTTGCTCTTAAACTCTCCTAAAATGTTACTATATATATACAGTAGTGAAATCTGGTACTACTAAAAATTGAACACTTTCCTTCCAATTGTCTTCAATCCATATTATCATTGAGTCATCCAGAATTAGCTCTACAAATAAATTTTTACCAATACATACAGATATATATATGTCACTCAACATTCTGCAACCATTGTCGGTGGCAAGAGAGGGAGGGGCCCATAGGGTGAGGAGTCGGCACTTCACGTGTCAACTCCTAAGAAGAACAACTAGGAGATTAGAGCTGGCCTGTCATCAAGAGCTTGGTGTGTGTCTTGGTAGGTTCAAAAGGTTGCTTTGTGATGTTAGAAATGGCTTGAGGTGGCAACAGTCATCACTACTGTTACTTACCAATAATGAAAACCTTGAAATTTTTATGCCTCTTGCAACGCGCATAAAAAATTTGCACGGGGACATGAGCAACATTGCATTCAGGAAACCATGCAAATTAGAAAAGACATAGGGTCATTAGAATCTAATAAACAAGTGGCACATGGCAACAAAGGCACTAGTACACGTTGGGGGTCTGGTATTATTTGTTCCCGTTTGCAACGTGCCCTTGGTATTTTGGTATTATTTTATTTCCGTTACCACATACAAGCATTTATCTAGTGTACTAATAAAAACAATCAAAACCCATCAACTCTGAGATGTAGTCATGGGTCCTGTATCATTAAAATCAGTATCTTTTTTTAGAGTCAAAAGGACTATCAAAATTGGCAATTCACCAATCACCAAAAGCACCCCGGCATCATAACGACATTTGCCACTCGCATCGTGCCAAAAAGAACTCTCTCATCTCTCTCACTCTCATTGTCAATCTGCTTTGCTCTGACCTCGCCTAGCCTAGCCGGCGCAAGCAACGAGGGGCTGGCCTCACCTTGCCTCAAATGTCCATTTGGGTGGGTCCCACAGGTGGAGTTAGCAAGAAAAGGATGATTAATAAAGCATGCCAGCCATGCCATTATTTGCGTCTGATGGATGATCCTTTAGAGTTTAAGGGCGTGGCCCTAGCCTTAGCATTAACCAAGACAGAGAACTTTTTACCGCATCCAGTACCTTGTTCAAAGTTTGACCAAAACATGACTGAAACAACATAAGGCAAACACCCCCATCACCAACACCTATTACAAAGTCACTCTATTTTCAATTGGACAAAGCTGCACTATTTGCTTTCAGCCTCCTTGCTAACCCAAGTCAGCACAATTAATAAGCCTAGCTTCAACTTCTGGAGGTAAGTCCAGTCATGTGCAGACATGTACAGAGATACCTTTCCCATTAATCCTTCACTTGGTTCAGTGCGACAAGCGGTGTGGTCTTCTGGCCACAGTCCTCAGCATCTCTGGCTTTTAGATTGAACTCCGGCAACTTGATTATCCTTTATTTTTCACGTCAACCTTTGATGTTGAACTATTTAAGTCGTCAAACTCCGGTGGTGTGTATAACAATACTGTAGTTTAATGCCTTCTCTAAGAAAAGTCCGAAGTCGGAACACTTTTCCATTATTCAGATAAAAAAGACAGTTGTGGGCTCGTCATCTCCAATTCCATGGACCGTATTCAACATCTAGTAGGTCAGATGTTTGTCCTTCAGTTTCTCTTGAATTGCACCCCCTAGTTTCAGAAAGACATGTTGTACTCCATACCTAGCTTGTTCTTCACAAATCAGGGCCGCCTGGTGTCGGCAACCATAATGATCGTCATTTCAAGAATTGCCAACAATTGATTTAACGCAATGCAAAGTTCTGAACGAAGCAGGCAATGCTGCATTCCTAGTGAACCGAAGCAAACAAATCCCATTCGGATACCAGCGAGCTACTATATAGTTCTGCAGCCAACTCTGCTTTTACATGAACCGAGACCTGACAAAAATACATATCTCCCTTGAAACCTGAATTTTCCAACGGATGCGAATTAGTCAACTCTCTCGATTTATCTAAGTAGGCGAACTGTTGCACTATCTAATTACTTGTTTTAGTATATCAGCTACCACTATCATATGGAAAAACTACAAAGTACGACATATAACCATAATATAATACATACATGCAAGTAGAATCAGATATACCCGATACAATCCCAAAAGGTTTCTGTACCACAGGAATTCTACGGGATACAGTGGGCACATATAGAAAATCCAGGGACACCTGAAGTATGCTTATTATTTATTGAGCCATCTCTAGAACACATTAGGACGTGTTGAGCCATTTGGTAATAGAGCCCTGCAATCTGTCAGACTTACGGACAGCCATAAGTTTCAGAAAATTTGCTGTGACCTGCTTCCACTGCTCTCTCTGTATTCGGTTCTCCATCTGAAGCCCCTTGATACGCTTGTTTCCACTTGGTCGTGTGACCCTGCGAGTCTTTGTCATCTGCTTTGTTGTTTTCTCTACACAAAGGTGTGCACTGCCATGTCTAGACCTCCAGGATGTCTGGCATATGGTCGCCCCAGAATTACTGTACAGATAGTCTATTGCCTTTGGTATCAGCATCTCGTCAAGTTGGTGTGGATGGACATTGATGTGTGTGCGTGCCTGCTTCTCCCAATCAATTGCTTCTGTTGTAGAGCCCTCAATCTCAACTCCAGTAGCACTGTTAAGGCCATCCACCGCGCCATCATGTGGGATGAAGAGAACTCCCAGCTTCAGAGGTGGCTGTCCTTGTGCATCCTCTTGAGAAGATGAACTACTGCAGCTCCTGGTTGATCCCTGGAGTTTGTACTCGGATACCGAGAGGTGACGCTGCAAAAACACTTCACAGACAGGTTCAGGAAATATGTTCGATAGCGTCGATGATGCATCTGCAGTATTGCTACAAGCAGGCAACCTGTGTTCATAATCATATCCTTTGCAGCACAAAGGATCTGGGCGGAACCATCGGGTCAAAGTGTCATGAACATTATTCCAGTGAGCACTGGCACTGCTGCCATATGTTGTATTGCTTTGAGATGACCAAGTGAAATCCTGCGTTGGGAGCTGAGTGAGCTGCTTCATAACAATCTCAGCAGTAGATTTGAAGTGAGGCGTCACCAGATGCAGACACTTGATTGCATCCGCAATGATGTCGGTACTCTCAGAAAGACGCAGCATAATCCCTAGGCGAAAGCTGTTGTGAGGTGCCTTGCAATCTTCATAGACATACATGGCCAACCGGGCCGCACGGCACGGCACTGGCACGGGCACGCCAGAGCACGGCACGGTCAGGCACGGCACTATGCAGCACAGCAGGCCAGCCGTGCCGTGCCTGAGAGTGCCGTCGTGCCGAGGTCGCAGCCCAGGCACGGCACTATGGCCGGTCGTCGTGCCGTGCCGTGCCGCTAAGGCCCGGCAGTCCGACGTGCTCGTGCCGGCCCGCCGCCGCGCCGAGGCTGTCTCGTCGCCGCACCTCTGCAATGCCGAGCACGCCGCGACACTGCATCGTCGTTCTCCAGCTCCGGCCCCAGCTATCCGCGGCGTCGCAGCCGTTGCCTCACGCAGACACCGTCGCGGCGCCGCAGGTGTCCTCGCGCGCCGCCGCTAGCTGCGCCATGAGGAGAAGACGAGTGGGGGAGGGAGTGGCTTGGGACCGCTGGCGGCCGGAGCGAGAGGCAGAGAAAAAAGTTTCTGCGTTATGGAAAAGGAGCGGAAGGAAGTGACGGCCAGGAAGGGGAAGAAAGAAAGAGAGAATGAGGGAGAGGCTTTTATACCTAGGTTAGGATGTTGCAAACCAATCCAACGGCCAGAAATAATGCAAGTCAATCCAACGATCTGAGATAATCGGACCAATATCGTGCTGGCCCGTTAATCGTGCCGTGCCTGGGCCGGCACTACGGGCTGAAATGGCGGCCCAGGCACGGCACTACAATCGGGCTGTGCCAAGCACAGGCACTATTTTTGCTGGGCCGGGCCGCGGTTGGGCCGTGCTTCTTCGTATCGTGCCTAGGCTGGCCCATAGTGCTCGTGCCAAATGGAAAATTATATTCATAGATGAAGGATAGCATGGCTTCTAGGCCACGCTCCTCGAAGCTCATGGGACGTTTGGCGAAGTAATGATATTGCCTTCCATGGTGCATTGTTCTATACTCGACAAAATTTCCTGCAAAAAGGTTGCTAATGAGAGGATCAAAGAACATATATTGCTTTGGTGTTCCACCAAGCTGCACATATGTCAAGAAATCATCAGCGCCCTCTGCAAGCCTTTCGAATCTTTGCACCATGGCCTTGCTTGAGTTTTCAGCATTACTGTGGTTGATGATAGAGGAGACCAGTGATTTGGTCGCTTGAGCAACACGTCTAGGAAACGAGTATTCCCTGACCTGCTTTTTGGTCTCTTCGTCTTCCAGAGCACGTTGCTTGCATTCACGCAGCATGTCTTGGCACTCTTGAGCAGCACGCTTCAGCTTCTTTCTCCAAGACTCCAACGCAACAGCGGCACATTGGTGATCTGCCACTTGTTGGATGTGTCAATCGCTGCCTCCATTTTGATGTGCGCCATCTCCAACCTCTCTAATTCACTCTCTTCACCTGAGCCATCCTCGTGTTTGCTGATGATAGCAGAGAAAATCCTGCTAATTGCTTCCCCCAACAACAGCGGAACTGATCGCTTCTGACATCATTGCCAGCTCTGCAAAAACTGTGTCCTGCAATCCTGCTCCTGCACAGGAAAAGGAGTAGCAGTATAGCTTGTGAATAGAAGAGGAAATTGCATGTGCATTATAGTTGCATATGTGGATGATTAACCAACCTGATGTCCTGATCTTGGGGCTGCTGTATGCATGCAACTGATTTGAACTAATATGTGTTATGCAGTTTCAGATATATACAGAGGGGAATGGGTAGACCTAAATATACAGGAAGCAACATGTGACCAAGTCCAATGTATAACTAGACTAAGTCATAAATAGACAAGGGAGATGTCTCCAGTCAACTACAATGTGGAGACATCCAAGGCCTTGTTTAGTTCGTGCGCAAGTTGTAAGTTTTTCCACTCTTTCTCCATCACATCAATTTCTATCCGCATGCATGGAGCATTAAATGTTAGTAAAAAAATAACTAATTAGGCCTTGTTCAGTTCGTGGAGAGAGAGAAATTCGCAATCTGTAGCACTTTTGTTTGTATTTGGCAAATATTGTCCAATCATGGCCCAACTAAGTTCAAAAGATTCGTCCCGTGATTTACAACCAAACTGTGCAATTAGTTATTTTTTTTACTTACATTTAGTGCTCCATACATGTGGGTAAAAACTTGATGTGATGGAGAGAGAGTGAAAAAAGTTGCAAAGAGAACAAGGCCTTATACAGTTTTGTTATAAATCACGGGACGATTCTTTTGAGCCTAGTTAAGCTACGATTGGATAATATTTACCAAATACAAACGAATGTGCTACAGTTGCTTAGATTACAGAAACTTTCAATCTGAACAAGGTCTAGTGCATTTTAATGGTCTACTGAAAACTGACCAATCAATTGTTGGGGGTTTTGCTGCGGTACATCCAAATAATCGTGAACCGTTTATTTATTTTGATCCGATGGTTATGATCACCTATTACCTCTTACCAATGTTAGCCTACACGCTACACGGTACACGGTCGGTCACCTTTCGTTTAGCGGTAGTCGGATTATACGTCCCGATTAAACGGGCCAAAAAACGGATTACACGGGATTAAATGGATTAAACGGACTACACGGCCAACACGGTTGACTACTGAGTAGCGTTTAAACGCCGTGTACTCGGCCTACATGGCCGTAAAATATATATTTATTTAATTTTTTATTTATATAAAATAAAACAAATAAGGAAAATATTAGACATAATATTTTTTTCTAGATTTGATTGATGCATGTATGATATGACTGATATGATAAATCTTTTTTTATTTTTCATCGTTGGACTTTGATATATTTTATGCATGTGGGATTAGCGTCTTGCGTGCACATGTGAATAGCCCGTGTGTGTGTGCATGGTCGCTTTTGTGTACGTGTGCATGAATAATGTGTATGCGCGCGAGCATGGTCGTCGCTTGTATGGACGTGTATACGTGAATAAAAACGTGTATGTGCTTTGTTGGTCGCCTGTAAGGACGTGTGTACATGAATAACGTGTGTGTGTGTGTACGCGCGTACACATGGTAAGTGCACGACAGTTTGGTCGTGGTTTAGCCCGGATGTGTTGATAAGATGAGCGGGTAACTAATGGGTGTTAGATTAGTTGTAGTATTAGATCGAAAGGAATCCGGCGCCAGTGATTAGGACTCGGGAATCTGATCGACGAAGATTTTTTTTCCCTGACATTAGAGGAAGCGGGAGATTTTATTTTTATTTTCTAGGTATTCTTATTTATCAAGTAATTCATAAAATCTAGAAAAACAACGGCTCAGATTTATTTAAGGTGTTACCTCCATGTAGGTAAAATATGTACCATACCATTGCCCGTTGCAATATGCAAAAGCAAGACACTCATGTTGAAAAGAAGACAACTGAACGGAACTCCATTATTTTCGGTTACCATCACTACAACTTGCAAAATAATATTCAGGTCATTTGTACGGAGTAATAAGTGTGGTCTTATGCCTGTTCTAAGACGATAGACTGGACCCAGAACTTATATACATTAGGCCAATGCTAAGGTATATATTTTACCTATTAGGAGGTAATATCTCAAATCAATCTGAGCCCTTAATAATTTAGATTTTATAAATAACTTAATACATTAACAAAATCCAGAAAAATAAAAGACTCCCATCTTATTCCTGTATTGACAGGCGGAAGAAATTCTGCATGCGCGCATGCGCGCTAATGACGAGAGGAGAAATCCTGTTTTCTCACCAATCAGGATTCAGGAAGGCCGATTCTTTCCCTCTCCGGGATCCCGACGGCTTGCGCACGGGTCGAGTAGGCGAGCTGGTGTCGGGTGCACATCTGTCATCCTCACACACTAACACTAAAACGTTACAAACAATAAAATGTGACTTGTACTAACACTTTTTTCAATAGTATATAAACACTAAAACGCTACCAACATATAGCCGCATATACACACGCTAGACGTGAGCGCACACACTACTAACCACACGCTAACCACGGACACGATGACCCGTAGTGCACGCTAACCATGCACATACTGACCACGTAACATGCATGTGCGCACACACACGTTGTCACGTACAAGCTAGCTACTAGTACACGCACGCACACATACAAAATCAAGTACACACGATGCCACGTACACGCATATCACTAGTACTACACATGTAAAATCAAGTATAAAAAAAGATTTACTATATCAAATCTGATTATATATGCATCAATCAAATCTTGTTTATATCTAAACTTTCTCTTATTTATTCTATTTTATAAAATAAGAAATTAAATAAATACACATTTCATCTATTACTTCCTAAGAGGCAATAGGCGATCGTGACCGTTTGATCATAACAAATGAATGGCTCATAGTCATTTGCATGTACTACAGCAAAACCCTATCCATTATCTAAGAAAAACAACTTGTAGGCAGAGAAGTCATCAGGCTTAATCAGAGGGACTACTATATATCATGATGTGGACTGGTGAGACTGTTTACATGTCCCGACGACCGTCTGCTGGGCACAGCAAAGCAGTTCAAATGCCAGTTACTAAAACTTAACAGGGAATATGGCTTATATTATTGTAACGGCCTAATGAAGATTCCATCTTTCGAAATTCTTATCGATCGAACTATTTTCTGGCCTCAGTTCCCCTCCATGAACCAGTCGACTTCAGCAACCTGCCTACCCTCCTAACAAAGGATGTAAGTCTAAACTTTCCCCTTCTGAAAATGCCCTTGAATGGCGATTTAGCTCAAATTCAAACTCAATTCTAAGGTCTTAATAAGAAAGCCTGAAGCAGATAAAGGGTAAAATATTATTAAGAGCGGAGATACCAGTACGTCAAATTCCAAGGAAAAAAAAAGACCAAAAAAAAAATTCCTAGCCATCACTTATGCTTCTTTAAGGTTCTGTTTGTAGCGTTTATTTGTTCTTCACGGTCATCGACTGCACAGTGGCGCACCCATCAGTTCACTGCCAAACTCCAAGCCACCAATCATGACTTCACGGTCAAATTCCAAGCTACCATTCATGACTTTTTACGGTCAAACTCCAAGCCATCACTCAGCTCGCTCTGCCATACTCCAAGCCATCACTCATGACTTCACAGTCATAGACTCATTTGGAAGGATGGACGCCACACCATGGTGAAGACATGGTCTTGAAATTACTTGCACTTGTTCTCTGTGTGATCACACCAAGAGATTGAGATGTGTGACCATCTTTTCGTTTCTTGATCTGAGAAGCATATCAGAATGTGGTTTCCAGTTGAGTTGCGCTAGAAGATGTACTCCCTCCATCCCAAAATAGATGACGTTCTCGCTTCCCGAGAAACGGATGCCGGCAATTTTTATAAATAATAAATATCATCGATTAGTATCATAATTAGAATTATCGGAAAGATCTTTAGATCTAGTTTTTTAACAAATTTATTTAGAGATATAAATATTATACGTATTTTCTGTAAATTGAGTCAAACTTGTGGCACGAACACCCAAAACGTCATCTATTTTGGGACGGAGGGAGTAGTATGGCAGTCATAAAATCAATTGCAGCCCTTTAAAGTTGAAAAGATCTTCATACCCAAGAGTCAAAGCAAATAACTCAAACTGACCTGAAACAAACCAGTGCTATGAAATCACGCAGTACATTCTGTTAATGTATTGGATGAACCGAGTGAAAAATGAGTCAGGAGATTATTTGTTTCTTGTTGACCTGCTTGAGTTCTTTGTTCCATCCTACACAAGTTATAATTCTAGCACAGTGCTAAATTAAACGACTAGAAATTTGACCAGTACACAATGACAATGAGGGTGATAATCTTTTCAGACTGAGAGCAGTGTTGACCAACAACAGACATCCATGATCATTCATTAGTATCATTACCAAAGTTTTAAAGAGTGGGCTAAGCCCCTTGGCGGCTGCCTCTCCCAAAGGCTAAGAAATGCTATAGTGGGCTAAGTCATTTAGCGTCTGAGCAAAAATTATGTCAAAAAATCAGGTAATTTTACACACAATAAACATAGAAGATAAGACATTACAAATACCAATTACTCACTAATTCCTGGACTAATCAACAGCAGTAGTAGTGCAGTAAGAAAAAAAAATCATGAGCAAATCCCTCCCTGCTCTGGTTGGGACAAGGTCGGCAGCTCGCCGCTCTCCCAATTGGACCTGCTCGTTGCTCGCAGCCGCAGCTCTAAGATGGCCACTTGCAAGTCATACCTGCTTGCTGGCCAACAGCAGCAGCCACCGGTCGAAGCAACGCCTCGCGCCGGAACCGCTGTCGCCGCCGTCGTCGTCTGAAGAAAATCTCGCGTCGAGGCTCTCCAATGCAGTGTATTGACTGGTTTTGGGCTAGCGTGTGAATTGGGCCGGACGATGCTGAAAGCTCATGCTGAGTTTGGCCTGATAGCGGCGCTAAGATGCTTCCATTTTAGTGCGCTGCCTTTGGATGGGGATGAGATAGGGTTAGGGATAGGGATATTCCATCTTTCAAAAGTTAATATTGAATCCTAGCTATCTATGTTTCACACCTCATTTAATCATAACCATTCATCTATTTCCGTCTCCCTATCCCACTTCTCATATCCCAATATCCAAACGACTCTAGGAGACGATACTAGTAGCCATGCTTGTAGCAAGACATGTTTATTGAAAACATATTCTTTATTATAAATAAATAATAACTAATGTTAATCAGACAATTATTATATATTGCATAATACATACAGTCACATCCTTGCCACGGAAGTAATGCTCTGTATTGAATTTTTGTAGAAAGTCATGCCACATGTGTCGGCTTCCAAACAACTCTATGAGACGATACTAGTAGCCATGCGCGCGCACGTGTTTATTGAAAACATATTCTTTATTATAAATAAATAATAACTAATGTTAATTAGACAATTATTATATATTGCATAATACATACAATCACATGCTTGCCACGGAAGTAATGCTCTGTATTGAATTTTTGTAGAAAGCACTAGTACACAAAAAGATCAATGCCGGCGGTGGTAAACACATTAGCACCGACGGATCTCGAGCCGCCAAAGTCTGCGAAAGGCCAATAGAAATCGATCATTTCCACCGGGCGGTTTCTTGAGAACCGCCAGTGGAAATGAAATTTGTACCGGGCGGTTGGTTAACATAACCGCCGGTGGAAATGGTTCCATTTCTACCGGGCGGTTCACCTCTAAAACCGCCAAGAAATGGTCCATTTTCACCGGGCGGTTGACTTACCAACCGCCAAGAGAAAGTTTCCCACCATTTTTTAAAATTAAAATGGAAACCTATTTATTTATATTGAAACTCATGATAACATGCAATTACACTCTATCATACATCTATTTACATCAATATAGATCTTTGTACATCAAAATTGTATTATATCATACATGCATACTTCAATATAAATCTACATCACAAATATTTCATACATATATACACATCCACAGTTTTTCTCTTTTTCTAATTGGAAAAGCCTTAATAATCGTTTCGACTAAG
Source organism: Chrysopogon serrulatus (assembly GCA_015844335.1). Lineage (NCBI taxonomy): Eukaryota > Viridiplantae > Streptophyta > Magnoliopsida > Poales > Poaceae > Chrysopogon > Chrysopogon serrulatus. The sequence goes on along the minus strand of JADLZL010003329.1, from coordinate 8,630 downwards.
ATTGAGACGCCTAATATCGCTTAGCGGTGCATATTCCGGCTTTCCCAATTCACCGCTTCGCATCGTGATATTTTCCTATTGGTGGAATTGCTTCTTTCATGATGAATAAGCGAGAGATCCTCAACTATGTTGTATAATGCTTTTTCATTGAAATTTTTCTCGTCGGATCTTCTCGCATAGGCCCGGTAAGAAAGTATGTTTATAATTCAACATTATATATTTTCATTTGGTAACCAATCTGTACAGCATTAATGACAAAACTTATAAATGACAGCTACTTATACCTTATATCGGGGTTTCGATGTATCGCCCTTGGTCTCTCATAAACTTCGCAACGTAGAACCCACGGTCTGCAGCGTTCCCGCTGGTTGCTTGTGGCACTATAATATATAGTCAAGTGTTTATTTAGTTTTTGAAATGTACTATATACTAATTAAACATGTATGATATGCACTTATAAATTTATATACCGGCCAGTTGTGAAGTATATCCATTGGTTCTTGTTGGTATTTTTAACTGCACTCTATTTAAATAAGTTTTAAGTAGGATTATCCGCAAGCGCACAGATATCATACCAGTGTCACATTTTACCCGGAGGTTTTAAATATCGTATCCACAGGGAACAGTTGTGATAATGACAAAGTGTATAGACTTAACCCTACAATTAGGCATAGATCATATCAAGAAAAAAGAGAAATAGCTAATGTACTCTAATTCTGACTACCGGTAAACTTTGTATAATATCGTCTTATCGGGCAAGTGACCTGAATAGGAGAAGAAACAGAGTAATCTACCTACCAGACACCTATCAGCCTGTCTATCCTATCAACGGGAAGTGGACTACAGAGGATTCAACGCAGCTATAAAGTCACCTACGCGAGCTACCACTATCCGGCTAATCAGGGGACATCCACAAGTAAACCTAGCCTAGGCACCACGCCTACACTACGAAATACTACTTCAACCAAGCAATTACCAAGATCAAAGTCCTCAATATGAGATGTGAACTAAAGAACGAATATAAACGACTGCTTACTTGAATCAAAATAGTAAATACAAAAGTACCTCGAACGCAGCTCCGGCGAGGAAGTCAATCCGTAAGAATACAGCCCACGAAGAAGCGCCGACATGCCGGAGCTCCTCCAGAATCTCTACTCCTCTACTTAATCTCTCTAATCTCTAAACAAGACTAGATCTAGAAGAACTAGTCTCTCCTAATTGCTACATCTAGATGAACTAGCTAGAACTAGATGAACTAGACTAGATCAACTAGAGGGACCCTAACCCTAATCTAATGAAGAATATGAAGCCTTGGGGTGTAGAATGCCTCTTGGGGGGAGCCTTGGGCGTCATTATATAGGCCGAAGTGGAGTAGGGGGCAAGGAACCGCCACGTCAGCGATCCGCGTCTTCATCTCATGTGCACCGTCGGATCAAACCGACCTCAAATCAACGTAGGGATGCTGCGATTGGACTCCACGCAACCGAGGGAGGAAGACTCCGTAAGGCGGCGGTGATCGGTGGAGTTAGGGCGCCGGGCGGCCCGGTGGGTGGGCCGGCCGGCCCCACCTTATCTCCTCTCAAGGGCCCCGCTGCCGTGTGTCTTCTAGACCCTTCCTGAGTCCTCTAGCGATGTTGCTCCAACGTGGATCAATTTCGTGATAATTATGCATTGAAATCCTTCTTTTATCCTTTTCTGGAAAATCCCCTGGAAAATATAGAATATGCAAAACTCGTGGAATTTGTCAGATAAAGCCCTAGACTAGTATGTTTTCATGTTCTCCTTCAGGTTTAAAGTGCTAGTAAAAGTTGACGCTAAGGAGTGTCAACAATACCCCTAAGCTTACCTTTTGCCAGGTCCCTTGGCAAACAATCTAAATCTAGTTCTTAATAAACTTGGATCGAGAATTGCTTTGTAATACTTTTATTTCTTTTAAGCTCACTTACTTTTAAACATAAATTTTCCTTTGGTTTAGACAAAACTACTCTAACTTTCAAACTTACCCATTTTACCTTTAACTATGGAGCTTTTACAACTTGTGCATAAATCTTGAGCAATCGAAACATAGAACAATCAAGTCAAGCACTATGTCTCAAATTCTTTACAGTACCAATATTCCGTAGTTTTTGTAAATTTTCGCAATAAAACTTAGAGCTTAATTGTATGACACCCTCAAGTCTCTCAATGTATGTGGTATTTATGGTTCTCTCTTAAGGCATTAATGATGTTATGCCTTTCCTACAACTAAGTATTTTATAGTGGTGCTCATAGGAGTGGCAATAACAAGGATGAACATACTTGCAATTCATATATTGTAAAGTCAAACAATGGATCCATAGAGAATCAAGGCATTCAATCAAATCAAGATGTGCATGTGTGCGGCGTATGGTGGATAGGTGCATATATGGTATTTAGTGGCTAATCCTAATTCTACTTTTGCTCTTTAAAAATAATCTTCTTCCTTAGAACTCTTTTCGCGGGAAAACATGAGCTATCTTTATTCTCTCTTTTTTTTCTTCTTTCTTCTTTTTTTTTAATTTGGGAGGCGGGCATCTATGTACCCATTGTTTTAATGCTGGGACACTTGTCCATCTTTTACTCCCTTTTTTTTTCACTCTTCTCTCTTTTTTTTTCAATACTTTTGCATAGCCACATGTATCCTTTGAATATAAATAATTGAAGAGATAATGATAAGAACTTAGAGCAATTAAACGGGGGGTTGTCCTATAGGGTCTATTTTTAGGTGTTTACTCCTAATGTAGGAGAGAAACATTTTTAAAGTGGATCTAGATGAAAGTGGAAATGACTGCGCTTACTTCCTAGAGTAGGAGTAATGCATATGTGGGTGGAGTGCGTAAGTGATCTTGATTTTAAAAGCATGACAAGACTCTCATAAGGTATATTCCAAAGGTTGACTAAACTCAATGTAAAGCAAGCAAAGATAAATGTGCAAAGGTTTTCCTAATTCTAAATGTATCATATATGGCTTTGGTAGGAATTTAGATTTTGTCATACAAGAGCTCATCATGTAAGATTTTAGGTTTTCAAAATAAATCTCCAGAACTTAGTAATGATAAGAATAAGATAGATAGTAGCTTAGACCTTCATGTATCATTGTCGATCAATTAACTAGACTTTAGCTCAAGCGTGTGCCTCCACAAATTTCAGGTTCGAGAGTAAATTCTTATATCAAAGTAGTCATATCCAAACTCGAGAGAATCCATGGTTAAAAACTAGGCACTTAAAAGAAATTTCAGTAGAGCAACTATTCATCATTTCCACTTTAAAAGATTAGAGAGAGAGAGTTCTTTAAACATACTTTAATTATTAAATCTAACACACACTATAGCTTACTAAAAATAAAATTAATAGTAAAGACATACCTTAATCACGATGATAACGGGGGTGCATCTCCCCCAAGCTAGTCCTTCGATCGCATCGAGCCTTCATGTGCCCGAATATTTTTGTGTTTTTCTTAATTAAGGGTGAGCCTTCATGTGCTCATATAGTTTTGGCATTTTTAAATTTTTCTATGATACTATTGTGAACCTTCATGTGCTCACATATTTTTTGGTATTTTTATGACTATAAAAAGTAGACTCGATAATCGCCTAGGTATAGTTACCGATAACTAGGGGATGCTCCTCCCCCAAGCTAGATGTTTGCAATTATTGGTGTTAATGATCTTCAGAGTGAGGTAACCAAGAGCGGCCCTAGTGGATGCCACCGATAGACTCTCTCCTTGTCATAATGTTGTTCCCGCATAATTATACTCCAACAAGAAAACCAAAACTCGAGGCTCGAATTTAATAATAGGTTAGCGGTCAGCCAATAAGTAATTGATTATTCTTTGAGTTGATTTGAATTGACAGGCTCTAGCAGGATTCTCTTTTTTTTTTTTTTTGAATTTTCTATTTTAATTATATAGAAATTAAATGTGAGTGCATGATATATAGTTCTATTATTTTTTTTATGCCTCCACATAGAATATTTATTCTTATGGGGCTTAGGTTTTTCTTTCATAATACAAGAAAGTAAACATAGATGATGCTGCTGCTACTACTACTACTACTATTATTATTATTATTATTATTATTATTATTATTATTTATACCACCACAAAGAATATTCCTATAGGGTTACCATAAGTTTATTCATGTAGGGATTTCAATATTTTATGATGCAAAGAAATGAAGCAATAAAGATTTTTATTTTCTTTTTTAATATTTATGAAGATGAATATACTAAAGCGAAATTATTAATGTAGATAGAAATACTAATTAATTAGATAACTACCATATTACCTTATGGTAAGGGTACGGAATTTTAAGTTTACCGACAGAACTTATTCTTCCACTCTTGTGTATCTCTCCATCTTGAGAGATGGAGGTTATGATGTTGCATACCTTTAGTGATGATGATGTCACTTTTGTTCTTTGATTTGACCAATAGGTTGAAGTAGAGCTTTTAATTATGGTCTGGCAAAGATCTTGCTCAATGTACATGTTCACGTAACCCTCACTTGTAGATTTAATAAATTTTTCTCGATGTGTTGTCCTGTTTGCAAAACCAAGGCAGAGATCAAGTGCATGGGTTCTGCTGGTGGTAAAACACCAACAAAACCAAATCTATTTCTTTATTTATTTTTCTCTATCCCTAGACACATTGAACAAGATAAAGTTAGGGTTACATGAATTATTTATTTATGCCATGAGTGGTAAGATCAAAAGATTAAGCATTTAATGTTACATTTAAGTTCACATGGCAGAAAAAGAATAAAGTTGCTTAACCAATGGAAGGATAAATTTTTACATGAGTATGACTATCATCTTCCCAAGATTGAATATAATATTTTAACTTATTTGGTTAAGACTGAGATTAAGAGTACAAGTGCTATGAACAATATTAAAAGACAGATCATGTTGAGTTAATTAGGTTAATCAATTAAAATTGTAACTCTAACATGTTTGTGTTTTAATTTATGTGAACATCAAGATCAAGAGAAGAGCAAAGACCACTTACCTTAAAATATTACCTTTATTATTAGAGCGTGATAGCACTAAGTGATGAAGAGTAATTGACTGGTGATGCTTTCCTTCTCTTGCATCTTGAGTTGTTCATAGACTTCTTGACTCCTTTGTCGTATTTATTCTTTTACCATCTTTTGCTTCTTTGATCTTTTGACTTTTTTTTTTTCACTCCAATTATTATTATGCCTGCAATAGATTAGTGGACAGTACATACCCGAAGGAATATACAGATTTTGAACACAGGTTGCTTGTCCAAGTATTTTATTTTGTCTATGCTTAATGAAAAGATAATATTAATATTGTTTAGCATAAATCATATTTTATACGTACATGACTTAAAGCAAAGTAACTTGTAGTAGAAGATAAAATGAATGAATCATTAATGCTCATAGTTCTCTCATTCATGATGAATGAGCTATGTCTTCTTTTTACAAAGTTATTAAAGTTAAGCATGTACTGGTCACATCTCTAATTCGAATTTATCTCAAAATATCCAATGTCTACTACAGTATCTTATCAGTTTCAAAAATCAACCTAGACACCACGTCTAATTTGACTTAGAAAGGCATTCTAACCTAAGCACCACGCTTAATTCAAAAAGCCTTTGAAAGTAAAATCAATACACCTCTTAGTTCAAGAATCAAACTAAACACCTTGTCTAATTATGACTCAAAAAAACAGTTTAAACTAAGCACCATGCCTAATTCAAAAGGTATATGAAATTTCTCCAAACCTTAAACATACTATAGCAAGCAAAGGTAACATAAAAGTTTATAGAATGTTATTCAAACAGAGATGAAAGAGTATGATTAATAAATTGAATAAAGGTAGAGACAACCAATATTAGCAATATAGAATTTTCTAAATAAGACCATTCCCCCAAGCTGGAATTTTATAAAGTAAATGTAAGCTTGAGTGGATGTAATTCAAAATTGCATAATGGTTGTTTTGACATACCTGTGCCGCCATTAGTTATTTTCTTACTTCAAACCTAAAATGGTTAGTGACAAAAATACCCAAAGGAATATTTTGATAATTATAACTCTGCTCAATTCACAAGGGTATAACAAAAAAGGTGCAAGCTCAATTAAATTTAATTTTTTTTTAAGAGTGGTTATTTTGGGACACAAAGTTGTTCTTAGCAAACCTTCTAATTATCATACTTTAAATTGGTGAGGTGGTTTCCTCTAGAACATTAGCCCTTGTGCACCTATATCCATATTACAATGAGATCTATAATATTTATGATAAACATATGCATCTACAACCACCCTCTTAATGATTTTATAAACAGGTAAAATAAGGGGGTTAAAGATCTCATGTGCGGTAATATTAGAGAGACCAAAAGATTCAGGAGATTTCTCATATGAGCATGGATTTGATAAAGTGTTAATGAGATAATTCCTATGCTCATTAATGTGATCTCCCTTTTCAAACTCTAAGAGTGTCTATTCATGGTTGTCTATAGGCAACAAGTTTATATCTATTATTTTATACCTATGACATTTATTGGATGTTTTATTTTCTAGGATTCCCCATGAATTGATGTTCCTAAGGTTGGTCTCTTCTAAAGGTTTCTCTAAACTTGGGTGAGTTTTGTTTATTAAAGAAATTAATTTAAGTTCACTATTTGAATTTAAACCAAGTTTAGATGCCAAAGCTTCATCTTCTTCCATCCATTCTTTCACAATGGCAGATGTATTTCTAGTATATTCTACATATTCCTGCCATTGATGTTACTCTTCTTGGGTATTCCTATAATCTTCATAATTCTTATTTTTAAGATGTCTTAATAGATTTCTAGGTTTATTATGAAGTTTAGTAGAAAGAGCATGAAAGATTCATTGGGGTCAAGGATGTGTTTAGAGATGGGTTTAAAGTTATTTAATGTGGGCATAGAAAGGGAGAAGATAGAATTTATTCCTAAGTGGGTTAGCTCTCCTTCTATGGCATCATTCAACATGCCATCCTTGCATTCTTTCCAATGTCTTTCAGAAGGAAAAGAAAGTTGACTACACTTTTCCTAAGATGCTCTTTTGAGAAGATCTAATGTGTATTGTTTTATGAGCATCTTAGCCAACTGGAAGTCTAAATCATTAAAGTGGAATTTTAAGGGTTTAGGATTGATAGCTAAATCTTGAGAATAGAATGATTATGTTTTAGCTACCGAGACTTCCATATCTAGTTCGGATGATAAGATATCCCGAATCATATTAATTAGACATGGGCGTAGCTCATAGCCAGGTGTTATGATAGGTTCCATAGATTTTGGTGGCTCAAAGCTTCGCACATGTCATAAAGATAGATAGAAATAAAATTAAAGACATCCATAAGGATGAACACAAAAATAATGAAGAGACTGGGATAAAAACAGGATTGAAGCATCCATAAGGATGAACACAAAAATTATTGAAGAGACTGGGATAAAATAAGAAAAGATAAAAGTATAATAAAGATTAAGCTAGACTAAGTCAAAATCAGCAAACCATTCCCCGAGAACGGCGCCAAAAAATGCTTGTTGGTATTTTTAACTGCACTCTATTTAAATAAGTTTTAAGTAGGATTATCCGCAAGCGCACAGATATCATACCAGTCACATTTTACCCGGAGGTTTTAAATATCGTATCCACAGGGAACAGTTGTGATAATGACAAAGTGTATAGACTTAACCCTACAATTAGGCATAGATCATATCAAGAAAAAAGAGAAATAGCTAATGTACTCTAATTCTGACTACCGGAAAACTTTGTATAATATCGTCTTATCGGGCAAGTGACCTGAATAGGAGAAGAAACAGAGTAATCTACCTACCGCACACCTATCACCTGTGTCTATCCTATCAACGGAAGTGGACTACAGGAGGATTCAACGCAGCTATAAAGTCACCTACGCGAGCTACCACTATCCGGCTAATCAGGGGACATCCACAAGTAAACCTAGCCTAGGCACCACGCCTACACTACGAAATACTACTTCAACCAAGCAATTACCAAGATCAAAGTCCTCAATATGAGATGTGAACTAAAGAACGAATATAAACGACTGCTTACTTGAATCAGAATAGTAAATACAAAAGTACCTCAGAACGCAGCTCCGGGCGAGGAAGCTGAATCCAGAAGAATACAGCCACGAAGAAGCGCCGACATGCCGGAGCTCCTCCAGAATCTCTACTCCTCTACTTAATCTCTCTAATCTCTAAACAAGACTAGATCTAGAAGAACTAGTCTCTCCTAATTGCTACATCTAGATGAACTAGCTAGAACTAGATGAACTAGACTAGATCAACTAGAGGGACCCTAACCCTAATCTAATGAAGAATATGAAGCCTTGGGGTGTAGAATGCCTCTTGGGGGAGCCTTGGGCGTCATTATATAGGCCGAGGTGGAGTAGGGGGCAAGGAACCGCCACGTCAGCGATCCGCGTCTTCATCTCATGTGCACCGTCGGATCAAACCGACCTCAAATCAACGTAGGGATGCTGCGATTGGACTCCACGCAACCGAGGGAGGAAGACTCCGTAAGGCGGCGGTGATCGGTGGAGTTAGGGGCGCCGGGCGGCCCGGGGTGGGGCCGGCCGCCCCACCTTATCTCCTCTCAAGGG